>OZ025262.1:23557688-24157688 GCA_964019135.1 Arenicola marina
CAGCGCTTCTAACTACCTCCCTTCCTATCTGGTCCTACGTATCAGTTTTTTGGCTACCTCATTTTACCTTCTTTTGGCGTTTTGACCGAAGAAAGTTGCAAGCTACAAATCACGATTGTGATCTCTTGCGTTTCAGTGACCTTCATGTCCTTGACAGTGCATTGTTTTGTGGGAGAGGTGCTTTCTTCCGCGCATACAAGGTGAGCAGATTTTAACCCCCTCCCACAGCTCCCCCCCCCCCCGGCCCCCTCGGTCCTCCCCCCGCCACCCCCCCCCCCCCCCCCCTCCATCTGTCCCCCTCCGCCCTCCCTTCGCCCCCCCCCCCACTCTGCCCCCACCGCCTCCGCCCCACACTCCCGACGCAACAACTAGCTTAGAGCGCTGGTTTCGCAGGCGATACAGCTGTGGGTAGGTAGGGACGGGGTTCGGTGTAAGCCAGCATTAACCGGCACCAGGCATTCTGCCTCGGTCCTTGATCTGTGGCGAGTGCAAACTTACAGTGGGTCCGCCCACCATAATACCCCTTATACCCCTCCACTCATGAAAATGAATCAATGAATCAATGAATCCGTGAAACCAACACCCTCGTCTCCCAGGTCAGATTTAACGAGGACTGACTACCAGCACAACCCATTGGTGGATATCTAGTGGAGGTGGGGAGCATCCCGAATGTGTCCCCCTCGCCTACCCCCCCTCCCACCCATCTATTGGGCATGCCCCCTCCCCTCATGTTTCTCAGAGTTTCTCAAAGTTCATCCCATTCCAAGTGACCCCCCCCCCCCCCCCCTTGGGTTCAAAACCCTGGATCCAACTTTGCACAGCGACTATGAAACCTTCACCATTTAATTTGCACTTTTGAGCTCTTAACAAGCCACCCGCGGGTTGACTAGCGTGACTGACAGAGGTGGCTGTTAGCGACGCGCTTGCACTGAAGAACCCACATTTCAGATGCTGCCAACGCCGGGAAAGAGAGAGAAAACACGCAAGTCATAATACGCTCCAACTCCTCCATCACTCGTTCTTTTTCCAACACACAAAAAAAAAAGCTAACCACGTGTTACTTGCGTGCGAAGTTGGTGTTACCTTTTTTTTCGTGGTACCGTGTGCAAGAAGTGGTCATGACGGTGCAATCTCTCATTGAGAGTTCAGTGAATTAAGTGCGGGTCATTTTTGTACAGAATAACACGAAAATGTACTCTTTTTGCCTCCATTCTGTGGTGAAACAATGGGTAGGCGCGCTCGTACTAGGGGACCCTCGGTGGTAAATGGACCTGAGATGGTCATAAAATATGACGTCACATATGACGTCACTATGTTTTTTTGTATTTTACTGGCGCGTGAGTATTCGGAGTAACATCCTGGCATTGGTTACCCTTGGCAATACAAATACCATCCTCTTTATACGTATTCGTCGACATTTAAGAGCAAAACTTCGTTGCCTTATCGAACACGATATAAGTAAAGGCCGAAGTATTCCGCAGAGGTCTACAGTCCTATATTTTGAATTGATTTCTTGCTTGCGGTGGGGGGGGGGGGTTAAACCCCATACCCCCCGCCCTCATTTGAAGCGCTGTGCTGCATCACGTTTCGTGTTTATACTTTATAAGTTTTCTTTCCACGCCATTTAGAATATAAATGACCCACTGCAAAATCGACTTTCATCGTCTGCCAATTCAGAATTCGGGTTTATCAATTTGTTTATCCTTAAGATCGCGACTTTGACACTGCAACTTACCTTACAGAATCATGCGTAAACCGGTCCTTTATTAGTGAAGTCATCTACTGAGCTTAAGGGCAAACACATTAGACCAAGGGAATTTAGCATTTGTCCCCAGGCTCTTTTGTGTCTTTTATCCGATATATCCCACTGCGAATGTCGCAGTCGATTCGGGTAAGTGCGGAGACTTACCCGAATCGACTGCGACCAGCGCAGTGACCGCCGCAACCAGCCGATCACTGGCTCTATCCCGTGGCCCCGGGGGGGTCAAACCCAGGTCTCCATCGGCACCAAATGCAGTACTTTTGGCCACGAAGCTGGTATGAACGCTGAAAAGTTGACACCCTGAACTGACGGGATTCGATGCGACGACCCTTCGCATCCACGGCGAACACCAACCTTTATCACCCAAAGGCCTGGGCCGAGCTGTCATGCATACAGTAAGTATACTTTTACATACATAATGCAATCGATTAACTTGTTTGCATTGAAAGAAATGACTAGCTAGGTCCTCAGTATTTACTCTATCAGATCTGGAGAGATCAGCATTTCTTTGCCTCTCTGCTAGGGTCCATTGAATCAACCCTTCGTGGCTGGATTGTCATCAAGTGTATGTCAATGGAAAGGATATGAGGCCCACAATGCAAAGCACGACTTGCATCTAACTAATGAATGTCCTCTTTACTAATCTTTTAAAACTTTTTGCTTCGAATGTGTCTGGGTAAGTAGAGCGCCTACGTAACATTGCAATTTTGACTTTCCGTCAGACTGGGAATAACGGCTTTAAAGAGCTGCATAACTTTTCGAATGGACCGGTCCCTGTCACAATTGAGTTTACAATGGTCTGGTTGGGAAGAATTAAAAACGATCATGGTTGCGATAAATATTCCTAAGCCAGCGCCATAAAACAGTAAGAGAGAGCCCTCAAAAATGGTCCCTGGGCAATGGAGTTTCACGCACGGGTGCTTCTGGCTGTATGCCCCAGGGTTGGACGGCTGGTGTTCGGCGAGTCCAGTCTATGGTCAACGAGTCCAGTCTGTGGGCAACAGGCGATGAAGGCGTGCCACTGTGGGCAACTGGTCTGAAGGTGGACGAGGGCAGATGGAGCAAAACGTATGAAATAAGGGGGCGATGTAAAGTGGAAACTTTATATAAAATGAAAGGTAAGAAATCAAGGGGGCGTCGTGTTCCCAGAACTCCCCGCATACAAAGGAAGGGCGAATACGTGATACTAAATGGGCGATTTTTCGATTCACGTTTATTCAACAGTAAAATTCCCAGTTTGCGATTAATAAAAATTCTTGATCGCGGTGGTCGGCTAATACCCCATTCCCGGTTCAGGAATAATTATTTTCTTCATTCCCCCTTTCACGGTAAAATGAAAAGCCCATTCCCCACTCGCGGAAATACCCCTTTCCCCGCCCCTGCTTTGTTTGTCGGACACAACGCATGTGGAAACCGTTTATCGCCATATGATTGGATAAAAGCAAGTGACCTCAATGAATGCTTGACAGCCTGGATCGGTTTATTGGACGAAACATCATATGGGCGACCACTTTATCAATTGAAAAGCGCCAATCTGAAGTCGGACTGTCAGGTCCGTCTTGACAATGAGAGTTTTATTGTGGAATGCACCATTAATTAATCATGATAGTGGGTGATCATTAAGGTCTCCCCGGACGATGACTGGTTCAAACCAAAAGTTCCCTGAGCCAATGCATCAAGATTCGGACGTGGCACGCGACCAGGGGTGAAAGAATGACCAGCATCTATTGCATGATGGATAAGAGGCTACTACTTATTGCCGAGCAGACATCAACGTCAGAACACTCGTTTTTTGCCATGAAATATTAATGTCGGTGAAAGGTCACGTGCGTGAGTGCCTGATATGTGACATTGCGAAGGCAATTACACGGATATCGTAAGAATTTATTACATTTTGTTTTCGTGCTTTTATGATTTCGTAAGTAAATAATTATTGCCCTTAAATAATATTTTGCCCTTTTTTTCTTTTTTTTTGCCTTGCACAGTGCTCGGTTCTGCGGTATCTGAGTGTCGTAGTTCATCTTCCCATCATGCATCATCGTACCGCATCCGGTGTTGCTGCTGGAGAGTAAGCTATGGCGACATGGCTGGTCTTTACGTGTGAGTGTGGGTGTGAGTGCTACGGCAACAGGGAAACACCGTCTACTCGCTATTACGCTATTAGTCGCGTTCTCTCCATATTTCCTTCCCTCTCTTTAACCTTCCATGCTGCCTCTGGTTCTATCTCTACCTCGCTCTTACTATCTAAAACGGCCTCTTTTCTCCTGCTTGTTCTCTACCTCGTTCTCTTACTCTCTCTCACCGTATCTCTGCCTCTTCCTCTCTCTCACCGTATCTCTGCCTCTTCTTCTACTCTCTGATGTTTTCCCTCCTACTCGCTCTCTCTCTGCCTCCTTCTAACGGTTCTCTGCCTCATTCTCTTCCTTTCCATCTCTCAGCGTCCCTCTCCAAATGTGTCGCTCTCTCAATCTTGCTTCCAGCCGCTTTCTGTTTCTTTTTATCTGCCTCGTTCTCCTAATGACTCTCTGCATTTCTGCCTCATTTTCTTGATCTCTCTTTCTCTGCCCTTTTCTCCTCCTCGCTATCGTTCTCTTATTCTCTTTCTGTCCATGTCTCTCATCTTCTCTATTTTCTCTTTCTGTCTCGTTCTATCTGCGTTCTACTACTAAATTTCTCACAGCCTCTTTCCCCTGTTGTATCTCTGCTTCTCTCTGTGTCTCTTCCATTCTGCCTCTATAATCTATCGCTGCCTCTCTACCTCTCAGTCTCTCTCTTTCTCTCCCTCGCTGTGCAACAACGGGAACCTGTGCCATTTACCGTACAACTCCAGACCGGTCGTAATATGGGCCAACCAACTGTGTTTTTACCGGAGCACCATAAAGCACAATTAGCCGGTAAGGGTTCCTGCCAAGACTTGGAGAGAGCTACTTTCATCCCGCGAGGGTTTGGATAATTAAGCTAATGCAACGCCCTTCCTTTCCCTTTGCCCTCTGCAAATAGACCCAACCCGCAAAATCAGTCTCTTACATTATGCAACGCGACCGCCGATTGTCTATTATGACCGAAAATCCAGGCATTTCTTGCTCTCTCTCCTTGTCTCTCTTTATGGTAATTGTGGATAATCAAAACTTATGTCCCAGTTGTGTGGGGTCATTGACTAATATCGTTCCCCATGGGTACTGTTGGCGGTTTAAGCTTCTTTTAGCTTTGCACCTCAGAAACTAGTTATCTCGATGTATTTTGACATACATTTCCGGTTGTTTTTGGGTTGGGGTTTTCGAGGCCAACGCTGCACGCAAAGATTTTTTAATAATTTAAATGGGTAAATGTTCACATATTGTTCAACATATATGTTCAAGAACAACATTCGGTATTACATACCTGGATGTTATAAGGCAAGAAATACCGGAATCGCGCTTTTCCAAGTTTTGTTCCGGGGGGGGGGGGGGGGGGAGATAACTAGTGCATGCAAAGTTCTAAAATAATTTATAATTATATTTCATTATCTTTATCAAATACATTGAAGTAATACTTATTGAAGTAATGAAAACTCCCTCGTCGGGTTGACATCACACGTCACATATAAAGAGACCTTGACCTTGTGAGAATACACTTGTCCACTGTCATGATTCGTTGTCTCTATCTCTTTTTATTGCTCACCCTCACTTATATGAAGTATTTACACACATATATATGTATAATGTCTACCACATGTGGACGTGGTACAAGGAAAAGACCGTGTCAAATTCATGGAGCAGAATAAGCAGGATGATTATAACTGGATAATGAAATTACAAGGCGATAAAAACATACGTATTATGATACGTATCATAACTCATTGAATTGAGCAGTGGATAGCAGAGTGTAACAAGATCAACCGCTATAAGGCAAATTTACAATGTAACGTTGTGTATGCAACTTGAATATCATTGGTCATTGCATAGCCAGCTCGCCATTGCCCACGTGTTTGTTGTCTGTGGAGTAAAAGCAGATGCAAGACCTTCAATGTCGGATCCAGAGTGGGTCCAGGGGGTTCGGAGCCCCCCACCCACCTTTGAGGAACGAAGCCGTTTTTCAATGCCAAATTAACTCCCCCCCCCCCCCCCGCCCCATTTCACATTTCAGTGACCGATACAAGGATATTTCACTGCTCGCTTTGGCTATCGTTATCTCCTCATGTTGAAATTAAGACCTAACAGTAAATGATTGTCGCTTTAGTGTCCGTTGGTTTACAGCTCAGGGGCTTATTCATAATCCCCTCGTAAGTTACGCACGAAAAGTGCATTTTCGTATTAGCCTCACCAGCTTGCTGTGGTGGTGTTTATGATTAAGAAATATTCTTCAATAGGATTTTAGCACTTTCCTAATTCAGAAAATCCACTTCTTGGGTGACTATGTATGTATTTTGAACCCGATAATCGCTCGACAAATGTTCCACTTAGCGCTAAGTCTAGTGGCGTAGCCTAAGTGGCCATTATGAATACGGCCCCAGGTAACTTACCAACTGAGCTCTTATGTTTATTACGTTATGGCGATGAGCATACGCGGGACGTATTCGCAATGGTCGCGCTGTTCTTTCGAAGAGTATAACCCGCTGGCTTCGGACCTAGTTCTCCTCAGTATGTTCGGCCACCTGGGTTGTACTTGTGAGTGAACGCGGCTTGTCACCGCGACCCGAAACGTGGGTACAGTGACGAATCAGGGAACCGGAAGCAGACCATTAAGCGCAGAATGCCCTGCGCGGAAGTCCATGAGACTCCACGCAAGGTGAACGTCTGACCGGAGCGCCTGCTTGTGGCAGCGACGGGCGGCCGGATTGGCTTTGGCTGGGCTCGTCCAATACATCAAGCGGCTGTGCCATGCGAGGCACAATGCTGCGGGTGAGCCAACAAGGAAAAGCAGTGATTCAGGGAAAAGGTCATTCACTTGAGTGGTTTTTGTGTGTGTGTACTTACAGGGGGCCGATCCGCTGTCGTATTGGAGAAGCCACCGTGGTCGCAGACGGCGGCAGGTTGCGGGTTCAAACCCCACCCGTGGGGGGGATCGTTTTATTCCCACATGATCTCGTTGTTGCAGCGGTTCTTTGGTCCAATTTGACGGTGCACAAAATTACCTTAAGCGCCATCTGTCCGTGTAGTTTTCAGGGTGAATACTTGCATGTTGCCATCTGGGAGCCTTACGCAACAGTTGCCAGTTGGATGGCTAACCCATTTTAGACGTATATCTAACGGCAACTGCTCCGTGCAATTTATACATACAAGATGATGACATGTTTCAGGTGCCTAATGTAATGTAATAGGAAACACCGAATGATGCAAATATATTCGATTCAAGGTAGTGAAGTGTCTTGCTTATGTACATATTATAGCGGCAGTGACCTGCGGCCAGGGAAGGCTTGGACAGATTGTCACATGATAAACATCGGTGTAAATGCTTCTGACGCGCGCTACATTAATGGAGCGCTTAGTGTCGAAGTATCACGGTCATCTCTGATGGATGGATGGCAGACAGACGCTGAGTGTGACGTCATCGGGTCGATGACCGGTCTGTATCGCGTTCCACTCTTGACCTTAGCCCCCCACTCACCCCCACCTACCCCCATCCCATCCCCATGCCCTACCCCTGCATGGGGCCCGTAAGGCCCTCAACCCCACCTACCCCCATCCCATTCCCATACCCTACCCCTGGGGCCCCTTACCCCCCCCCCCCCACCCACCACACACCCACCCCACCCCTCTCCCCCGGCCTCTCTATCACAAACACAGCTACACACACAGACACACAGACGCATCCAAAGACACGCACTCGGCCAGTCATGCATACTACTTGATCCCCGCTGCAAACTGGCTTCCCATCTTTCTCTCTCTCCCTCTCTCTTACATCCCATCATTAGCATAGGCTTGGAAACCACCCGGAGAATTGCTTTATGTTTATTCCCGCTGGCGGAAGACACATCCCAGTTGTCAGGCGTCAATCCATTTTGTACGGCCGGAGGTTCAGTCTCTTGTCCTGCCACTCTCTCCAGGTGGCGCTGCATCAACCCGGGTTCTCTTCGTTTGCCAATCGAGCGGCATTTATTGCAGAGCAACACGATGAGAGGTGAGGCGGTGCGAGTTAAAGGAGGCGGGAGGGGGTGGGGAGACGTGCAACCCATGTCCTTGACTTGAGTAACAGGGCGAGAGGGAGGAGAGGAGGGAGGGTGGGGGGGTTGGGGAGCATGGTAAGGCTAAGGCGCGAAGCCATGGTAGGACAAGAAAGCACATGAGAAATGGATAAACGATGAGGGGTGAGGTGAGGGGAGGGGAGGGTAAAGGATGAGGGATGAGGTGAGGGGACGGGAGGGTAAAGGATGAGGGGTAATGTGAGGGGAGGGTAAAGGATGAGGGGTGAGGTGAAGATAGGGTGAAGGATGAGGGGTGAGGTGAAGGGAGGGTGAAGGATGAGGGATGAGGGGATGGGAGGGTAAAGGATGAGGGGTGAAGTGAGGGGAGGGGAGGGGAGGGTGAAGGATGAGGGGTGGGGTGAGGGGTGGGTAAAGGATGAGGGGTGGTGTGAGGGGAGGGTAAAGGATGAGGGACGGGGTCAGGCGAGGGGAGGGTAAGGGATGAGGGGTGAGGTGAGGGGAGGGGAGGGGAGGGTGAAGGATGAGGGGTGAGCTGAGGGCAGGAGAGGGTAAAGGATGATGGATGAGGTGAGGGGAGGGGAGGGCAAAGTATGATGGGTGAGGTGAGGGAGGGAAGGGTGAAGAATGATGGGTGAGGTGAAGGGGGAGGGTTAGGGATGAGGGGTGGGGTAAGGGGTGGGTACGGGGTGAGGGGTGAGGTGAGGAGAGGGGAGGGTAGACGATGAGGGGTGGGGTGAGGGGAGGGAGGGTAAAGAATAGGGATGAGGTGAGGGGAGAGGAGGGGAGGGTAAAGGATGAGGGGTGAGGTGAGGGGAGGGGAGGTGAGGGGAGGGTAAAGGATGAGGGGTGAGGGGAGGAGAGGGGAGGAGAGGGGAGGAGAGGGGAGGGTAAAGAATGAGGGGTGGGGTGAGGGGGGGTAAGGAGTGAGGGGTGAGGTGAGGGGAGGGGAGGGTAAAGGATGAGGAATGAGGTGAGGGGAGGGGAGGGTAAAGGATAGGGGTGAGGTGAGGGGAGAGGAGGGGAGGGTAAAGGATGAGGAATGAGGTGAGGGGAGGGGTGGGGAGGGTAAATGCTGCCATCTCGTAATGCGCGTCGGTGACTCAAATGGCACGCACCGGCCGCCTGGTTCCCTGTCGGATATCCCGCCGCAGAGGTCACAGCCTATTAAGGATCCCTGTTCGATGGCAATGAAGAGCGGACGGACGCGGAGAAAGATGAGGGGTAGGGGCATGGGATGGGGCGGCGTGGGGGGGGGGGGGGTGGGGGTGAGGTCGGTAATCAAAGGGATGGATGATGGGGAGGGGGCGGGGGCTACGGAGGGCGGATATAGTGCTTGGAGGTCAAGGATCTTCTGTACGACTGGCTGCATTCCTAATATTTGATGTATTTCGCCAATACATGCTTCACCGCGAAATGCCCTCATTTGCGCGGGGGTGCGAAGGCGGATGCGAATTGTGGGGTCGCAAAGGAGACATACCGGCCATTATACCGGTACCCTCCTTCCTCCTTAACATTACTACGGGCTCATAACTCACAACTACGGGCTCATAACTCACAGCCACACACACCCCGCCTGCTGTACCCCCCGTCGATTCATCCATATGCTATCCCGTGATCCAATAACTCCCGCAGGTACCGATACCATTGGGTCGGTGCCCAGAGATGTGCATGCTCCGACTTTAAAGTCCAAGAGGGAGAGAAAAGGGAAGAAAATAAACAACAACCAAGTGACGACGGCTCCTCGATGCCGTAACAAGATATGTTCGAAGCCATCAATCTTATCTCACACAAGGAATTACCCCGTCTCTTTGATCTCCTAACATAGCGAGGAGATCATTGCCTCTGACCGGTTCGCCCTCAACAAGGTAATTTTACATGTCGGTCCGACGTTTGCATCAAAAGGGTGATGAACGAATTCAGTCAGCGCTTCAAGGCGAGGCTGAGACTGAGGCTGAGGCTCCGATAATGTTTTTCTGGTGTGTAATAGATGGCTGTTGGAATTTGAAAGGAACTTCACATTTGCAAGTTTCATCGCTCTCTCTGTGTGTCTTGCAACCTTTACCGCCGTATTTTTAAACTTTACCCGACATTTTGCAGTCTTTGTTGAGTGACTGTCCGTCATTTAAACTGCATGAAAACGAAAAAACGAAAACTGAGACACGAGGGTAAGCCTCTGAGTTATATGTTGCTGCATAAGCGATATCATGATAATAAATTTCATGGCCGTATGTTCAGCAGATTAGTTTCTTCTACATATAAATTGATTTAAATCCAAGCATCAAGGAATCGTTGAATTACTATTGGTGTCAATTCAATATTATCTGCGTATGCTCACATGCATGATGACTGATCATACAATATATTTTATTTGATGTACATTATCAATATAGATTATATTAAACAGAGAATATTATTTATCATACTGTACAATTTGAATCATACGTTATACAATATAACTCACAGATTATACTGTATGAAGCATAGATATTATATTAGATGATATAATGATATATTGTTATATTATATGAATCATGTATGCTATAAAATAAAGAAATACATATGATATACAAATTAAAAAATAATAACTTGTCTTCCACATTTTATTCAGACGCAACGAAGTATCGGAAAGTTCGGAAAGGTAAACCCAGCTATTGCAAAAAGTGAAAGTGTACTCATAAAGCGAAGACAATACCGCCTTTATGGTAGCTCAGGGACCAATGTTTACAGCATATATCACTGATCAAACCCTTATCTCTTATTGAGTATCGACATATACACGCTTAATATATTTTTCAACTGTTTCTTGATATTATCACATATGTTTTGTCGCCGCTGTTTGCAAGCTATAAAAAGACCGTTTGTGGGTAAAAGTAGCTCGGGCAGCCGTTACAAAGGTTTCCGCGTCCAACAAGCACGTGATCATGATGGCCGCTGTGATGGTGATAAGATACGCCTTAAGTCGTTACGGCGGCAGGGAAACGTGGCGCACACTCATATAAACAGATGGCCGGCCGATTGGGCGTACCCCAAGGACACATGATGAGAGACGTAACTATAAACATGGGGATTGCAAGATAAACAACAGATCGACCTGGAAGAGCACTTATGCAACAATAATTGTATCGATAGTCTTACCGGAAGCGGGTTGTCTCCACAGTCCTCACAAACAACGGAGAAGGAAGAGCGATTTTTGACAGTGGGGAGGGTGATACAATTGGCGATACATTTGGTAAGTGGGGAAATGGCATCCACTTGGGTTACGGGGCATGTGAGCGTGATAATTCTGATGACGGTGACGGTAATGAAATTCGTGGTGGTTGTAGTGGTCACTATGGTGATAGTGGTGATGGCGGCCGGACTGTACACCATGTGCAATGAGAGCGTGCCGTCAGCAATTTCCTTTCCAAGATGCATCGCAATTAATTTCAATCGAATGGTTTCCCTCAACAACCAATAATAATCTGAAAATAACAGCACGTTCAATGGTGAAAACAATATGGGACAAACCTTTGGTAACGTGTGCTGATCACTTGTCCATATGATGCGTCGTCCACATTTTAATATTACAATATTATGACTGCTCGCCAAGGACATCGAAATCAGACGTAGTGTAAATAACGACTAGGTTCTAATTAGTTATTCAAATAGGAATTCACTTCAGTCAGTAATCCATATTAATATTAGTACATTTCCATATTCAATTTGGTGCGCGGGTATTTCTGTATTAGTACAACTCAGGTGTCACTATTTAATTGTTGTTAGTCTATTTCAAATATCAGCACGTGCCAGTACATTCTACCATTTGTATCGCAATAAATACGTTAACGTATTGTACATTTTTAAATCTAAGTATTTTTCTGTGCATGAAAATTAAGTTTGAATAAATACCAGCTTTTTTCTGTAGCTCCTTATTGGCAGTGAAGGAGGAAGACTTCCTTGGACGCGCTTTCTTCGCGAGAGGGCGACTCGATTGGTAGAGCTGAATAGGGCAGCATGGGGGCATCAGTTGGGGGACTGCGTGAGGGGATTGAGGGGGGGGGGGGGGTGGTAAGCGGATCCTCGCGCGGTCGATCTCAGTTCATTGAAAGGGCATCTGTGGCTCAGATTAAGGTCAGACATCAAAGCCCCGGATTAAGCACCGGATAGTCTCTGTCTGATGACAAGACCGGCGCCTTCTGTCAGAGCTTTCCCGAGAGGGTCAAGGCGGATTGACATGAGACAAGATGGCTGCCGAATGCGGGCGTCGGGAGTGAGTGAGGGAGGGAGAGGGTAGTCAAGAACGAGGGTGGAGCAAAGGTGGGAGGGGTGGGGATGGGAGCCAATGCCTTGTCAAAAATAACGCACAAAAAAAAAACGCTGAAAAAAGGCAAATCTGGATTGTGTCGTACTCAAGTGACAGCTATCTCTGGTGAAAACCAAAGCGGACTTCCAAGGCTGTGCAGACGGCGATCTTTAGCGGAACCACGTGCCTGGCCATTGGGAAGTTATTATAAACCAATCGCGTGCCGAGCGGCTGGGGCAGGCGGTGTGTGTGCGACCCTCCTCTATTATTGCACAGGGCGGGATACCCTTCCGGTGATTGGCCGTCCGGTTGTGCGGGTCCTTGAAGGAGCATGAAGGGGCGGGAAGTTGGGGAGGGGGTATCGGAGGGCGTTGAGTGGGGGCGGGGGTGCATGCAAGGGGACACACGGACTTGGTGAAAGGTCCATCACGCACAAGGAGCTCTTGAGGGACAGATTATGGAGGTCCTGCTCATCATCCGCCAGGTAAGCAAGGGCAAATAAACAAAAGAGAAATCCTCTCGGCGTTTAATCCTCGGCTTGTTACAGAAAGTCGCTATTGAGAACCACTGCCGCAGGAGAGTGGCCAGCACAGCTGTTGGGTCGCTGAGCGGCGGGCGGCGGGCGGTGGCGGATGAAACCGAGTGACGCGTAAATTGTTTTGCTGTCCATCAGTGTGCGTTCCTCTTGGTCTGCATTCCTCAGAAATGCTCGACCGTTCGGCAATGCTCCGCTGCCGACGTCGATACCCTTTAAACCCAATGCCAGATGTTTATCGGCAGGTATATTCCCTTTCAAAACATTTGCTGAAAACAAACACCTGGCCATATGGAGTCGTGCTTGTGCCATGTTGCCGCGTGAGTATGCTGTGTCTATGGTGAATCCCCCGTGGCGGATGGATATCCACCACCTTCATACCAACCATAATGCATGCACCACAATCCAGTGCCTTGGTGAGGACAGCTGATCCAACGCAGTTCGCCCGATTCGCCAGGCATTCTCCGCCCATTATCATTACCCACACCGATGTATCAATTTTCTCCAATCTCACGGATGCAACGATTTAGCCGATAGCCCTCATCGGTTGCTAATTACCGAAAAAAACAGAAAACAGTGACGCAAGAACGAAAACCAACAAAACCGACACCAGTTTTCCTAGGAGCAAACGCATTTCCTTTCCGTCTGCGTCTCCGCCCCCTCGGTTCGTGTACAACCCAAACTATTCGGTGATTAATAAAACGCATTTTGCTGGTCCTTCGGCACTCGCAACTTCCGCCGGAAGTCTCCGTCTTATTTCCGGTTGGTCAAGACGCCGTCTGGCGGTAAAACGTCTCTGTATGCGGCGGCTCCAACATGATTACTCGTAGACCCACCTACCTACCTACCTAATACTCACCAGGCTGCTATTGCGAGACGGAAATACCGGGAGACGGGTCTCTCACAACGCCGCCCGCTGATTACCGTGTACAACCTCGTCGATTTAGTTGGATCTTCCTGATCAAACTAGAATAAATTTCAACAGACCCGTGTATTTTTTAAAAGGCAAAACAAAACCAATTACATCAATTTCAAATGAAGGGTGTATTTTTTAAAGAAGGAAAATAAATGGGAGCAATTCCCGGAATTTCAACTTACCGATGTACTTCATATGATCAAATTTAAAAACATATTCTAACGGCTTCAACCTAGGAATGCACTACTTGCCAGCCTCATAAACAAGTGTGTAGCGGTCGACTAACACCCCGTTTGGGGTTTATAACAATCTTGTGTTATCGTTTTGACATTAGCAGCAAACCGATAAATTGATATAGTTTCGTGGAAATATCATCCCATGGAATTATCACCCATCATCATTTTACACTACCTCGCGCAATATGTACATAGACATCCCTGAAAAATACAAAAAGTGGTTTAAATTGATATACTATGTTTCTTGTTTTCTGTAATCATCGTCATTGTGTATTGACATCATTCATAATTCCACAAAACAATGCTGCAACGCCTGTCACAGATTGTGCTACACATGACCTGGTACTTATCTCTCGTCGTTCGTTTTCACCAATTATTATTTTGCCTTCATCGCAGATGAGGCCATGGCGAATAAATTCCTTGCAGTCTTCGTGGGATTGTAAGTTTTCCTATTCTTGTCCCCCAAAAAATGTGTCCATAATTGATAAATGAGTGCACTCGACCTGAGCTTTGTCGGTCAATTCTCTGGACATGTGGCTATGTGGCTCGAATTACGCTTGCCATTTCCATCACGTGGGGGTATTGATTTCGTGTCCACGGCAGTGATCACTACGCAATATCCCCCCTACCACCCCGTCCCCTTATGCCCGCACCCCGCCATCTCATTTCATCCCCTGTCAGCCTTCCCCATACCCCCGCCCCCAGCCGACCATCGAACACACACATTGCCTTGCACAACCATAGCCACCGTCATCGCATTCGGGTTCACAGCCGTGGGACTCGCCATCACAGCCCTCTCCACAGCTATGGGACTCGCCGTCACAACCCTCTCCACAGTCATGAGACTCGCCATCACATCCCTCCCTACAGCTATGTCACTTGCCATCACAACCCTCTCCACAGCCATGGGACTCGCCATCACAGCCCTCTCCACAGCCATGGGACTCGCCATCACAGTCCTCTCCACAGCCATGGGACTCGCCATCACAGCCCTCTCCACAGCTATGGGACTCGCCGTCACAGCCCTCTCCACAGCCATGGGACTCGCCATCACAGCCCTCTCCACAGCCATGGGACTCGCCATCACAGCTCTCTCCACAGCCATGGGACTCGCCACCACAGTCCTCTCCACAGCCATGGGACTCGCCATCACAGCCCTCTCCACAGCTATGGGACTCGCCGTCACAGCCCTCTCCACAGCCATGGGACTCGCCATCACAACCCTCCCTCTCCACAGCCATGAGACTCGTCATCACAACCCTCTCCACAGCCATGGGACTCGCCATCACAGCCCTCTCCACAGCCATGGGACTCGCCATCACAGCCCTCTCCACAGCCATGGGACTCGCCATCACAGCCCTCCCTCTCCACAGCCATGAGACTCGCCATCACAACCCTCTCCACAGCCATGAGACTCGCCATCACAACCCTCTCCACAGCCATGAGACTCGCCATCACAACCCTCCCTCTCCACAGCCATGAGACTCGTCATCACAGCCCTCTCCACAGCCATGAGACTCGCCATCACAGCTCTCTCCACAGCCATGGGACTCGCTATCACAACCCTCCCTCTCCACAGCCATGAGACTCGTCATCACAGCCCTCTCCACAGCCATGAGACTCGCCATCACAGCTCTCTCCATAGCCATGGGACTCACTATCACAACCCTCCCTCTCCACAGCCATGAGACTCGCCATCACAACCCTCTCCACAGCCATGAGACTCGCCATCACAGCTCTCTCCATAGCCATGGGACTCACTATCACAACCCTCCCTCTCCACAGCCATGAGACTCGCCATCACAACCCTCTCCACAGCCATGAGACTCGCCATCACAACCCTCTCCACAGCCATGGGACTCGCCGTCACAGCCCTCTCCACAGCCATGGGACTCGCCATCACAGCCCTCTCCACAGCCTTGGGACTCGCCATCACAGCCCTCTCCACAGCCATGGGACTCGCCATCACAGTCCTCTCCACAGCCATGGGACTCGCCATCACAGACCTCTCCACAGCTATGGGACTCGCCGTCACAGCCCTCTCCACAGCCATGGGACTCGCCATCACAGCCCTCTCCACAGCCATGGGACTCGCCATCACAGCTCTCTCCACAGCCATGGGACTCGCCACCACAGTCCTCTCCACAGCCATGGGACTCGCCATCACAGCCCTCTCCACAGCTATGGGACTCGCCGTCACAGCCCTCTCCACAGCCATGGGACTCGCCATCACAACCCTCCCTCTCCACAGCCATGAGACTCGTCATCACAACCCTCTCCACAGCCATGGGACTCGCCATCACAGCCCTCTCCACAGCCATGGGACTCGCCATCACAGCCCTCTCCACAGCCATGGGACTCGCCATCACAGCCCTCTCCACAGCCATGGGACTCGCCATCACAGTCCTCTCCACAGCCATGGGACTCGCCATCACAGCCCTCTCCACAGCTATGGGACTCGCCGTCACAGCCCTCTCCACAGCCATGGGACTCGCCATCACAGCCCTCTCCACAGCCATGGGACTCGCCATCACAGCTCTCTCCACAGCCATGGGACTCGCCACCACAGTCCTCTCCACAGCCATGGGACTCGCCATCACAGCCCTCTCCACAGCTATGGGACTCGCCGTCACAGCCCTCTCCACAGCCATGGGACTCGCCATCACAACCCTCCCTCTCCACAGCCATGAGACTCGTCATCACAACCCTCTCCACAGCCATGGGACTCGCCATCACAGCCCTCTCCACAGCCATGGGACTCGCCATCACAGCCCTCTCCACAGCCATGGGACTCGCCATCACAGCCCTCCCTCTCCACAGCCATGAGACTCGCCATCACAACCCTCTCCACAGCCATGAGACTCGCCATCACAACCCTCTCCACAGCCATGAGACTCGCCATCACAACCCTCCCTCTCCACAGCCATGAGACTCGTCATCACAGCCCTCTCCACAGCCATGAGACTCGCCATCACAGCTCTCTCCACAGCCATGGGACTCGCTATCACAACCCTCCCTCTCCACAGCCATGAGACTCGTCATCACAGCCCTCTCCACAGCCATGAGACTCGCCATCACAGCTCTCTCCATAGCCATGGGACTCACTATCACAACCCTCCCTCTCCACAGCCATGAGACTCGCCATCACAACCTTCTCCACAGCCATGAGACTCGCCATCACAACCCTCTCCACAGCCATGGGACTCGCCGTCACAGCCCTCTCCACAGCCATGGGACTCGCCATCACAGCCCTCTCCACAGCCATGGGACTCGCCATCACAGCCCTCTCCACAGCCATGGGACTCGCCGTCACAGCCCTCTCCACAGCCATGGGACTCGCCGTCACAGCCCTCTCCACAGTCATGAGACTCGTCATCACAGCCCTCCCTACAGCCATGGGACTCGCCATCACAGCCCTCTCCACAGCCATGAGACTCGCCATCACAGCCCTCTCCACAGCCATGGGACTCGCCATCACAACCCTCCCTCTCCACAGCCATGAGACTCGTCATCACAGCCCTCTCCACAGCCATGGGACTCGCCATCACAGCCCTCTCCACAGCCATGGGACTCGCCATCACAGCCCTTTCCACAGTCATGAGACTCGTCATCACAGCCCTCCCTACAGCCATGGGACTCGCCATCATAGCCCTCTCCACAGCCATGGGACTCGCCATCACAGCCCTCTCCACAGCCATGGGACTCGCGGTCACAACCCTCTCCACAGCCTTGGGACTCGCCATCACAGCCCTCTCCACAGCCATGGGACTCGACATCACAACCCTCTCCACAGCCATGGGACTCGCCATCACAACCCTCTCCACAGCCATGGGACTTGCCATCACAGTCCTCTCTCTCCACAGCCATGGGACTCGCCATCACAACCCTCTCCACAGCCATGGGACTCGCCATCACAGCCCTCTCCACAGCCATGGGACTCGCCGTCACAGCCCTCTCCACAGTCATGAGACTCGTCATCACAGCCCTCTCCACAGCCATGGGACTCGCCATCACAGCCCTCTCCACAGCCATGGGACTCGCCATCACAGCCCTCTCCACAGCCATGGGACTCGCCGTCACAACCCTCTCCACAGCCATGAGACTCGTCATCACAGCCCTCTCCACAGCCATGGGACTCGCCATCACAGCCCTCTCCACAGCCATGGGACTCGCCGTCACAGCCCTCTCCACAGCCATGGGACTCGCCATCACAGCCCTTTCCACAGTCATGAGACTCGTCATCACAGCCCTCCCTACAGCCATGGGACTCGCCATCATAGCCCTCTCCACAGCCATGGGACTCGCCATCACAGCCCTCTCCACAGCCATGGGACTCGCCGTCACAACCCTCTCCACAGCCTTGGGACTCGCCATCACAGCCCTCTCCACAGCCATGGAACTCGCCATCAAAACCCTCTCCACAGCCATGGGACTCGCCATCACAACCCTCTCCACAGCCATGGGACTTGCCATCACAGTCCTCTCTCTCCACAGCCATGGGACTCGCCATCACAACCCTCTCCACAGCCATGGGACTCGCCATCACAGCCCTCTCCACAGCCATGGGACTCGCCGTCACAGCCCTCTCCACAGTCATGAGACTCGTCATCACAGCCCTCTCCACAGCCATGGGACTCGCCATCACAGCCCTCTCCACAGCCATGGGACTCGCCATCACAGCCCTCTCCACAGCCATGGGACTCGCCATCACAACCCTCTCCACAGCCATGGGACTCGCCGTCACAGCCCTCTCCACAGTCATGAGACTCGTCATCACAGCCCTCTCCACAGCCATGGGACTCGCCATCACAGCCCTCTCCACAGCCATGGGACTCGCCATCACAGCCCTCTCCACAGCCATGGGACTCGCCGTCACAACCCTCTCCACAGCCTTGGGACTCGCCATCACAGTCCTCTCTCTCCACAGCCATGAGACTCGCCATCACAGCCCTCTCCACAGCCTTGGGACTCGCCATCACAGCCCTCTCCACAGCCATGGGACTCGCCGTCACAGCCCTCTCCACAGCCTTGGGACTCGCCGTCACAGCCCTCTCCACAGCCATGGGGCTCGCCATCATAGCCCTCTCCACAGCCATGGGACTCGCCGTCACAGCCCTCTCCACAGTCATGAGACTCGCCATCACAGCCCTCTCCACAGCCTTGGGACTCGCCATCACAGCCCTCTCCACAGCCATGGGACTCGCCGTCACAGCCCTCTCCACAGCCATGGGACTCGCCGTCACAACCCTCTCCACAGCCTTGGGACTCGCCATCACAGTCCTCTCTCTCCACAGCCATGAGACTCGCCATCACAGCCCTCTCCACAGCCTTGGGACTCGCCATCACAGCCCTCTCCACAGCCATGGGACTCGCCATCATAGCCCTCTCTATTCACAGCCATAGGACTCACCATCACAGCCCTGTTCACAGCCATGGGATGCGCCATGAGCTAGGCCAAATACCGCTGTCCAATGATGGCTGAAATCAAAGTCTCCTTCACTGTGTCCTTAGCTGAGTGGACAGCTGCTTGAAGGCTTGTGACAGGGCGGATGAGCTTGTCAGTGGGGTGACGGGAGGGTGATAAGGCAAATGTGCGGAGCCGGAGGACCGGATGTTAGTGGATATGGTCAATCAACTAACCCTAAGACGAATCCTAACCACGAACAACAGAAAACCTCTAACCTCGGCAAACCCTAACCCAAAAACCCACACGTGACTTGGAGAGTGCAATCCAGCATCTACCGCCTGAGTACGACTAGAAGGACAACTGTAAGGTATACGTGTATGGCAGGGCATGCACTTACTTCCTCTCTTCCGTAGGCGGGTGCGTGGGTCCACCACAGGCGTCACCCGTAGTAACTCTACCCTGGGGCGCATGCCTGAAGTGTTCAGACCCACCCGAAGTGTGCGCGCAAGGCACACTACGCAAACACTGTCCCACGCACAGCCCGCGACACGCCTCAGGCTGTGGTGATACCACCAAGCCACGCCTAGACTAAGGTGGCGACTGGGGAGGCATTGGCAGCAGCCCCCTACAAGGTGATTAGGTGGGTGGTGAGGGTTACACTGCAGCAGGTGGGGGAGGTGGGTGGTGATGATATGTGACGGGAGCCACCTGGGGGGGATTAACCATGCACGAGCCTTCTGGCGGTGTCCTTCGATCACCGTGCTTCTGGTTGGAAAGCTATTGCCCTGACCTTGGTCCGTAGACTACCGAACATCTGTCTCTACAACCCTTCCAGTATCAGATTACAACGTACAACTTAATTATGTGACGGTATGGAAATCGCATATGCAATGCTGAGTTTGACAGGGTTTGTTGTCAACGCATAGTGGCGTCACAATGTAACATGCAATAAATGTTTCATGCAAGAAAAGAAAAAATAATTAGATCATACATGTCGTGAAATCAGATCGCTTTCTAATATCGAAGATTCGAATGCGTTGGCACTACGACAAATATTGAATAGACAAATAACACAAACGTTTCACAGGACGTATGATTGAAACTTTGGTAGAAATTGAATGTCAGTCCATTACCCCTAATCTTAGTTTTCTCCTTAGCTTTTCGTTGTCGTTATAATATGGCTGATACCGGGTGATACAAAAAAGCACAGGTCAAGTTCAAGTCTCGAACCTGAATCTTCGGCCTTATGTATCACTGCGCCTTGTGTTATACGCCCCTGTCCGTTCATGGTCCATGCATGATCCCTTCTTTGACAATACGCGTGGATTAATAACATTCATCCCCCCACACCCAACTACTCCCTCCCTCACCCACCCAACAAATCTACCCCCCACCCCTCACCCACCCTGTCGCCCCCTAGGATTGACTACGTCTCATGCGAGATCAAAAGGCATCACGAATGAATATTTTTGCCTTCCCTGAATAGTGAGCTGGCTGTTCCGTTATGGGACTCGATATGAACGATAAACTACGCTGACAGAGCCATGTCGACACGCCTAGCATGGAGCCAGCATAGAGCCCCTGGCTGGTGTCACAGAGCAAAGCAAAGGTATCTCATTTCACGGCTCACAGCTTGACTTAGGCTCGTATCCTTGACATTGTCAGACAGAATCAAATGTCAAACGTCATCGGATCGAAGCAATATTCTACTTCTTCGGTTATTAAAAATTGTTTTACCTTTCGTGATTTTGTTGATTGTGCGAGTCATTGGCCATTGTTACGAATGAGATGCTAAATTGCTCACGTATTTATCTTTAGTAGTCTATTTCACCTATAAATACATTTGCAGTTTGCCTAACTTCATTGCACATATTCTTGGATTATGTTAACTCTGTATCTTATATAATGTAGGCGAAGAACGACTAAAAATGTACAAAAATATTACACACGACAGTGAAATTTGACTGAACATTTTACTGAACGACCTTCTTTTCTTCCCTGTATCGCATTACACTTATGCACGCAAGAAACTTTGTGAAAGTAAACGGTGCCGACTCTTAAAAACTGCTACTACAAACCAGGAAAAATCAAAGTTCTGACCCTCTATGAATGTTACAACAAACCCGGGACAAGACAATAGTGCCAACCTTTATGAATGCTACCGCAATCCCAGGACAAGACAATAATGCCGACCCTCCATGAATTCTATAATAAAATTGAAGTGTTGACCCTTTGTGACTGTTACCGTAACACACGCACAAGGCAAAGCTGAAAAAAAAGAAATGCTGCCATGTAGCAGCTTGGACACGCAGAAGTGTCAATCCTTGACGAATATTATCAAATCCAGGACGATATGAAAGCGCCAAACCTCCATCGACGCTACCACAAACCCGAAAGAAAACCGCATTTCTAACCTTCATGAATGCTACCCCGCAACCGTGGACAGAACAAGTGCTCTTCATAAAGGTTACCACATTACTAGGGAAAGACAAAGGTGCCTACCCTTCATGACTGCTACCACAAACCCATGACAAAGCCAACGAACCATACACAAAGGCTACCGCAATACCAGGAAAAGACAAAACTGGCTACCCTTTATGAATGCTACCACACACCGTGGACAAAACAAAAGAACCGTCCACAAAGGCCACCACCACAAACCTAAGGGAAAAACAACAGTGTCGGCCCTTCACGGATGTGACCACAAAACCCAGGACAACACCAAAATGTCGACCTCATCCGAACGCGGTTCCATGGCGGCCCGAACAATTGCCACGGCCAGCCCCGTAAGGGCAAGTGATTACAGGGGCCTGCCAGTGGTTTATGGTGGTTTATGGGGCCACTGGGAGGACGTTATTAAGCGCCCAGTGGCCGTCGCTCAGACCCATCCTACACGCCATCCATGACAAACCTGGGCAGCTCTCAATGTCTATGGATGTTAATAATATTGATGCGGCGATGTGTTGATGTCTGTATGCGAATTCTGCAGCTGTAACGATAGGAATTGTTATAGATATTTTTATTTTTTTGAGGGGGGGGGTCGAGTGGATATATCCGCTTGTCGGTGGCTATGCGGGAACTGATAGTTAACGTGTGATATTATAGTGCTGTCGATACGAGAGAGTCGCATTTTATACACTCGGTTGACGTGCATAATACGTGCCGTAGCGTATGAAATATATGGTTTAACCACGACTCATGTCGCGTACATCAGTTGTATCAAAGATCTAATTACAGTTAAATTTAAAGACTTAGTGGTGTCGAAACAGTCGGGTGACGTTTATATTACATGCCGTAGCGTATTAAATATATGGTTTAACTACTCATGTCGGCTACATCACTTGTGTCAAATATCTAATTACAGGTAATTTTAATGGCTTAGAGGTGACGAAACACTCTGTTGACGTGCACATAGCATAGCATATTAAAGATATGGTTTAACGAGACTCGTGAAGTGTAAGCGCAGATGTCATGTCGCGTGCATCATTTGCATTAAAGATCGAATTAAAATAAAAACAATTAATAGCGTTAAAGGCGTTGTTGCGTCATTTATAGGCTGAGGGTGATAGTGCAGATAAGAGTCCCAACCAGGCAAGCAAATGCATCTCGCGAGTTCCTGGCCAATCCTGTGAGATACGTCATTTTGCTGACGTCACAACACATGTTATCTTAGCCTGGTTTTAGCTTCAACGTTATATGTGTCGTAACTGTAACTGTTATGATTACTCCATTTGGGCTTGTAACGGACCCCGCAGTTTTCGACCACCCCTCATACTGAACAGAACTTTATTATTATTTTACTTCAAGACCTCAGGCCCATAGTACACAAACCACCCTCATATAAGATCTCTACGTTTGCCTTCAGGATATCGAAACCTTTTTCCTTTCTAACATCCATGATTGCTATTACAACAGCAGTTTTTGAATATATAATATGACATTTCATTTGATATGTTATTGGATACACAGAGAAATTAGACCTATGAAAGGTCACGTTGCCGACCTGATGTCTTACCACTTGCTTTATCGACGTTTATTCCGAGATTCTTGGGAGGTCATGGGTGGCTAAGGGGGTCATGCTTTAAACCGTTCTCATATTTCCCTGGAACAAGCGCCCTCTGCCGACTGTAGCGGCAGGTGTATATTTTTCCACCCATCAGCTATCGGTTTGAGTTACAAGCCGCCGGGCTATCTGCCGGTGAAGCAGCAACAGGGCCCGGATGTGGACACAAATACACACCCCATAACGGTCCATATTGGTTTGTTGCAGCATGGGTGCCGTGTTACGAGGGCCCGTTTTACAGCGGAGACTTTCATACGGGTCACTCTTGGTGTATAAAGCTTGGTATATATATATATATACCAGCCACGGGCGATGTAATGTTAAACCCGGTAGCGAAATAAAGATAAAGCCCTTTGCGGGTGTTTTTGCTTCCGTGGGCCGTAGCGGCGCCCGCATGTATCTGGAGAACCAAACATTAATAGTGGCTGTCTATCTTCATAGACTGGTCTACTCTAGATGAATCCCTCTCCACAACGCTATTTAATACAGCAGACATAAATATGTGGGTTTTGTTCGGTGGCGCGGTATATATCTAGATCAATAACGAACAGAATACTTGTTCGCAGGCCCATGTGCGTTTGCAACTCCTCAAACTGTTAATAGTGTTAGGATGCAGCACAACAGCTGGGATTTCGCAGCAAGATACATGGTGTCCAGAGACTACGGCCGTCGGCAAGTATTCACTCCATAGAAACGGGCCATGTCTGGTCTCCCAGCTCCATGGTACGGTGTAGCGCCACCCTATGGTACCAGACAACGCCACCCTTATGGTATCAGACAGCGCCACCCCTATGGTACCAGACAGCGCCACCCCTATGGTATCAGACAGCCCCACCCCAGGGTACCAGACCGCCACCCCTATGGTATCAGACAGCGCCACCCCTATGGTACCAGACAGTGCCACCCCTATGGTACCAGACAGTGCCACCCCTATGGTACCAGACAGTGCCACACCTACGGGACCAGACAGTGCCACACCTATTGTACCACACAGCGCCACCCCTATGGTACCAGACAGCGCCACCCCTATGGTACCAGACAGTGCCACCCCTATGGTACCAGACAGCGCCACACCTATGGTACCAGACAGCGCCACCCCTATGGTACCAGACCGCCACCCCTATGGTACCAGACCGCCACCCCTATTGTACCAGACAGTGCCACACCTATGGTACCAGACAGCCCCACCCCAGGGTACCAGACAGCGCCACACCTATGGTACCAGACAGCGCCACCCCTATGGTACCAGACCGCCACCCCTATGGTACCAGACCGCCACCCCTATTGTACCAGACAGTGCCACACCTATGGTACCACACAGCGCCACCCCTATGGTACCAGACAGCGCCACACCTATGGTACCAGACCGCGCCACCCCTATGGTATCAGACAGCCCCACCCCAGGGTACCAGGCCGCGCCACCCCTATGGTACCAGACCGCCACCCCTATGGTACCAGACAGCGCCACACCTATGGTACCAGACAGCGCCACCCCTATGGTACCAGACAGTGCCACCCCTATGGTACCAGACAGTGCCACCCCTATTGTACCACACAGCGCCACAACTATGGTATCAGACAGCGCCACACCTATGGTACCAGACAGCGCCACCCCTATGGTACCAGACCGCCCCCCTTATGGTACCAGACAGTGCCACCCCTATTGTACCAGACCGCCACCCCTATGGTACCAGACAGCGCCACCCCTATGGTACCAGACAGCGCCACACCTATGGTACCAGACAGTGCCACCCCTATGGTACCAGACAGTGCCACCCCTATTGTACCAGACCGCCACCCCTATGGTACCAGACAGCGCCACCCCTATGGTACCAGACAGCGCCACATCTATGGTACCAGACAGTGCCACCCCTATGGTACCAGACAGCGCCACCCCTATGGTACCAGACAGCGCCACATCTATGGTACCAGACAGTGCCACCCCTATGGTACCAGACAGCGCCACATCTATGGTACCAGACAGCGCCACCCCTATGGTACCAGACAGCGCCACACCTATGGTACCAGACAGTGCCACCCCTATTGTACCACACAGCGCCACAACTATGGTATCAGACAGCGCCACACCTATGGTACCAGACAGTGCCACCCCTACGGTACCAGACAGCGCCACCCCTATGGTACCAGACAGCTACCCTGTGGTACCAGACAGCACCACCCCTATGGTACCAGACAGCGCCACCCCTATGGTACCAGACAGCCACCCTGTGGTACCAGACAGCACCACCCCTATGGTACCAGACAGCGCCACACCTATGGTACCAGACAGTGCCACCCCTATGGTACCAGACCGCCACCCCTATGGTACCAGACAGCGCCACCCCTATGGTACCAGACAGCGCCACACCTATGGTATCAGACAGTGCCACCCCTATGGTACCAGACAGCGCCACACCTATGGTACCAGACAGTGCCACCCCTATGGTACCAGACAGCGCCACACCTATGGTATCAGACAGTGCCACCCCTATGGTACCAGACAGCGCCACACCTATGGTACCAGACAGCGCCACCCCTATGGTACCAGACCGCCACCCCTATGGTACCAGACCGCCACCCCTATTGTACCAGACAGTGCCACACCTATGGTACCAGACAGCGCCACACCTATGGTACCAGACAGTGCCACCCCTATGGTACCGGACAGTGCCACCCCTATGGTACCAGACCGCGCCACCCCTATGGTACCAGACAGTGCCACCCCTATGGTATCAGACAGCCCCACCCCTATGGTACCAGACAGCGCCACCCCTATGGTACCAGACCGCGCCACCCCTATGGTACCAGACAGCGCCACACCTATGGTACCAGACAGCGCCACACCTATGGTACCAGACAGCCACCCCTATGGTACCAGACAGCGCCACCCCTATGGTACCAGACAGCGCCACCCCTATGGTACCAGACAGCGCCACCCCTATGGTACCAGACAGCGCCACCCCTATTGTACCAGACAGCGCCACCCCTATGGTACCAGACAGCGCCACCCCTATGGTACCAGACAGCGCCACCCCTATGGTACCAGACCGCGCCACCCCTATGGTACCAGACAGCCCCACCCCAGGGTACCAGACCGCCACCCCTATGGTACCAGACAGTGCCACCCCTATTGTACCAGACCGCCACCCCTATGGTACCAGACCGCCACCCCTATGGTACCAGACCGCCACCCCTATGGTACCAGACAGTGCCACCCCTATTGTACCAGACAGCGCCACCCCTATGGTACCAGACAGCGCCACCCCTATGGTACCAGACAGCGCCACCCCTATGGTACCAGACAGCCCCACCCCTATGGTACCAGACCGCCACCCCTATGGTACCAGACCGCCACCCCTATGGTACCAGACCGCCACCCCTATGGTACCAGACAGTGCCACCCCTATTGTACCAGACAGCGCCACCCCTATGGTACCAGACAGCGCCACCCCTATGGTACCAGACAGCCCCACCCCTATGGTACCAGACCGCCACCCCTATGGTACCAGACCGCCACCCCTATGGTACCAGACCGCCACCCCTATGGTACCAGACAGTGCCACCCCTATTGTACCAGACAGCGCCACCCCTATGGTACCAGACAGCGCCACCCCTATGGTACCAGACAGCGCCACCCCTATGGTACCAGACAGCCCCACCCCTATGGTACCAGACCGCCACCCCTATGGTACCAGACCGCCACCCCTATGGTACCAGACAGTGCCACCCCTATTGTACCACACAGCGCCACCCCTATGATACCAGGCAGCGCCACCCCTATGGTATCAGACAGCCCCACCCCTATGGTACCAGACAGCGCCACCCCTATGGTACCAGACCGCGCCACCCCTATGGTACCAGACAGCGCCACACCTATGGTACCAGACAGCGCCACACCTATGGTACCAGACAGCCACCCCTATGGTACCAGACAGCGCCACCCCTATGGTACCAGACAGCGCCACCCCTATGGTACCAGACAGCGCCACCCCTATGGTACCAGACAGCGCCACCCCTATTGTACCAGACAGCGCCACCCCTATGGTACCAGACAGTGCCACCCCTATTGTACCACACAGCGCCACCCCTATGGTACCAGACAGCGCCACCCCTATTGTACCACACAGCGCCACCCCTATGATACCAGACAGTGCCACCCCTATGGTATCAGACAGCCCCACCCCTATGGTACCAGACAGCGCCACCCCTATTGTACCAGACAGCGCCACCCCTATTGTACCAGACAGCGCCACCCCTATGGTACCACACAGCGCCACCCCTATGGTACCAGACAGCGCCACCCCTATTGTACCAGACAGCGCCACCCCTATTGTACCACACAGCGCCACCCCTATGATACCAGACAGTGCCACCCCATTGGTATCAGACAGCCCCACCCCTATGGTACCAGACAGCGCCACCCCTATGGTACCAGACCGCGCCACCCCTATGGTACCAGACAGCGCCACACCTATGGTACCAGACAGCGCCACACCTATGGTACCAGACAGCCACCCCTATGGTACCAGACAGCGCCACCCCTATGGTACCAGACAGCGCCACCCCTATGGTACCAGACAGCGCCACCCCTATGGTACCAGACAGCGCCACCCCTATTGTACCAGACAGCGCCACCCCTATGGTACCAGACAGCGCCACCCCTATGGTACCAGACAGCGCCACCCCTATGGTACCAGACCGCGCCACCCCTATGGTACCAGACAGCCCCACCCCAGGGTACCAGACCGCCACCCCTATGGTACCAGACCGCCACCCCTATGGTACCAGACAGTGCCACCCCTATTGTACCAGACAGCGCCACCCCTATGGTACCAGACAGCGCCACCCCTATGGTACCAGACAGCGCCACCCCTATGGTACCAGACAGCGCCACCCCTATGGTACCAGACCGCCACCCCTATGGTACCAGACCGCCACCCCTATGGTACCAGACAGTGCCACCCCTATTGTACCACACAGCGCCACCCCTATGATACCAGGCAGCGCCACCCCTATGGTATCAGACAGTGCCACACCTACGGGACCAGACAGTGCCACACCTATTGTACCACACAGCGCCACCCCTATGGTACCAGACAGCGCCACATCTATGGTACCAGACAGTGCCACCCCTATGGTACCAGACAGTGCCACCCCTATGGTACCAGACAGCGCCACATCTATGGTACCAGACAGCGCCACCCCTATGGTACCAGACAGCGCCACACCTATGGTACCAGACAGTGCCACCCCTATTGTACCACACAGCGCCACAACTATGGTATCAGACAGCGCCACACCTATGGTACCAGACAGTGCCACCCCTACGGTACCAGACAGCGCCACCCCTATGGTACCAGACAGCTACCCTGTGGTACCAGACAGCACCACCCCTATGGTACCAGACAGCGCCACCCCTATGGTACCAGACAGCCACCCTATGGTACCAGACCGCCACCCCTATGGTACCAGACAGCTACCCTGTGGTACCAGACAGCACCACCCCTATGGTACCAGACAGCGCCACCCCTATGGTACCAGACCGCCACACCTATGGTACCAGACAGCGCCACCCCTATGGTACCAGACAGCGCCACCCCTATGGTACCAGACAGCGCCACACCTATGGTACCAGACAGTGCCACCCCTATTGTACCACACAGCGCCACAACTATGGTATCAGACAGCGCCACCCCTATGGTACCAGACAGCGCCACCCCTATGGTACCAGACAGCGCCACACCTATGGTACCAGACAGCCCCACCCCAGGGTACCAGACAGCGCCACACCTATGGTACCAGACAGCGCACCCTTATGGTACCAGACAGCGCCACCCCTATGGTACCAGACAGCGCCACCCCTATGGTACCAGACAGCGCCACCCCTATGGTACCAGACAGCGCCACACCTATGGTACCAGACAGCGCACCCTTATGGTACCAGACAGCCACCCCTATGGTACCAGACAGCGCCACCCCTATGGTACCAGACAGCGCCACCCCTATGGTACCAGACAGCGCCACACCTATGGTACCAGACAGCGCACCCTTATGGTACCAGACAGCCACCCCTATGGTACCAGACAGCGCCACCCCTATGGTACCAGACAGCGCCACACCTATGGTACCAGACAGTGCCACCCCTATTGTACCACACAGCGCCACAACTATGGTATCAGACAGCGCCACCCCTATGGTACCAGACAGCGCCACCCCTATGGTACCAGACAGCGCCACACCTATGGTACCAGACAGCCCCACCCCAGGGTACCAGACAGCGCCACACCTATGGTACCAGACAGCGCACCCTTATGGTACCAGACAGCGCCACCCCTATGGTACCAGACAGCGCCACCCCTATGGTACCAGACAGCGCCACCCCTATGGTACCAGACAGCGCCACACCTATGGTACCAGACAGCGCACCCTTATGGTACCAGACAGCCACCCCTATGGTACCAGACAGCGCCACCCCTATGGTACCAGACAGCGCCACCCCTATGGTACCAGACAGCGCCACACCTATGGTACCAGACAGCGCACCCTTATGGTACCAGACAGCCACCCCTATGGTACCAGACAGCGCCACCCCTATGGTACCAGACCGCCACACCTATGGTACCAGACCGCCACCCCTATGGTACCAGACAGCCACCCCTATGGTACCAGACAGCGCCACCCCTATGATACCAGACAGTGCCCCCCCTATGGTACCAGGCAGCCACGCTATGGTACCAGACAGCGCCACCCTATGGTACCACACAGCGCCACCCCTATGGTACCAGACAGTGCCACCCCTATTGTACCAGACAGCGCCACCCCTATGGTACCAGACAGCCACCCTGTGGTATCAGGCAGCGCCACCCCTATGGTACCAGACAGCGCCACCCCTATGGTAATAGACAGCGCCACCCCTATGGTACACGACAGCGCCACCCCTATGGTACCAGACAGCACCACCCCGATGGTACCAGACGGCGCCACCCCTATGTTACCAGACGGCGCCACCCCTATGGTACCAGAAAGCACCTCCACTATGGAGCGGGTAAGCTTCAGGCAACAACTCCATCATGGAATACAATCGAAAGACGGGTTGGGGTATAACTTGAAGGCCTAACCCTTATCGCACCCCTAGCGTTCGTTCGTAATCTCAGTTTCGGCCCCAAAATTGCAAATAATTTCTGAAAGGCTTAGTACATTTCCCCGCTGGCAGCCCGCAACCTTTCGTAATATCCTTCCTGTTTATTGGGTTGGTAGGTCATATACGAGTTTAGTGGTCTCCTGGCTGGGGGGGGGGGGCGGTGGCTAGGGGTGACTGGGGGACGATTGAGAGCAGGGGAAGGGAGAGATTATGCATAACACCGGAAGTCAGTACCCACTTCTAGACGTTCGATTGGTCAAGCGGATTAAATAATAAAACGAAAACCTTCACAGCGGGAAGTCACTGTCATCTTCTTTTATCGCCCACCTCTCTGATTTAATTTTACGTAGTCCTCCCCATTCCTGCTCGCCTCCCCCACTATCCCACCCACGCAGTTCATCCCCTTCCTCTTCTATATATCCACACACTTCCTCTGATCTGTGACGGACCAAGTCCCGGCAATGACATTCAAAACCAGTGGCAAATTGACGGGGGCTGAGTGGGTAAGGCGGAGGCGTTGGGGTGGAGGTGGAGACAGAGAGAGAGGGTGTGTAGACTGCTAGTGATGACGATGGCGGGGGTGTGCTGATAGTGATGACGGTGGTGGTGGCGGTGGTGACAGGGGGCCCAGTGTTGGCAATACCAGCGGCAGCAGCGTTCGAGAAGAAGCACGACAATGTATTGTGCTTTGGGCTTCTCACGGGGGTAACGAAGGAAGAAACCCGGTTAGGACAAATTGTATTGTCGCCAATCTTCGGCGCGGCCCTTTCGGTTGGCGCCGACTGTGGTAAGACGATCTAGCCTTCCGAGCCGGCAATTTTCGCTGGTAATGAGCAACTAACAGGCGCATACAAACAAATTTATCTCATTCAATCACGGGGGAAGGTCAGCGGAAAGTGAGTATGAGACGACGGCCACAAAGTACCGGGACAGTGGCCCACGGGGGTGGGGGGGGGCGGGTGTTGGGTGTTGGGGGGGGGGGGTGGAGGTTGGGGGAGGGTGGATCCGAAACAGACGGCGCTGGGGACGAAACGTCGATGAAGTGAGTCCATCGGGGGCAAGGATAACATACGTCTCAAGAGGGGCACAATATCAGGGGTTTCTCAGCTTGCTCCTAGGTATGATCATGAGAAAAAGACGGATTTTTAACACCAGTGAGTAACACAGATGGTTAAGCGGCAAGGGCAACACCCCCAGTGACGGTGCGGCGTGACAATCACGGAGTGGTCATTTAGGCCACCTAAGCATATGTTCTGCACATATGAGTTAACCCGGTTCAAGACCAAACATGATCACCTCGGATAATGCGATGTATGGATGAAGCGGCCTCCAGACACAGGAGTCTCGAAGGAGTAAATGGCGGTCAACATTCGACATTAACCCTCAAATTCCGACACTGAGGATCACCAAAAGTGACACGAAACGTCGTGAAAAATCAATATTCGGCAAAGAATGTTGAAAAATTGACACTGGACAATGGAGCCCCCCCCCCCCACACACACCTTTCCTGACCCATAGACACGGATTGGGACTAGAACCCGTTACCTTTTGGGCTGCAGTCGCGAGCTCTACCTCTTCTCGATGATCGTGTGTGCTTGACCCCTATAGCCTTTTAAATTTGCGGGGCTGGACCGATAGCTCAGTGGGTTAGAGCGCTCGCCCTGAGTGCTCTGGCCACCTGAGAGCCTAGCGGCACGTGAATCGGTGGTTCGAGCCCCGCTGTGGCCATGTCTGTGTGGTCGTAGAATAAAGATCCCTTGTCCTTCTTAGCAGAAGAGTAGGGAGTTACCCCGGGGGCATGGCTCCACTCTTCCTTCCATTGATGCGATATGACCAACAGTGGTTAAAGCGTCCTGAATATACAACCAACCTACGATGTAAGTCATATAACACTGTATAATGCTCGTCAGGCGTAGACACAACTCGGCGGCGGAAGGAAGAGATGTGGCAGATGTTTGAAATGCATCACTACGCGAGAAGACCTGGATGCAGACATGACGAGAAAGCTAACGGATACGTTGGCACGGATGTCCCGGAAGCTGGCAGGCCTGCTGAGTGATAAGATCCGAGTTACCGCAGATTGTAGCATCATTTTATCGCAGGGTATTGCTAATATATACATTACATAAGCGTGGCGGGAGATGCAAATTGGCGCCGCAAAGAAAAGGGCGAAAGAGGTATTAACAACAAAAAAGCACTGTTGAGGAAGCCACTGACTAATCCAAAGAGACACTCCGCGAGACAGGACACGAGGCTCGCAGAACCGACGAAGACATACAAGGGTAATATAAGGACAAAAATAGGGACAGACCAAGGCTGAAGCACAAGCGGCGCCGATAGGCAAGCGGTGTAGCCTATAGACAGACCTGGACGGGGGGAGCCAGTAACTTATGTATGGCAACAGTGAGGATGGCTGGAGGTAAACCGACAGTCGGGAGACCACTTTCATGTGACTGCTCGTTCTGCGATAACCCGGATGTCTTACCACGGAGACGCTGGCTCTCCCGGGAGATGGACGAGGCCCGACTCTTCCCGTGAATCACCCACGCGGGAGCACCCACTAAAGTCTTTTTCAGTCGCTTTGTCCCCGTTCAACCCGCCTCAAAGAACAAGGATATTGATTATAGGACCATCTTCCTTTGAGCTATATCCCCTCCCCCCGCAAGCTCCTCCCTTTGTATCCCCCCTTCCCCTCCCCCCAACGGAGTTGACGCTGTGATTTTTGTCTTTCCCCTTTCCCCCCAAGTCTTATTATATTTTTGAAGTGTGTGTTGGTAAAATCTTCCGCTGAGTCCCGAGAATTAAGCCGTCGAGAGGAGTGATAGAACGTTGGAGATTTTAACAATCCTGCATGGCCTGTAGATCAGGGATTAAAAGTCACATATAGATGCATGGGCCGTACTAGCCGGCGACAGACCGCCGCAGTCTTTGCACCCAGCAATACTATTATGTGCCTGGCGATCCGACAGGACAGTCTTTCCCCCGTATTTAAGCTGTATATGGCGTTCTAAGCCTGACGCTCGGCACCACAATTACTGGCTTTTACAAAGCCGTTCACGGATTAATTAGAATTAAGCAATGCACATGCAATAGGGCTATAAAGTCTTGTTCGCTTAGACTTCCGGTTTACTCATTTTGGGGACAAACAAAGAAAGCACGGGTTCGGAACGATCCGGCTCGTACAAAACATTTTGTGAGGCTGGAAATATGATTATGTTATAATATAATGCGGCACCATTGTTGAAACGCACACTAATTTTAATTGCTTCTTTTGTGAGTTGATTTTGTTATAGTGAGTTACCATTGATGCGCTCAACAACCGTAAGATCGATATTGTGGTACTGACCCTAGATTTTTTAACCTTAAGCCCCTTGACTAGACCCCTATAATTGTAACCATTTACAAGTTTATTTATTCTCGTACATCGTCTTCTCTCTTATCTATCGTCAAAGGAATACGACTGTTTGGCGCTTTGCTATAAACGCTTTGCACCGGCAGAATGTGACCCCACACTGGGAATCCGTCCTCACGGGGACGACCAGCCTGCCCCTCCCGCCACCCACCCCCGTCGTCACATCTGCCCCGCCACAGTACTTACCCACCCAGCCCTTGAGTCCATCACCGTGAGCACCCCAAGGACAAGCACCTCTCTGGTCCTCAGAATATCTTGGTGTCCATGGCGAGGGCTACGCCGCTGGCCTCCTCAACCCTCTGCTTTCCCTTTCTCCCAACCCCATCTAACCCCCCGTGACCCCCACTTCACATCGCACCAAATGGCTCGACCGGCAAGGGGAACACAGAGCTTCCTGGACGATGTCGGCACGTGGAGCACCCTCCGCTCCCTCCACCCCCCCCCCCCCTCCACCCTCTGACCCCCTACCTTCCCTTCCTCCCCCGCCCCGGACAGCCCCTTGATGTGTGTCCTAACGGGACCATAGGCAGTCCTCTCGCGGCCCAGGCAGTCGTCCGGCTGGTGCTCCTCTGCGCGTCAAACACTGAGGGCCCCCCTTGATGGCCGGGGAGGATCTACCAGACAGGCAGTCACCCGACACCGTCCCCAAGCGGGCGGTGCCCCTGGAGAGCCGCACTAACCGTAGCACTCCCTCATGGCCGCATTCCCTTGCAGCCGCACTCCCTCACCTCACGGCCATACTCCCTATTGCCGCAGTTCCTCATGGCTGCACTCCCTCATGGCCGCATTCCCTTACCTCCCGGGCCGCACTGCCTCACCTCACGCCCGCACTCTCTCACCTCATGCCCGCACTCTTCCACGGCCGCACTCCTTCATGGCCGTCCTCCCTCACGGATGCCCTTCTTTACAGCCGCACTCCCTCACCTCACGGCCATACTCCCTCATTGCCGCAGTTCCTCATGGCTGCACTCCCTCATGGCCGCATTCCCTTACCTCCCGGGCCGCACTGCCTCACCTCACGCCCGCACTCTCTCACCTCATGCCCGCACTCTTCCACGGCCGCACTCCTTCATGGCCGTCCTCCCTCACGGATGCCCTTCTTTACAGCCGCACTCCCTCACCTCACGGCCATACTCCCTCATTGCCGCAGTTCCTCACGGCCGCACTTTCTTATGGCTGCACTTCATCATGGCTGCACTCCCTCACCTCACGCCCGCACTCTGTCACCTCATGTCCGCACTCTTCCACGGCCACACTTCCTAACGGCCGCACTCCTTCATGGCCGCCCTCCCTCACGGATGCCCTCCCTTACAGCCGCGCTCCCTCACCTCATGCCTGCATTCCCTCATGGCCGCACTCTCCCGTGAGGCTGCACTCAGTCAAGGCCGCACTCCCTCATGACCGCATTCCTTGTCGGCCGCACTGACCTCTCGCCCGCACCCTCTCATCGCCGCACTCTTACCATGGCTACACTCTCCCACGGCCACACTATGTCACGGTCACATTCCCTCACCTCACTGTAGCACTCACTCATGGCCCGTGTCGTAAGCTTTCAAAAGTTGTCTGCACAACTTTAACACTGGCCAACGATTGCAAACAACGTCTTAAAACTGAATATTCTTCTGCTTCGTTGTCTTGGAAACCATTATAGGTTCTAAGAAAAAAAAAAGGCATAAGGTACTTATGCTGTTGTGTTTCAAGAATCATAACAATTTCAGTGAAGTTAAAAAGTTACTTGCGTTTTCAAGACCACAAGCGGCATTATTACCACTGCTTTCTTAGTTCTAAGCAACTTCAAGACTTTCAAGATCAATGGCAAACTATGTGTAAAATCTGTTTATTTATTTATTTAAAATTTATTTATTTTTCATGACTCTAAATGTAGTTTGCTGGATGTAAAGCAAGGTTTGTTACACGAGAAACTGATTTTAAAACGTGAATTAATGAGCTCTTTAGATTCAGGGATAAATGTTAGACTTTAAAGCATTATACAACTGGCTTGGTATACGCCTCTCTGGGCGCCCCCCCCCCCCCTTCGCCACCTTCCCCAAGCCCCTCCTCTTCTAACTGTTATCGAATGAGGGGTCTTTCAACTACCCACATGATCATTGACATAGACTCTGTATTATACATCAGGATACGTACCCCTCTTTTAATGTATAAATATATCGATTTACCTTTCACATTTCAATATTTTATGCTACGACTTCCCAGAATATGGCTTATTTGTGCATATATAACGATTAATGTTGTCCGTTGCTATGCCCGTCGTGGCAAACAAATCGACGCCCCGTTATCTGGCCCGACAGTTCGTGGAGGGCATTACACGGTTTTGACCCTCGCGTTAGAGCGATGGCTCTGAAATAGAAGCGGTCTCCGCCAACCAGTTTATGACCACCGTGCGATTTAATACTATCGCTTGTGGGGCTTTATGGCATCCTGGGAGATATTTATCTTGTTCCTCGCGAGAGGTGTGGACCACGGCCACTAAGCGCCACGTGGTCGAACCTGGTGTCGTGGCCCCGATTATCGCCCACTATCGCGGAGTGACATGCGCGATAGGCGATACGGTCGTTACGCGTGTCCCGTCGGGGCTCAGAGCCCGAAGCGGGCGCATCACACACCACGACAGGAATAGTGGTCTTCCGCGCTTTCCGTGAACTATTTCCTGCATCGACCCTTGTTAAAAACTATCTTTGACATCACTTGGCTGGTCTCTGTTGCATCGTTAATTCTGTTTTTTTATCCCGCCATTTGAGCAAACTAGTGTAAGCCAAAGAAACTACCCTGATGCATCAGCCTTTCACAGCCTTCACGCCGCATTTCAATACTTGCAATACTGTCACACTGCGCGAAGAAACATGATACAACTTCGATTTTTTTTAATTCAATTTTCAACATTGTATTCTTTAGAAAATACTCTTGGAATGATCTTGGACCCTCCCCCCTTTTCAAATTCCTGGATCCGCCCCTGGATATACCAGTATATTTACCCTTTGATTAGTTGGAAAACGTGAGCTTTTTCTGTGTCTAGGTAATTAATCGCCAGTGATACAGTGATTACATAGGGTTTAGAGCCATACTATGACGACATGACACACGAATCAGGTATATGCTTTATTATCGCTCTTTGGTGTCGTGTGGGCCAGATTGGTGGTGTTCTAATATTGAGTTTACCCGACAGTATTGCCTGTCTCTATCATGTAAGGCCACCTTTAACAATATCCAGGTTTATCTCCCTGGGTTCGTGAATAGTCAGCTAAAGCCGAGGCTGCACTTGTATGATCAAACTCCATAACCAAGGAAACCAATGCTATCGGAATTATTGAACGGTTAACCCGGAAAGTACTGTAATGAAAGCCGGCGAGTATTCCGGTCAAGAAATCCAGTCTATTCATGCAACAACGGAAGCACAACGACGGCATCCACGCCACCAGGCGGCGGTACAATCTGTCAGAGACAGGTGAAAAGTGTCCGCCATCAGTGTTCCTACGTACTAAGTACTATCAGGGTGTGCCCCAAAAAATACGACGCGCGATTTTCTGACGGCGGACGTTCAGTGGACATTCAGATCACCTTTCGCCGGGAGAGTGAGAGAGAGGCCAGAAACCAGAAGAGTACGTGAATGAATTGAATATTCTTTCCTGGAGACAGAAACAAAAGTGTTATGCGTTAGCTTGGCTGTGACGCACTGAGATATTGGCAACGTGACATAACCAGGAACAAGTTGTTGATCTTTTAAATTGGGAGGTAACAAGAAACCTCGTTATGGTGCACTCACATGTCTTGCTTAAGATGTTTAGGATCCAGATATAACTTACGTGAGAAATTACTGGGAACAAAGTTGAAGTTACGGAATTGATGCGGAAGTTGTTCGTCACTATGTCTATATTTACATTCTATCTCAACGTGCCTACCCGATTATAGTAGATAACATTGTTTGAACTGTATTTATTATAAGTCAATCGCATGGACCGTATTCCAATATGTGAATGGTACCATAGATCTATCAGGAAAGCAACATGTAATGAAACAAGGTTTATTACAATACTACAGAAATATAAGGCGCATACATATTTAGATTTGCCTAAAGTCGTTCATTTTTGGGGTTCGACGATACCAGTTTATGAAACAGTTTTAATCGAGTTTTATTCAGTTTCCTCCATGATTGTTGAAAGTTCATGTTATACCCACATCATGGCCATGGCTTGCCTCCTATTCAGGCGTAATTTTAAGACATTTTCACAAGGTCACAAGACCAGCCTGTATTTATCTAACAGAACCATCCCCACAAGCACTCACCACCCCCATCCCCCAGTCTCCCTCCCTATCTGCTCCATCCGCACGATCAATGTAGAAGGTTGGGGGTCGATCCATCATAGTGTAGCCTACTTTCATCTGTCATGGACGGGTAATATTGATGTTAGCTCACACATAACATGTAAATATTTGATAGTCGATCAATTGGGTTTATTCAGTGGCGAGATCAAATCTCGTCGGCGCGAGAGTTATCGAGGAAGTTATCGAGGAAAACCGAATCGTCACCGGTTTTCAAAACATCATTTCCGTTCATCCTATCCCGGCCGTTAATGTTTTGGATTAGGGATTCAATTTGCGGTCCACCCTTCTTGTCATGCACTAAGCCAGCTTCTACGGACCAAACTCCATACTTTTTCTTAATATAATAATGTCAAACAAGTAAAATGTCAGATTTTAATCCCCCCTCCCCTCCCACATACCATTTAAATTTAGTTTTTTTCTCACATTCGTATGTCCCTGAAACAGGTAGTCCATTACACTATCCCTCTTTATCGCCCAGTGTGTGTTCCCCATTACATTATGTATACCCAACGCACATCATTATAAGCCTGTGCATTATAATAGCTCATTTGACTTTGAATGCCCGTCATAATGCAACGGCGCCATCACAATGCTAGATGGTCGGGAGATGGTGTTATTTGGAGACAGGTTCTATGCGTCGTCAATCTCCCCTCCCCCCCCCCCCCCCGCCCATGTCCCCTCTACCCCTCAGGCACCTCCCTCCCTGTCCCCCCACTTCCTCCACATACACCCACCATTGTTGGATTACATTAGTGTGAAGGATACAAGCGCAGAGTGTCCCTAGAGGCTGGGAATGTCAAGGAAGGAACAGGGACGACTTCTGGGAGACCGCAATCAGTGGCTGCTTGAGATGGACCTCAATTACTCATCCCAAGCCGGAACTTTTTTCTACACCCTTGTTAGCATTGCCACGTGCCAGACAGGATCGACAAAGGCGGACGAACAAATATATATATATATTCCCACGCTAGCGTACATTTGCGTGTTTCCCGCGTGCTTAGTTAAATATATTGCAATATGCTAGATTTAGTGCGGATATATTTTTTCCAGGGGGGCGCTGTAATAATATAGTTCGTATAACAGGGGATAGCAACAAAAGCCTCAAACATACACAGACATGGTAATAACAGTCACAGTTTCCAGCGATTCGACAGGAATGTAGCAACATATTAAACAGGTTAGTGATATCATTATCACTCGGATTAGTGGAATCAAAATTCCCATTGAAACTCGCAGGGTGGCGCTGCGCAAATTGATAAGACAAATGCGCTGCGCATTTCTACAAATTAGTGCCGGAGACCCAGCCTAAATCTGATAACACAGGGTATCAGGCGATGAAAAAGAAAGAGTTCACTGTCAATTAGAACTTGTTCAAAGTGCCACAAGATGTATTTTGCTATAGTAAATACACAGAGTTCGTTAGTTTTATGTTTAGTTCTTGAAATTTATAATGTTGCAAGAAATGACAGCTTATTCGACTGTTTTTGCAAGAACCATGTAGAAGCGGAGCTTGCGTAGCGCCTCCTAGCGAATAGGGAGCTCACTTCAAATAGTGTGAAAAAAATCTACGAAAAAGAACATTTCAAAAAACGGTATCATACATTCTTAAATCAAAGCGACGCAGGGTGCGTAACAAAACTGGCCATCGGTGTTGGAGGAGAATCCATGAAAATGGCGCCTGATGAGGGTTGGGTTAGGGAAGTGGAAATTACGACTTGTGGGGGGAGCGCCCTAAAACCTGGTGGGACGGATTTCAAAACATGGCCACAGGCTGGGGGCGAAGTGACACAAATGGCGACCAGTGAGGGGGGGGGGCACAAAAAGCTGGCAACTGCGGGCAGAATACCTTGTCTTCATTGCATGTATATCTACATCGATACTCCCAAGCCCCCCCCCCCCTCCTCCCATCTCCAAATATCCACATCCCACCGTCCCATGGATCCGCCACTGTTCCCAATTCGATATTTGTACTGCGCAATCCATTGCCACATCCCAGCCAAATTGTCTTTTATTGGATACAATATAAAATCGGGGTGAAAACTGGGAAAACGGCGTCGTGTTTCGTGCGCCGAGCGATGACACATAACACCGAGGGTTCATGACCCCACACCACCCCCCACCCCGTTCACTACCCCCCCAGGCAGGCGCAGCACGGGTCGGCGAGCAGTGGTTGGCAGAGGTCAACCGCCAAGGTCAAACGGACGTCACACGCAGACGACAGATATTTCAGCGCGCGCGTTTCGCTGGCGTCGCTGCGGCGATTCCCAATATAGCAAGGGGATCCATCATTTTTTTTCCCCGCCGATATTTTGGCGGCGGTTGCTTTTCCTTCGCTCCGAAAAGCCCACTCGCTCGCTCTCTCGCTCTCGCGCCCGTTCGCCCGCCAGCATCAACACCCGCGGCGCGTGGTGGACACCAGCGCCATCTGTTGTGGGATTCATCAAGCGAGATCGATGAAAACGTCTCCTCTTTAATGTCGGCTCTAGCCCTGACTACTCATTGTCCGCTTATTGGCAGCAACAGACCTGTTATCCCCGGGATTTCGTCATCACCTTCTCGCTCGCTAATCAATGTGACAAGAAGGGAAGCGGAAACTACAGAAGCGCTCGGCAGCGTAGGTTTTTTCTCCGTTCTTTCGTTCCATCTTTGCCGCTCGCCTGGCCTGGTTTTTCCGATGATGATTAGTAAGAGGATGTTCTTTCTTGCGCAGTATTCATGAGGGGCTTGTGATAACAAATATCACAATGACAGCAATGCGTCAAACGCGATCCGTGCTTAAAGTCTGGGCCTCGCAGGGTATGCAGACATATTCCCTTGAAGTAGGGATGGCAAATATTGACAGCATAAGTGGACGCTATAAATATGTTGTCTATGGAGCAAAACGAGAGACGCCGTCGGAAACCCGACCATCCGTCTTTGTCGCCTTATGGAAGGAAAGATGTATCAAAACGTCAAACATCAAGCGAGTTGCGAGGAGGTAAAACAAACTGTGGCTGAAGATCGCATTAATGTTGGGCCTGTCAGACCTGACGGAAGTGCTGGGGTGCGGGACCTTGCCTCCCATCAGTGGCATCAGCCGCTGTACCCCAATCGACCTGACAGGGTGATCTGCGGCATTATTGGAGAGCCAAACTATACGGGTATTACTGAGGGCAACAGTCTGGCATTTATCTGCTCTTGAAAATTCGGTTTATTTACAAAGTTGCTAGAAACGTCGGCGTATACAGGATACCAAGGGTAACATTGGCAATTAAACAGTAAACTTGAGAACAGACACGTAAACCGTGATAAAAAAGTGAAATTGCGAATAGACAGAAATATAAACCCCTGCGTCTTCACAATGACACATCATATCCTTGATCTGAATCCCGTACTCGCTCGTACACATTAGTTATCGTTATAATGCGAGCGTCGTTCGTTGTACAGTAAATTTGCCAGAAGTTGCGAGCATGGGGACTCGAGAATATCACTCTCCCGGCAGAGGTCTCTGACTCGTTTCTCACATCACCTCTCACGCGGCTGTGTTCGGTGTGAACAGACAAATGGTTACGAATTTTGTAGTTCTAACTTTTTTTTTGGAAGAAACAAATGTTCTAACCGTACGACCATAAATGGTGGGAGTTGAGAGAAGAAATATTTCAAAAAGACCGCGTCAAAGGTTAAATCGGTGCAGGCCTTCGACCAGAAGCGATTAGAAAACTTATTTACTAATAATACTCAAAAAAGGTATGGCCTGAAAATAATCAATCAAAATGCAATACATTTTGTCGTTTCCGATATCGGTAACACACTGAAGGCTCTGCGTGACGCATTTAATGCAGAAAAACTGCAAACAATTGTTCCATTACTCTCATGCATGAAGGATGAATCTGATGCATAACTTTGACCTAGTTTTATGTGGGTTTATAGCGAGCGCCCACGGCCAGGAGACCGGAGAATTACTAGGGGTATCCATGAAAATAAAGTTTTTATGTCATACTTCTAAGCATTACGTGTATATACTATTGTGACACATCTAAGCATTACGTGTATATACTATTGTGACACATCTAAGCATTACGTGTATATAATATTGTGACACATCTAAGCATATCGTGTATATAATATTGTGACACATCTAAGCATTACGTGTATATAATATTGTGACACATCTAAGCATTACGTGTATATAATATTGTGACACATCTAAGCATTACGTGTATATACTATTGTGACACATCTAAGCATTACGTGTATATACTATTGTGACACATCTAAGCATTACGTGTATATACTATTGTGACACATCTAAGCATTACGTGTATATAATATTGTGACACATCTAAGCATTACGTGTATATACTATTGTGACACATCTAAGCATTACGTGTATATAATATTGTGACACATCTAAGCATTACGTGTATATAATATTGTGACACATCTAAGCATTACGTGTATATAATATTGTGACACATCTAAGCATTACGTGTATATAATATTGTGACACATCTAAGCATTACGTGTATATACTATTGTGACACATCTAAGCATTACGTGTATATAATATTGTGACACATCTAAGCATTACGTGTATATAATATTGTGACACATCTAAGTATCACATGTGTAAGTTATGTGAATAAATTAAAGGCTGGCACATTGAGTGCATTATCATGGATAAAGAAGATGCCCTTACAGAGCAGACATTGGCGAAGAAAAAATAAAACTGACATTTTAAAACTTTGCGACCGGGGTGGGGTGGGGGGGCGCAAAGTTGGGTCCAAACAGTGGGTTTGGCGGTTGCTGGGAAAAGCGGGAATGCATAGAGCGGGGACATAAAGCGAGTCGTTTGAAAACAGACACCGGCCCTTTCGAGCGGATTTTGGAGGTGAAAAAAGAGGGGCTTTACGGCGGAACCCTCCTAAATCCAGCACTGCATTAAGTATCCCTCCCATCCGCTGGGTTTCCGGCCAGCAGTATGAACAGGCGCGAGGGCAATTCATTGTATGAACGCAAATAAAGGTTCGGGTTCTTGATACGGTATTCCACGTCTGTAACTATGCAGTGCATCTTTTATTTTACAATGAGCAAATGGGGGTGATTGCGTTATGTTGTCGTGCTTTATGAACGTAGATGTGTCAAGGCTCCGCCAGATAGCTTTGTAGTATTGTCGTTGGGCCTATTTTCTTAGCCTCGTAATGCTTGGGTTTGGCGGCCCGGCTGGGGATCAATCTCTGGTACGTATTTAATATCGTCAGTCTGACTGACACTTACCGTGGCTATAGGACTGATATCTCCATTCAACACACGCGACGCCTACACCGACTCACCCACAAATCGCCCTCCCAAGCCCTTCGAGCCCAACTATCAGCTAGGGACTCTGGACCGTTCTCCACGACGCACCAGGGGGGCAGCACCACGTATTCATATATATATCGTTATATCGTCTTATAAACGTCAAAATCATAACAGGTTTACCGAGTTCAATCCGTCAGAAAGTGACCGGAATCAAAACCCATCGTCCCAGTAACTACCCCTCACTACCCCCCCCCCCCCCCCCCGCACTAAACGAAAAAGCAAAAAAAAAAAAAAAAGACGATCCCTTCAGTTGAAGTCAAAGAATAAAAGTTCTTTCCGGAAACGGATGTCGCTACGTACGACAGCCCAAAGGGGTCCATGCGATCGGGGTTTTTTTTGTCAATTGACTGCGGTCCGATAGAACAGGAATACATTAGGAGAGATCCAGACGAAAACCTCTTTGAGCCAAGCCCATTGGGACCCCGACATACACGGGGCCGGCATCGATTCGACCAGCGGGTTCTCCCTCCAAAGCCGCTGTAAAACATGATTGGATGTGTTCTGTTGTTGAGTTTCAGACCAACTCGATGTTACGGTCTGATACCGCAAATTGGAATCAGATTTAGCACTTCCATTTACCGCCGACTCCTGCATATCGCCGGAGTCTGTTCCGTCGAGAGACGCACAGAGAGATGTCTGTGTGTTCTTATTTGGGGAAGTACTATCCGATATCGCTACACTGAAAAATGATATATACAGATATATGTAAATATTCACATTAAAGAACACACACATATATACATATAAATATATATATATATATTTAAAATATTTATATATATATTTGAAATGTATATATGTATATTTAAAATATATATAAGTATATATTAAATATACATATCTATATTTAAAAAATATATATGTATATTTATATGTATATTATATGTATATATGTATATTAATTATATATATATATATATGTATATATAATGGGTTCAATCATGGAAAATGTCGATTGCAAACGTGTCAATTCACGAACGGAAGTATATTTATATCCAAATTATTTAATTATTTTTTTACCTTCGTTAAATTATATATCAAACAAAATTCGAGATTCCCTCCAAACCATTTCAGATATGTCAGATATGTTGTTCATTCTCCAGGACGACCATACTTGATAACCCCTTCCAAAGTCATTCGATGGGTGGGTGAGAAGGGCCGCTGTCGGTGTCCGCCAAGGTATTAGTCCATGTCATCTTCCATTGTGCCTATGGCGTATTGGACCTCTCTCGAAATCCGTCCGGTATCGGACCAGGTCTCGAAGGATCATTCAGGTATTTAAAACTACGTTGACGCGATATTGGTTTGCTGCGAATCCGCAAGATCAGCTCCCTTTTATAATTGGTATAACAGTAGTAAGCGTAAGTAATGTGTAAAATGCTTTCGGTGCCACTGAAGCAGTTACAATAAAAAAATCTCTTTCAATTCTCCCTTTAAATTACAGGCAATGCTGAGCGGGGTCCATACTAAATAAGACATACGAGTACTACACGACGTGTATAGAGACAAATAAACATTATTCCGCTGCGTGTTGTGCAGCAACCGATTAGAATATGCCTTAAATTAAGACACCCTTATAATCACCCTTTCATGAAATAAGGCCCCATATAAGAGCCTGTGGACCGGCCTAGATCTGCCCTCAGCATGGCTCGTCCTGTAATAACCCCAAGTCCCTGATGGCCTGCCAGACGCTGTTTTATGCGTTGCGATCAATTGGTCCCGGTCTAGTGGTCACGTGACCGACACGTGACCGTGGGTTCCTATGCTGCTCAAGCAACCGTGTCTTCCGCCCTTATGCCATATGGCTCGTATGGCCCTCGCATATGATTATCCTCCTAATAATCTTTTATCGCCGGTTATATACATCCCTTCACATTGAGATATCGGCAAACTGCAGACTGCGAGTAATGGGTTGTTATTCACTTGTTATTGATTATGCCTGCTCGCCTAACTGGACCGACATTTAAAATATTATAGTTACACGTATTGGGTTTTCAATGAAGTCCACAAATATTACAAGTACTGACACACCATTTAATGCATGATGTGACATGCTTGATGATGTTATAGCCAAAACGATATATGTACAGTACATCATTATCTGTACTTTTTTTACAGGTATTGTACTAGTTTGGTGGTACAATACTTAATTAATTCAAACTACAAAATGTTTATTAAATGGAACAAATAGAAGCTGGAAGTTCTCTTTGCCTGTGTCAAGTCATTGTGTGTTTTTTTTCGCTCAATTAAAATTTAAATTCGGTCATTCAAATTAGTCAATCGCTTGATGACATAGGATACTATATCGAGCCTACCAGTAAAGCACAGCCTCCCCCCCCCCGTCCCCCCCTACCCCTACACACACACTTCTTCCATTCCCTTCCCACATGCGGCAGGGTGGCCTACCCAGTAGAATACCAAACAGAGCCGCCTATCGTGCAGTCAGCGGTTGAATGCTGATTGAAAGGCGCCATTAATCCGTGAAATACCCCTGAACACAAGGCCTTTACAACTAATCAACTGGAATGCTCTGTCCCACGGCAACTAGTTTAACATATTCCGCGCCATGCCTCGACATCCTCCGACAGCCAGCTGCCGGTCTGTGGTCAACTGTGCGGCTGCCGGAAACTAGTCATTGAATCAGAGACCCCCTCTCACCTGAATGAGAATGCCTGTTCCATTGACCCATTGGAGATTGACTAGGCTTACCCTCGCCAGCTCCCCAACGGTCCCTGGGCGCGTTCGATTTTCTCACTGATGGGTGGGTGAAGGGTCTGGGTCTGGGTGATGCCCCCCCCCCCCGCCCCCCTCTCTCTCTCTCTTCACCTCTAAACCCCCACGCGCCACCCCCGAATGGCTAAGCCTGAGTTGCTATATACCCAAATGAGTGAGACCGTTTTCGATTCTAGCCGACGGCATAATCCGCACATGGGGCGGTGGACGTCACGTGACATCTACGTGATTGATGAGGTCAGAGGTCAAGTTTCTCATGACGACTCACTACATTTCTGCACTCTCCTTATTGAACACAATGGTGATTGGTTGCTTTGTGAGGCAACGGGCAGACAGAGTGGAACCAACGGGGAGAGGCAGGGGGGAGGGAGAGGGATGGAGATGTGTCGTGGGTTCTCCTGCGGAAGCCCAGGGGCGGGGGGGGGGGCGGTGGCGGCAGCAGTACGTATGACAGGAGGGTTTAAGGACGAGGCACATAAGCTTGACACAATTGAATTAGATATTTACAAATGAGATGCTGATCCTCAACACAAAACAATAAACGTTGGAGAATTGAATGGAGAAATATGCAGCCGTTTCAAGTATGTGTGCTCTCCACATATTTACCCGTTTCATAGTATCTGCCGTTAGCCGCACTGTTTGTCTTGTCTGCCTTCTGTTGCATAATGTGTAACTAAATGCAAACAACCGTGGGCTTCCGTGGTTATAAATGAGCCAAAAATACCACGTGTCTCGTAACTTCCTTGTCGCGTGGGGGATTTACGGCCGATTACTAAACTGTATATTTCGGGACGGACCATTTGATATCCAGGAGGCGGGGCAATGAAATGTGAAATATTCCGCAAACAAATGTCCTACACCTGTGGCTTAAAGAGATGTTTATCGAATCACAAGTATTGCATATGCTAAGATTACATATATTAATGCGCTAACCGTTAATCGAACAATAAAACAAATTGATAATAAGCATTGTAATTACAAAGCGTTCTGGTGTCACTGCAGCACAGTTATATCTATAAGCGTGGTATAATTAGTCAGTTCGTTGCAATGCCTCGTCCACGGACTGTCCCCATCGAATCTTCACCACGTGTCCACGCTTATCCTCAACGAAACATTTTCCGTTTCAAGTCCAGGTCTGTGCGACATGTTCGTGAGTCTTCACGCGGTTCAGTAGCTTTTGCATATCGTCGGAGAGATCGTCAGCGATAGATGTGCCTGACCCGTTCAGTGTCTTCTTCTTTTTCATGACTTGGTCCTTGGTTTCAGCACTGTGAAACTTCACTATAACAGGTTTCACTTGTTTCTTTCCCGGTAATCTATCGGCGCGTTTGATCTGTATATCTTGGATGTTGTATCCCAGTTTATGTTTCACAGGGTCAATCACGGTCCGTGTGCAATCGTCTGGGCCGGTCCTTTTTGGAGGGACAAGGCCGAAGATCCGCATATTCTTTTTCCTAGAGTGCTGTTCATTTTTAATTGCATGTCGACGTGTTTTATGAAGTTCAGTTTCTAGACTTGAAATTCGACTTTCGTTGGCTACACGCGAGGCACTCAGAGTGTTGACCTAGGTCCTCAGTGATTCATTTTCGGCTTCGACCAACCTCAATCTTTCCTCTAGTGTTTGTTCCATGGTAACGAGAGCAATCTGTAACTCTTTAACTTCGCCTCTTATGTTACTATCCAGAGCTATCAGACCTTCACTCAAAGATGTTTAAAAACTAGAAAATAAGTCCTTTATCTCAGTCGTCATGGTTTCTTCGGTAGTACGATCCTCTTCGGCGATAGCATCGGAAGCATTAAATCGTGTGTCCAAACAACACTTTTGGACATCCGTTTCTTCTGAGGGTGAGGACCAAAATGCTTCCGATCTTCGTCTGAAGCTCATATGATAATTGAATGTGTTTGACCCAAGTCCATTTCAATGAAGGCGATAATGGGTGGTAATGGGTGGTGATGGGTGGTGACGGGTGGTGATGGGTGGTGATGGGTGGTGATGGGTGGTGATGGGTGGTGATGGGTGGTGATGGGTGGTGATGGGTCGTGACGATATTATCCCGAAAGATCCGGACTGCCGGTTTTATCCTTGGGCTTTTTGGTTCGGTATATCAACCCCAGAACATTCTCTATCTGCTGCTTCGGTTCCTTAATCATGTCTGGGCGAAAAGCATTCGGATACAAAAGCTAACTTACGATACTAACATGCTCGTTTGCCTGATGCCGTTCGCTTCTTAGAGTCCGCTATTTCTTAAGAAAAAAAGTTTCCCCTCGTACTACTTAACTGAATACTCTTTGCAAATACAAAAATAACTCAAGCAATCACGAGAACCCACAAATTGGTGGTGAATTTAGTTTGTTACCGAAACAATATCCTCAATTTCAGTACCAAATTCTCGTAATTGTGATGTCGCAAACGAATGAAAAATATGTCGCCTATTCATTTTTTGCAACTATATTCTTACTATCTTATTAGGCCTATCGCTAGACGATCCACAATGGGCCCACCCCTCTGCGCCAAGCTATTCTAAGAGATCTAAGGGATTCTAAATTAGTTCCGAACACATGCTTCGTTTGTTTGTCCCCAAAATAGGTAAACCGGAATTCTTGGCGAGCGAGAATTTATAGCCCTATAGAACAGCATACTCCATTCTGTAAGCTCTGCTGTTGGCTGCCGACAACGGTTGACAGCACAACCTTAAATACAAGGCGAAATGATCTGGGAATGATTTCACTAAGATGCCCGTAATTTCTAAAATCCTACTGCAGGACCAGCGATGAAGGAAATATTTTGTTTTCTTTATACATTATATACAGACATCCATGCGAAACATTCTTACCAAAAATCCAACGCATAAGTATTAATAGACACTAGTAATTACGAAGCATTAATTATTCATGTTGCTCGTAAAGTTACGAGTAATCACAACTTAAACATGGAAAATATAGCGGCTACAAAGTCTTAGTGAAATATCTCCCAAAACTCTCATTTCGGTGCTGATTTCCGTAGATATCACATGGAGCAGTAGCGCTGTGTGTTGAAGGAATAGCATATGCGTAACACGTGCAAAATTCTGTACTCTGTGCTTGGATGACTTTACGAACACAATCCACTTTTTTTCTTGTTCGCCATGCCTGTTATTCGACCAACGCCTATGGTGTACTTTGTCCCCCAGCTTCCCACCGTCAAACATTAAAGACCTTCAGCTACACGTACAGCGGATAGAACTTGTGCTGACGTCATAGTTCCTTGGTTGTCACGTGAACGCTACCGTGGTAAATAACCAACTCGTTCACAACGCCTAGAACGGGAGTTGTGCGTTGCGCTCTGACCCGCAAAATCGAATTGAGTCTGGGAATCTAAAATAACATTTGTTGGCCAGAGTAACACATAAACTTTAGATCTACCGGATCACTCCAAACGCCTAGTGGGAACTGATAGCTGAAACAGTTTTGGGCCCTAAAGGTCTACCAAGATGGCGCCCATGAAAATAGAGCAAAGGAAACAATGTGTAATAAACGGCGGAAAAATCTAAATATAATCACAAAAACGCTGGTAGATAATTTTAAGCAGCCATGATGAAGATGAAAACTGGAAAGAAGGCTAAATTTATATTGCTGTTCCACAAACATTCGAATTCTGTTTGAACTACTTGGTTCAATGAACCTGCACTCCCCAAGCCTATTTTTGGTTCTGTCATCATCAATCGTTATATCTACTTTACTTGACCACGCGGGCTAAATTCCCTGTCAAATCAACCAGCTTCCAAACCAACAATCTAGGTTTTGGTGCATGGAATTACCTTTCAAGCCAATCCCACAACCTGTTTGCGGGCATTATCAAGTTAGCCTAACCCCGACAACCGTATAGGAGAGGCCCGCATATATGTGTTAGAAGTTTTGCCACAAACTAATGTCATCGAAGTCAAATCATCAACTTAATTTGACGGCTACGACGGTTATATTGCATTAACCAAATCTGGCTTCACCTACATTGAGAGTGAAGACATTTTCCCGCTCTTCCTCGCCGAACCCTCAAATAAATAGATGACTTTAAAAAAAGGTCCATCAGATGTTCCCCAAGAGGCATTTGGGGCGTAATATGAAATGGAAATAGCAACTGGGGCAGTGTGCTGTCCGCCCTCTCCACGCCACGGCACGCCCTGCCATCCCCCCAGCACCCCGCCTCTTTACCCCAACCCTCATCCACCACTCCCACCGATCCCACCGCTCCCACCCACCGCGCCGGGCAGTAATGGGCAGTTCCTCTCAGCCAATCACTGTCGAGAAACGCTCCCGTGAGCTGGGACAATTTAGAGCTTGAACCATCCGCAACCCATCTCCGCACAGGGGGCGCCACCGAGGAGGAACCTGGCGGAGTTCCCTAATAACACGTCGCCCGGCAATACCTCGGGTGATAAAATCTAATTTGGTAAGGACAAGGTCATTTAATTACATGTTCTCGGGGCCTCGGCGTCAAGGTTCCGTTGTTTTCCGAGGCTTTTGTATGGCGCAGATAAGGGGCTCAATGATCAATACAGCAACATGCGCTATCCGCGGGGCATTCGTGCCTTGGGTAATGCCGCCCGGCCCATATCAGGGGAGAGGGGGGTGGTGGTACTGGCGGGGGGGGGGGGGTGGGGAGGGGTGGTTTCAAGGGTGGATACTCTGTACCAGGATGAGATGAGGGATAAGCTTCGAGGCGGTTCTCTTCTCCACTGAACACGAGTAATAGTTGCTAAATATGTCTGTTCGGGGAATTTAAGTTATACGGTTCTTTTGCATGGAGCAATTTCTCAGTGTTCCTTGGTTGGTTGGTTGATTTGCGTCGGACTGGTCAACCCGAGTGAAAGGTCATATGATGACAATTGTATGCCTTAACGGGAGAGAGAAATCTGAGATAAGGACATGAGATTTATATCTTGCACAAATACTGCTAAATATATACCTCTAGGCTCATACGATTGCTTTCCATGAATATCAGCAATTTATGTAACAGCAAGAAGGTGAATAAACAGCATGTTAATATAATATAAAGACACGAAGGTTTACTGACAAACTAGCACTGGGTAGCCCAGGGACATCTAGACAGCCTGTCTTGCGTCCACCCGCCTAGCGCCACCCCCACGGGTAGATTTAACCGCGCTACATTCCCCCGAGGATTGTTTTAGCGTGACAATGACGCGGTCACCTCATCCGCCGCTCGTGATCCCGAGCCGTATTCCCCTTGGGGACTTCGCCTTTTGTCCCTTCACGGTGGGCTGACCTACCGCCGCTTGCCTGGAGCGGCTGGACAATGGACGGACTTCCTGGGTATGATTAGCCCGTTATTGTCCAGATAAATCAATGGGTGAGTAATGTGACCGCCGGCCAGACGGGCATCCCACGAGCGGCGTCGGATGGGGTTTTAACTCCAATATAATCACTATGGTGGTCACGTAATATTGTGGAGATGCCTTATATTCATGTGCCTCTATGGTAGTTGAGTTTCAAACTAAAACAATAATCACTATTTTGATCACGTAACATTGTGCAGATGTTTTGTATCCATGTGCGTCTTGGTAGTTGCGCTTCAAACTCAAGCATTAAGCACTATTTTGGTTGCGTAACAAGGTGGAGATGTCTTGTAATCATGTATTCCTCTGATTATTAGGCAATTATTATCGTGTTTTGTCATGGCTCATTTGACAATGGTGCGGTTGTATCATGCCATCCGTGTAACACCTGCCAAACTCAACCCGTCATGGATAAATGGGAACGTGCAATCAATGCCGGGTAAAGGTGTTTTTTATCTGATTTGCCGGACATTAACACTACAATGGCGTCTTTCGTATTTTAGATTACTTTTGTTCTCGCCGCAGTTGCCAATATTGTTTCTGCAAAGCATCATTAAATTTCACTTTCTCAACTCGATGCGACGCAGAGTGTTCAAGGTCATGCTGGATAACGTGTGAACGGTTCTGATTACGACAACAACACGCACGCATGCATGACGTCATGACACATGACTTCCGGTGAATATCAGTGAAAGATGGTGGTTATCACCCGCGTCGCTTTGAGATCCCCAACCTACTCTCATCATTTTTCATCTCACCGCCCCCCCCCCCCCACTTCCCTCCCTCCTCTCCATATCTATTTCGATCTTATAAACCGCCTTTCTCCCTGTCCTCCTCTCCTACCTCTCCATTCCCTTCTCCCATATCTGTCCCTTGTCGCCACATGTTATACACCGCCTCCTTGCCCTCTCTCGCTCTCCCTTTCTGTCCCTCTCTCTCTCTCCCTCTCGCTCTCTCCCTCTTCCTCCTTCCCTCTTTGTTTCTGTATTGCCTGCAAAGTTACGGCGGCCTCTTCCTACCCGAAGGTATCCCCTGATATATTAAGAGATAAGAGGTGAGGACGAGAAAAAAAACAGCCGTAGGGAATCATATTTCAGCTTTCAGATTACCTTCAGATCACGATTTTTCACTTTTGCTTTGACGGTTAAATATCCGAGTAGAAGACTCTTTTATGTTGCGAAAGGTCATCAATTGAAATCAGATAGAGAAAAATAGCTTCGGGATAAAAACAAACAAGATTAAACATGTTCTCAACCTCTCGGCGGAAGCCGGCGTTCCCCTCATATATTTAAGGAGAAGACATCAACCTATGCAACCTGCCGACACCGTTTGCGACACCGTTGAAGTCAACCGCTATGTGGAGCAAAGGTAATACGAGAAACATGAAAACTCTGCTTGGGAAGGGATTTTTCTGAACCACACACCACTGTATATGGCTATCATAGCAAGCTTTTCTCGTCAGTTTTAATAAGAGCTCAAGCTTACCTTAAAGCTGATGGGGTAGATGTCAGACACTGCCCTGGACCCTCTTGTCTCGTGGCCAGTCTGTAACAAACCAGGCGAAGATCAGCAGTTTTACTTCACAGTGGCAAGGTGTCAGACAAACGCCTTGTAAGTGTTAAAACAGTTTTTTTTTGTATCAGCTTTTTTTCTTTATGGAGGTTTGCAACAACGTACACGACATGGGAATGCTCACCTCTCTTAATAATTATACAACAGTGATGAAGCCTGGAGAAAATATAGTTATAATAATGATTAACAGATTTCGTTATTTGAATTCAAAAACGCTTACTATAGAGCAAGTTCGCCTGCTCTTTCGTCAAGTTCCCTGAGTAGACAGCACAGCTATATTCCAACTGAGGTCTAACATACGATTTATACATGAGGAGCTTTGCTTTTCTGTCAACAGTTCCAGATATTTTTTTCAAGAGGTTCGCACTTCCTGAACATGCTTCCTCAATGACATGGTATCGGATAGCCACATGCCAAGGTAGCAGTGGTTCGAAACTCGTGCAATGGGGGGTTCCATTATAGAGTAACGCAATGTCAGTTGGTTGGGTCAATCTTTATACTTATTATCATGTGTTTGGTTTTACAAGCATTAAATTGGACACGCAATTGAGCTCCCCAATCTGCAATGCGACGCCAGTCTTCGTCAACCACCTTTACATCAGCGGGGGTCTGAAGAGCCTTGAGTAAAGAAGTGTCGTCGGCGAATAGAAACGGGTCGGAATTCAAGTCTCCCACGATATCGTTGGCAAATATAAGATATAAACGAGGTCCCAAAATCGAACCCTGTGGAACACCCAAGTTAATTTCTTTCCATTCGGAGTGAGTCCCGCTGATTACCACCCTCTGAGACCGACCAGATAGGTAACTGTGGAACCACTGTAGCAGTGTCCCGCATATTCCAAAAGACTCCAGCTTGTGCAATAAGCCATGGTGATACACTCTATCAAAAGCCTTGGACATGTCTAAAAACACCATTTTCGCCATTAAAACAGTTGCGATGTGGCATATAGGGCTGTACAGTTCTCGGGGGTTCTATTTCCGGTTTAGTTCCTTTGGGGACCACCGAAAACAACACATGCTCTTAGAATGAGTGCCCATCAAGCTGGTTCCTTAATACAGCTGCGTGACGCGCATTCACTGTGGTCAACGTTTGAGTGTTGGGAACCGGCTGGCTGCGCGGGTTGTGCGTGAAAAATCGAGTGGGTGTGAAACTATTTGTTGTTTGCTATGGTTCAGGCATTCCCAACAATATAATCATAATATAGTTAAACACGGCGTTGAATTTTGAGGCAAACCATCGATGTTTACATTTCTGCGACAAAAAGAACACCAGTGTCCTCGCCTGGTCAGTCCATATAAGTTTTTACGTAAGCATAGATATCACGACAATACGACAGGGCAAGTGTAAAACAAATACTTCTACGTTGGCGTCCAAAGGATGTGCTTTACGGCGACCTTGCCGCCGGCAAACGTCAACTGGACGGCCAAAACTCAGATTTAAGGATGTTTGTAAGCGTGATATGAAGGTTTTGGGCATCGCTTCGAATTCTTGGGAGGATCTAGCATCTCCCAAAACGGGATGGGTTCGTCTCGCACGAGTGGGTATTGTCCACCACGACGGGCTCTGGCTTAAGAAACTGGATTTGAAACACCACTCCATACATCCAGTGAGTATATATACACCTCATGAACCTAGACCTAAAGACACTTATGAATCAACCGAATTATGTTTTATCAACTGTGTAACCGCTCATAGATTACATAAACCTTCTCTGGTGATTATCATTGTGATATCGTAGTCTGGTAAGGCAGCTGCAGGAAGTGTTCTACGTCACAGTAATCATACGTGTATGCGGTGCTACCCCCCAAATCCTCGCCAGAGGCGCACACGCATTGACCTTAGACCTACAGGGTATCTGTCTTAACTCCTTTTAAACAGGTCAAGCTAATCCACTGACAACGGAGCCACGCAATTGACCCACTCGACTACCGCGCGAGGCCTTACATGTTAGCTGGAAACAAGGGCGGAATGACTGGTGCTCTCAAGACCAGCGATAAGGCGAGGCGTCCAAGCTCTTCGTTAAGCCACATCTCTCACACATGCCGGTGTCTAGTCCAATTCAGCGGCCCCAGATTCAGATTTAAGGAGTCAGAACTATACACGGAATGGGAAATATGAATCTATCGCCGAACCCGTCACGGCCAATGAAGATAGAGCACCATCGGGTGCGAGGACTTCATCTCGATAGCGACAGGCACCGCGACGGCTGCACCGTGACGGGCCTAGGGGGACGTGAAGCTCTCTCTGACAAAGAGCCGACGGCAAAGTGGACGTGAAAAGTCGTTTCCGGGTCATGTGTAGACGTCACGGGCTTCCATCGAGTGCCATCGCTCGTATTGGCTGACAGCGTTGAGAGTTGGGACACCGTATTGGATGCCAATGTCGAGAGCTGAGACAACGTCGCCGGCTCCACACGTCTATCTCTGTTGACATATCATTTCCAGGAGTTGTTTCCATGGAAGCGGCAGACGCTGGAAGAGGACAAAAATAAAGTGATACATCGCGACGATTGTCGCCAATAAAAGAGGCAGGCAAGACACGGAAAACAACATAATCTGTTGACATTAACCTTTGCCTACAGCGGCTTTAACCTTTTCATCCTCCACGAGGGCCTCTACCCAATAAGATCGATTTTGTCATACTAGCGGGAATAATTGGCAATTAATTTGTGCGCTCGATTTATCACTCGCCAATGTTACGTTTACCTTTTTATTTAAAACGTTACAATACGTTACATATTACAGTACAATAAGCAGGAAAGTAAAGGATGGCATGGATTCTCACACAATGATCACTATGAAGACACAGAATGCGTGGCTTTTCACCAAGAAGTGATCATGTTGTCGATAAATCATGAAGTGATCATGATATATATATATATTGGCGCATTCAGGGGTTATTCAAGTGCTTCGAGCCACCTCAAATCCCTTCATCAATGCTTTACCATGGATGCCCGTCATTTTACAAATTGCGGTACAGTTAGGGGGTAAACTACGGGGGCGAAGTTAAGAGAACCCCCTCAGTGCTAAGGGGGCTCAGTGCACCCCCCCCCCCCAACCCCCAACCCCCCAACCCCCGTTTTGTGCTCAAAGTGGACGCATGTGTATATAATACTATACGACTGGTTGATACAGCAATGTCATTAGCTAGATATATGATATGCATGTTTATATAATACTACATGACTGGATGATTCAGCAATGTCATTAGCCAGATATATGATATGCATGTTTATATAATATTATATGACTGGATGATTCAGCAATGTCATTAGCCAGATATATGATATACATGTTTATATAATACTATAAGACCGCATAATGGAGCCATGTCATTAGCCAGACGCGTTTTGTCTCCGCACTGTTGCGAAATTATATTTGTGCCAGGCTAGAAGTTCATTACAAATGCCTTTCTGCCCGTTCTTTCCTACCTGCTCGCATTGGCTCTAAGATTTGTCAAGGATTCTTTCTCGGATTTTTCCCCACTTTTTATTGTCAACAAGGTCATGGCAAATCCACTTTTTTGTATCTCAAGCCGAGTGGGAAAGACGTTGTGCGCGCCAAGGGCGTGGTTCCCATTAGGCCGGTAAGACTGGCCCAGATGGGGCTCAGTGCCCTCTCCAGGTACAGCCATATGCTTCTTGGAGGTCATGCCAAGGTCAATGAAGTTTTCGTTAATAGGTCTCAAGGAGGTGCGGAGACTAGAGCCCCCTAGCGACAATCAATGAGGTCTATCGCTAGCCAGGGACGCGCCTGTATCATTTAAAACAGTTTCGGAAAAAAAATCGACGAATGTATTATTAACGTCCGCCTTGCGTCATGTCTATGTGGATTTGGAAGACTAGACTACTTGTCGCTTTTCGTCGTGTTTTTATTGAGGTATGCAAGGGGGACTTACACATTTCTAGGCCTAAAAGAAGGACACTTCCCTTATCGTGTCCACTGTGATATTGGTTGTGAAACATGAAAAAAAAATTCATCACCCAGAATGCATGTTGTTAGCATTGAAGCAGCCCTGTTGTTGTTGTAGAGGATGTCGAAATCCAACCCGGAATGGTGCCACCACAATGCCATACACGACAATGGATTGTGTCATGCCCAGCTGACACCGTTTCATTTCATAGCATCATAAAATCTTCATACAAATATACTATTCAAGAACATCAAGATTCTGGTGTGTCGTCATGTACATAATGATGAACTATACATATGCGTTGCATATGGAGGCATTTAATTAGTCCCTTTAAAAAGAACAAAGAATATATCATGTCTATTTAAACATTTCTACATGTTCTAAAGGCGCCTGAATGCCTTAATATCAACAAATTAATAGAACGCAAGTTCTCGCGTAAACTAAACGGGTCTCCATTTAGTCGCCAGGGCCCCCCTGGTCCTCAGATCAATAGGTTCCAGGTTCGAATCCTCAACTAGGCATTTAGTCTGGGGCATGTATCCCCCATTCAGCATTCGGGGGGGGGGTGGGGGTCCAGTGTTCATTGTCGATTTTTCTAAATTCTCAGTGTCGAATGTCGATTTGAGACGTTCTGTGTCGCTTTTTGGCTAAGTTCAGTATTTTTCAAAAATCTGTGTCGATGTCGCATTTTCATATCCTCATTGTCGAAATTTGGGGTCAACGTCGAATGTCGATTTTTTTTTCAAATATGAATGTTTCGCGTGTCGCCATTTACCCCTTCTACACCCCTTGCTATGTATAACTATTGCATGACTTGGCTTCTGGTGGTTCGTTGATTGATTTATTGATCTAATGCTTTAAGGTACGACTTTATTTTTTGTGTTAGTATCGGTAGTCGCCGTGAAAAAAAGTACAAAACAAGAGATTTTTAGATTCAGCAAAACAGGTACCTGCAAGGTGTAACTCCAGCATGCGACATATAAGATAGAATCCAAAAGGCACTCACGAATTCCCACGAGCACTTCCTTCTTTAACACAATCCGCAAAAGATACCGACATCAGCCGTTAACGCGATTCCATCTCTCCACGATGATACGTATTTCACGGTTGTCATACTAAAGTAGTCCACTATGTCATAAAAGGTAATGAGCTTTTGAAAACCGTTTGGCATGAAAGATATATTGTAGTACGGAAGCATCCTGGGAGGTCTGAAGTGTAGCAGAAATCAATGCGAATAGGTTCCCCGCGCTCTTGGCTGGTGGTTGATACGGCCCCTCTCCATACGGCGACATATAAAAGACGGAATTCGCAAGACAAATCCGGCTGAGAGCTGCTGTAACAAGACAGGGGTGGTCCCTTTCACCAGCCGGCCGTGTGGGCAGAAAAGGCATGGCGGGAAGGGCGACGAGAGTCACGTGAGATCTCGTGACGTCTGGGACCTGAACAGGATGACCTTTCAAGAAGCAGGCAGCCTTAATGATGCCCCTGTACAACGCCAACCGACGATAGCCCGCCATTAAAGCCCCCATTAGCACAATATAAAAGAGACAACTTGATCAATCTGACTGTTTGATGTTGGCGAGGTGACGTCATCAGGGCGATTCTGATGAAAAGAAGTTGGGGGTCATTTCTCGGGGCGAAGGACCAACACGGGATCCACGTGTCCTGCATAGCGTGGTAGGCTATATCCATAGCCTGGAAAAGAGAACAAAAACAGGTCTGAAACAGACAAGATGTCGCAATTATTTACATTAAAAGGAACGGCCAATTGTTCAGCCACTTTGCACAAGGTACGAACCATGCGTGACCCTTCCAGGGTCCTTACTTACTGTGTACACAAGGTCCAAGGTCACAAGTAAATGGAGACTCCTATACACATTCAATGCTGCCCATCAGAATTGATCGTCCAGCCCAACGTTCTCCAGAAGTAGTAGGTCGGCATCTTGCGAAACTAATCACTAACCTTGCGGCATTTTTTACCCTTTGTAACATACCCTTCCGTCCGTACACATTTCCTCACTTCCGCTGCATCTTCTTCCCTGGTACGGGGCCGTTGGCTCTACCCCAGCGCGGCTAATGGAGGTTTCTTCTGTCCGCCATTTTTCTTGACATCGGAGGATTTACATGTAAACCATCTCATTGAAGGCGGCTTGACTCTGTCCGCCATTCATCCGGGCAACCATGCTAAGTAAGTACCCGGTTGTAAAGTCAAGCAACTCCGTCGTAAGGCGGACGTCTCGTAATTGGAATCGCCACCCGATCTAGCCATACGTTGGGACGAGGCACGGGAATTTTAATGGCAGGGTGTCTTTTTCTGCTTGGTTATATAGGTGAATGACCGGCTCCCATGAATGAATTAAGGACATTGCATTACGACAGATTCTGGGAACGGATTCGCGGAAAGCTTGGGAAAGAACGCTCATTTTAAAGCTGATACCCGCATGCAAATGATTCAAGCAATTAATACTGGTACGCGAGGACCGCGCTTGGTGAACCAATTAATACTGGTACGCGAGGACCGCGCTTGGTGAACCAATTAATACTGGTACGCGAGGACCGCGCTTGGTGAACCAATTAATACTGGTACGCGGGGACCGCGCTTGGTGAACCAATTAATACTGGTACGCGAGGACCGCGCTTGGTGAACCAATTATTTGTCTAGAAACATTCAGGTTTAAAACTAACTGTAACTAAAATAAGAATGTTACCTAATTATAAAATCGTCAGCATCGTCAGATCTGCGTGTCTTTAAATTCGTTTATTCTATGCATACATCTAACTAGGCCATAAGTGAAGAAAATAACATAATAAACAAACCGTTCAAGGCCATTAACTGTGTGTACAGACTTAGTTTGTGGAGGGAGGGTGCACCATTTTCATGAGTTATTCCAATCCCGATCCTTCAGTTTGAAGCCAAAATTTAATTTCCCCGCTATTGAACCCGCAACTCTTGTTCATAGTAATCAATGCCCTCGGGAACACTATCGCAGTATATTTTTGAACAGCAAGCAATAATTTAACCAGAAAAAGCTGTCCCGGATTTCCAAGCATGTCCTTCTTCCATCGTGAAGCCCTGTTTGTGAGGTCTGGCGCTGCCCCCTGATCACTGCGTGGTGGTTATTGACATCCCTGGATTAACCGGGATCACCAAGGGTATCCTGCGATCCAGACCAGATGATCTCCCAGTTATTGCCAGCATGGTAATAAGTAGACTACGGCGAGTTTCTGTGGTCTCGTGTTCCGTGATTCAATAGGCAAGGCGGCGGTTTCAGACTCGTTTTGGATGCCACGGGGGTGGCGGGAGGGGGGAGTAGGAGTGGAAAGGAAGTGCGAGAGAGGGGGAGGGGCGGGATGCGGGAGAGATGAGGAGGCGGAGAAGAATGTGAGGCGGACCAGTATAGAGGAATCGGGTTAAACATTGATGTAACGGATCGTCTTTCTTCAGCATCATGCCTTGGGCGGCCAACATTTCATGAGCTAAGCTTAGCTCGTACGTAGCTCATGGTACTATTTAAGCCATCCAGGTTCATCCCGGGCAGTCCCATCTTAAATTGGTATTAAGAATAACTATTTCGCAATCGGATGAGAACAGGTATATATCTACATTGTATCATCAACTTTCCTGTTCAAACGTGCGCTTGTGGGGAATACATCGCAATTAAACAAACAAAATGCATATAGTGTGGCACTGACATACACTTTAAACGTATTTTGCTGATATATATATATATATATATATATATATATATATATGTAATACCAGAGAAACTTAACAACCATATTCCACGTCATAGGAGACGTTAGGGGATATTAGGACCTATATAGGTGTGTATTACCATCTAACCCTAAGGCGTGTAGCCTACATTTCACATTTTGTTTGAAATCAGACAAGACATGATGGGCTAGACACTGGACTTGGCACACGGCATGCCCAGTATGCATGCCTTCCTTCGGCCTAATGGGCATCGATGGCCGCTTACATTGATCTAGGGCTTTCCTGGTCCCCGACATACCAGAAATGCCTTCAGTCATGAGCAGCCACGCCTTCTATTGGAAGATTTACCCCGCCAAGTACCGTTCATGGTAACCATGCCAGCGTATTATGGCGGCGTCTCAGGCCGGGGACACGCGACACCCTTCACACAGCCCAGATAGATGTCCCCCTCTTATCATATTATCGACGCCCACGGCTTGCGTCCTCAGGTTCTGCCCATCGACTATCCCATCAGGGGGGTTGGCTGATGTGTGGGCGGGGGGGGGGGCTGAGGGCGGGAGCTGGAGGTGTGAGGGGAGCGGGGGGGGGGGGCGGGGGGAGCGGGGGTGGAGGTGTGTGTGTGTGGGAGGGGGTCCAGTGTCAGTGTCTCGCAGTCTTCGAGGATAGATTTCCAACCAACCCTATATATATCGCAAAGAGACGTTACATACGAGAAGATATATGGAGGAGGTATAATTTTCTTAGGGACGGACCATTTGATATGCAGGGGAAGCTTTGGTTTTTGCGTAGAGACCCCAACAGATTTTTCGGCGGGGTTCGTGTGATGGCTTGATTTGTTTCATTTTTTTATTTACCAATGTTATTCAGTTTAGTAGTACGAGAGCAAATTTGTTTTAAATAAAGGACAATTTCTTAATTTCATTAACAGGCAAAGCCAGATTTCGCTGCACCTCAAAGGAGCCGATCGGCTAGATAGCGCCATTCACTGTTTACTGTGCCGTCATTGAACAATACTATGTACATCTCTGCGATTGATCATAGGTTTAAATTCTTTGTAACGTGTTATTACTGTGTTTTTAATCATCGACGCATAGGGCCTACCTAAAGTTACCAATGGTAAACTTAGTATCATTGAAGCCAAATTTGAGTTCACTGCACAAAAGAAAACGTCTCCACGAAGAAGAGCCACCAAGAGACAACATTGCAAATCATAGTCCAGATTATTCCAGTATGAGGCTCCTCTGCATTACAATGCATTCTTATTAAGTGATCATGATATATATATATATATATATATATATATATATATATATATTGGCGCATTCAGGGGTTATTCAAGTGCTTCGAGCCACCTCACATTGCTTCCCCACTGCTTTAGTATGGATGCCCGTCATTTTACAAATTGCGGTACAGTTAGGGGTCAAACTACGGGACGAAGTTAATAGAACCCCCTCAGTGCTCAGGGCTCAGTGCCCCCCCCCCCCCACCCCCAACCCCCCGGTCGTTTTGCGCTCAAAGTGGACCGGTTTAAGGCTCAGGTTTAAGGATGTTTGTAAGCCTGACATGAAGTCTTTCGGCATCGATTCGAATTCTTGGGAGGATGTAACGTTAGCAACCCAAAAGAGTGGGTGGTTACGTCTCGTGCGAGAGGTAATAGCCCACCACGATGAGCTCTGGTTTGAGATACTGGATTTGAAACGCCAATCCAGGCACCCAGTGAGTATAAACCTAGACCAAACGACAGGTCATCGATGCGGCGACAGCGGTAAGCTCTGTCGGTCACAGATAGGCTTATTTAGTCATGGGCGCAAATGCCGCGAAACAAATCTTACTATTTAAACCAAAACAAAGGCTGCAAATCCGTCGTCTTTAACAGACGGCCGGATGCCAATAATACGACAGTGAAACCCCCAAACAGCACAATAGCTTGCCTGACACTGACAGTCACTTATGAATCAACCGAATTCTGGTGCATCAACTGTCTAATCGCTCATCGATTACATAAATCTACTCTGAAGGTTAGAATTCTGATATGCACATTAAACTCATTGGTTAGTTGTTCATCCAAGGACAGCTTTAGCCGAGTTTCAAGTGTCCTAAGTCACAGTAATCTGATAAGAACGCGGCAGTAAGTGTTCTAAGTCACAGTAATCTGCTAAGAACGCGGCAGTAAGTGTTCTACGGCACAGTAATCTGATAAGAACGCGGCAGTAAGTGTTCTACGTCACAGTAATCAAACGTGTATGCGGTGCTACCCCCCAAATCCTCGCCAGAGGCGCACACGCATTGACCTTACACCTACAGGGTATCTGTCTCAACTCTTTCCTTTTAAACAGGTCAAGCTAATCGACTGACAACGGAGCCACGCACTTGACCCACTCGACTACCGCGCGAGGCCTTACATGTTAGCTGGAAACAAGGGCGGAATGACTGGTGCTCTCAAGACCAGCGATAAGGCGAGGCGTCCAAGCTCTCCGTCAAACCACATCTCTCACACATGCCGGTCTCTAGTCCAATTCAGCTGCCCCAGATTCAGATTTAAGGAGTCAGAACTATACACGGAATGGGAAATATGAATCTATCGCCGAACCCGTCACGGCCAATGAAGATAGAGCACCATCGGGTGCGAGGACTTCATCTCGATAGCGACAGGCACCGCGACGGCTGCACCGCGACGGGCCTAGTGGGACGTGAAGCTCTTTCTGACAAAGGGCCGACGGCAAAGTGGACGTGAAAAGTCGTTTCCGGGTCATGTGTGGGCGTCACGGGCTTCCATCGAGAGCCATCGCTCGTATTGGCTGACAGCGCTGAGAGTTGGGACACCGTATTGGATGACAATGTCGAGAGCTGAGACAACGTCGCCGGCTCCATACGTCTCTATCTGTTGACATATCATTTCCAGGAGTTGTTTCCATGGAAGCGGCACACGCTGGGAGAGGACAAAAATAAAGTGATACATCGCGACGATTGTCGCCAATAAAAGAGGCAGGCAACACACGGAAAACAACATAATCTGTTGACATTAACCTTTGCCTACAGCGGCTTTAACCTTTTCATCCTCCACGAGGGCCTCTACCCAATAAGATCGATTTTGTCATACTAGCGGGAATAATTTGCAATTAATTTGTGCGCTCGATTTATCACTCGCCAATGTTACGTTTACCTTTTTATTTAAAACGTTACAATACGTTACATATTACAGTACAATAAGCAGGAAAGTAAAGGATGGCATGGATTCTCACACAATGATCACTATGAAGACACAGAATGCGTGGCTTTTCACCAAGAAGTGATCATGTTGTCGATAAATCATGAAGTGATCATGATATATATATATATTGGCGCATTCAGGGGTTATTCAAGTGCTTCGAGCCACCTCAAATCCCTTCATCAATGCTTTACCATGGATGCCCGTCATTTTACAAATTGCGGTACAGTTAGGGGGTAAACTACGGGGGCGAAGTTAAGAGAACCCCCTCAGTGCTAAGGGGGCTCAGTGCGCCTCCCCCCCCAACCCCCCCAACCCCCGTTTTGTGCTCAAAGTGGACGCATGTGTATATAATACTATACGACTGGTTGATACAGCAATGTCATTAGCTAGATATATGATATGCATGTTTATATAATACTATATGACTGGATGATTCAGCAATGTCATTAGCCAGATATATGATATGCATGTTTATATAATATTATATGACTGGATGATGCAGCAATGTCATTAGCCAGATATATGATATGCATGTTTATATAATATTATATGACTGGATGATGCAGCAATGTCATTAGCCAGATATATGATATACATGTTTATATAATAATATAAGACCGCATAATGGAGCCATGTCATTAGCCAGACGCGTTTTGTCTCCGCACTGTTGCGAAATTATATTTGTGCCAGGCTAGAAGTTCATTACACATGCCTTTCTGCCGGTTCTTTCCTACCTGCTCGCATTGGCTCTAGGATTTGTCAAGGATTCTTTCTCGGATTTTTCCCCACTTTTTATTGTCAACAAGGTCATGGCAAATCCACTTTTTTGTATCTCAAGCCGAGTGGGAAAGACGTTGTGCGCGCCAAGGGCGTGGTTCCCATTAGGCCGGTAAGACTGGCCCAGATGGGGCTCAGTGCCGTCTCCAGGTACAGCCATATGCTTCTTGGAGGTCATGCCAAGGTCAATGAGGTTTTCGTTAATAGGTCTCAAGGAGGTGCGGAGACTAGAGCCCCCTAGCGACAATCAATGAGGTCTATCGCTAGCCAGGGACGCGCCTGTATCATTTGAAACAGTATCGAACAAACCATCGACGAATGTATTATTAACGTCCGCCTTGCGTCATGTCTATGTGGATTTGGAAGACTAGACTACTTGTCGCTTTTTGTCGTGTTTTTATTGAGGTATGCAAGGGGGACTTACACATTTCTAGGCCTAAAAGAAGGACACTTCCCTTATCGTGTCCACTGTGATATAGGTTGTGAAACATGAAAAAAAAATTCATCACCCAGAATGCATGTTGTTAGCATTGAAGCAGCCCTGTTGTTGTTGTAGAGGATGTCGAAATCCAACCCGGAATGGTGCCACCACAATGCCATACACGACAATGGATTGTGTCATGCCCAGCTGACACCGTTTCATTTCATAGCATCATAAAATCTTCATACAAATATACTATTCAAGAACATCAAGATTCTGGTGTGTCGTCATGTACATAATGATGAACTATACATATGCGTTGCATATGGAGGCATTTAATTAGTCCCTTTAAAAAGAACAAAGAATATATCATGTCTATTTAAACATTTCTACATGTTCTAAAGGCGCCTGAATGCCTTAATATCAACAAATTAATAGCACGCAAGTTCTCGCGTAAACTAAACGGGTCTCCATTTAGTCGCCAGGGCCCCCCTGGTCCTCAGATCAATAGGTTCCAGGTTCGAATCCTCAACTAGGCATTTAGTCTGGGGCATGTATCCCCCATTCAGCATTCGGGGGGGAGGGGTGGGGGTCCAGTGTTCAGTGTCGATTTTTCTAAATTCTCAGTGTCGAATGTCGATTTTAGACGTTCTGTGTCGCTTTTTTGGCTAAGTTCAGTATTTTTCAAAAATCTGTGTCGATGTCGCATTTTCATATCCTCATTGTCGAAATTTGGGGTCAACGTCGAATGTCGATTTTTTTTTCAAATATGAATGTTTCGCGTGTCGCCATTTACCCCTTCCAGACCCCTTGCTATGTATAACTATTGCATGACTTGGCTTCTGGTGGTTCGTTGATTGATTTATTGATCTAATGCTTTAAGGTACGACTTTATTTTTTGTGTTAGTATCGGTAGTCGCCGTGAAAAAAAGTACAAAACAAGAGATTTTTAGATTCAGCAAAACAGGTACCTGCAAGGTGTAACTCCAGCATGCGACATATAAGATAGAATCCAAAAGGCACTCACGAATTCCCACGAGCACTTCCTTCTTTAGCACAATCCGCAAAAGATACCGACATCAGCCGTTAACGCGATTCCATCTCTCCACGATGATACGTATTTCACGGTTGTCATACTAAAGTAGTCCACTATGTCATAAAAGGTAATGAGCTTTTGAAAATCGTTTGGCATGAAAGATATATTGTAGTACGGAAGCATCCTGGGAGGTCTGAAGTGTAGCAGAAATCAATGCGAATAGGTTCCCCGCGCTCTTGGCTGGTGGTTGATACGGCCCCTCTCCATACGGCGACATATAAAAGACGGAATTTGCAAGACAAATCCGGCTGAGAGCTGCTGTAACAAGACAGGGGTGGTCCCTTTCACCAGCCGGCCGTGTGGGCAGAAAAGGCATGGCGGGAAGGGCGACGAGAGTCACGTGAGATCTCGTGACGTCTGGGACCTGAACATGATGACCTTTCATAAAGCAGGCAGCCTTAATGATATCCCTGTACAACGCCAACCGACGATAGCCCGCCATTAAAGCCCGCATTAGCACAATATAAAAGCGACAACTTGATCAATCTGACTGTTTGATGTTGGCGAGGTGACGTCATCAGGGCGATTCTGATAAAAAGAAGTTGGGGGCCATTTCTCGGGGCGGAGGACCAACACGGGATCCACGTGTCCTGCATAGCGTGGTAGGCTATATCCATAGCCTGGAAAAGAGAAAAAAAACCGGTCTGAAACAGACAAGATGTCGCGATTATTTACATTAAAAGTTCAGCCACTTTGCACAAGGTACGAACCGTGCGTGACCCTTCCAGGGTCCTTCCTTACTGTGTACACAAGGTCCAAGGTCACAAGTAAATGGGGACTCCTATACACACTCAATGCTGCCCATCAGAATTGATCGTCCAGCCCAACGTCCTCCAGAAGTAGTAGGTCGGCATCTTGCGAAACTAATCACTAACCTTCCCCGCATCTTTTACCCTTTGTAACATACCCTTCCGTCCGTACACATTTCCTCACTTCCGCTACATCATCTTCCCTGGTACGGGGCCGTTGGCTCTACCCCAGCGCGGCTAATGGAGGTTTCTTCTGTCCGCCATTTTTCGTGACATCGGAGGATTTACATGTAAACCATCTCATTGATGGCGGCTTGGCTCTGTCCGCCATTCATCTGGGCAACCATGCTAAGTAAGTGCCCGGTTGTAAAGTCAAGCAACTCCGTCGTAAGGCGGACGTCTCGTAATTGGAATCGCCATCCGATCTGGCCATACGTTGGGACGAGGCACGGGAATTTTAATGGCAGGGTGTCTTTTTCTGCTTGGTTATATAGGTGAACGACCGGCTCCCATGAATGAATTAAGGACATTGCATTACGACAGATTCTGGGAACGGATTCGTGGAAAGCTTCGAAAAAAAACGCTCATTTTAAAGCTAATACCCGCATGCAAATGATTCAAGCAACTAATACTGGTACGCGAGGACCGCGTTTGGTGAACCAATTAATACTGGTACGCGAGGACCGCGCTTGGTGAACCAATTAATACTGGTACGCGAGGACCGCGCTTGGTGAACCAATTAATACTGGTACGCGAGGACCGCGCTTGGTGAACCAATTATTACTGGTACGCGAGGACCGCGCTTGGTGAACCAATTAATACTGGTACGCGAGGACCGCGCTTGGTGAACCAATTAATACTGGTACGCGAGGACCGCGCTTGGTGAACCAATTAATACTGGTACGCGAGGACCGCGCTTGGTGAACCAATTAATACTGGTACGCGAGGACCGCGCTTGGTGAACCAATTATTTGTCTAGAAACATTCCGGTTTAAAACTAACTGTGACTAAAATAAGAATGTTACCTAATTATAAAATCGTCAGCATCGTCAGATCTGCGTGTCTTTAAATTCGTTTATTCTATGCATACATCTAACTAGGCAAGAAGTGAAGAAAATAACATAATAAACAAACCGTTCAAGGCCATTAACTGTGTGTACAGACTTAGTTTGTGGAGGGAGGGTGCACCATTTTCATGAGTTATTCCAATCCCGATCCTTCAGTTTGAAGCCAAAATTAAATTTCCCCGCTATTGAACCCGCAACTCTTTTTCATCGTAATCAATGCCCTCGGGAACACTATTGCCGGATATTTTTGGACAGCAAGCAATAAGTTAACCAGAAAAAGCTGTCCCGGATTTCCAAGCATGTCCTTCCTCCATCGTGAAGGCCTGTTTGTGAGGTCTGGCGCTGCCCCCTCATCACTGCGTGGTGGTTATTGACATCCCTGGATTAACCGGGCTCACCAAGGGTATCCTGCGATCCGGACCAGATGATCCCCCAGTTATTGCCAACATGGTAATAAGTAGACTACGGCGAGCTCCTGTGGTCTCGTGTTCCGGGATTCAATAGGCAAGGCGGCGGTTTCAGACTCGTTTTGGATGCCACGGGGGTGGCGGGGGGGGGGGAGTAGGAGCGGAAGGAAGTGCGAGAGAGGGGGAGGGGCGGGGGTGCGGGAGAGATGAGGAGGCGGAGAAGAATGTGAGGCGGACCAGTATAGAGGAATCGGGTTAAACATTGATGTAACGGATCGTCTTTCTTCAGCATCATGCCTTGGGCGGCCATCATTTCATGAGCTAACCTTAGCTTGTACGTAGCTCATGGTCCTATTTAAGCCATCCAGGTTCATCCCGGGCAGTCCCATCTTAAATTGGTATTAAGAATAACTATTTCGCAATCGGATGAGAACAGGTATATATCTACATTGTATCATCAACTTTCCTGTTCAAACGTGCGCTTGTGGGGAATACATGGCAATTAAACAAACAAAATACATATAGTGTGGCACTGACATACACTTTAAACGTATTTTGCTGATATATATGTATATATATATATATGTAATACCAGAGAAACTTAACAACCATATTCCACGCCATAGGATACGTTAGGGGATATTAGGACCTATATAGGTGTGTATTACCATCTAACCCTAAGGCGTGTAGCCTACATTTCACATTTTGTTTGAAATCAGACAAGACATGATGGGCTAGACACTGGACTTGGCACACGGCATGCCCAGTATGCATGCCTTCCTTCGGCCTAATGGGCATCGATGGCCGCTTACATTGATCTAGGGCTTTCCTGGTCCCCGACATACCAGAAATGCCTTCAGTCATGAGCAGCCACGCCTTCTATTGGGAGATTTACCCCGCCAAGTACCGTTCATGGTAACCATGCCAGCGTATTATGGCGGCGTCTCAGGCCGGGGACACGCGACACCCTTCACACAGCCCAGATAGATGTCCCCCTCTTATCATATTATCGACGCCCACGGTTTGCGTCCTCAGGTTCTGCCCATCGACTATCCCATCAGGGGGGTTGGCTGATGTGTGGGCGGGGGGGGGGCTGAGGGCGGGAGCTGGAGGTGTGAGGGGAGCGGGGGGGGCGGGGGGAGCGGGGGTGGAGGTGTGTGTGTGTGGGAGGGGGTCCAGTGTCAGTGTCTCGCAGTCTTCGAAGATAGATTTCCAACCAACCCTATATATATCGCAAAGAGACGTTACATACGAGAAGATATATGGAGGAGGTATAATTTTCTTAGGGACGGACCATTTGATATGCAGGTAAGCTTTGGTTTTTGCGTAGAGACCCCAACAGATTTTTCGGCGGGGTTCGTGTGATGGCTTGATTTGTTTCATTTTTTTATTTACCAATGTTATTCAGTTTAGTAGTACGAGAGCAAATTTGTTTTAAATAAAGGACAATTTCTTAATTTCATTAACAGGCAAAGCCAGATTTCGCTGCACCTCAAAGGAGCCGATCGGCTAGATAGCGCCATTCACTGTTTACTGTGCCGTCATTGAACAATACTATGTACATCTCTGCGATTGATCATAGGTTTAAATTCTTTGTAACGTGTTATCACTGTGTTTTTAATCATCGACGCATAGGGCCTACCTAAAGTAACCAATGGTAAACTTAGTATCATTGAAGCCAAATTTGAGTTCACTGCACAAAAGAAAACGTCTCCACGAAGAAGAGCCACCAAGAGACAACATTGCAAATCATAGTCCAGATTATTCCAGTATGAGGCTCCTCTGCATTACAATGCATTCTTATTAAGTGATCATGATATATATATATATATATATATATATATATATATATTGGCGCATTCAGGGGTTATTCAAGTGCTTTGAGCCACCTCACATTACTTCCCCACTGCTTTAGTATGGATGCCCGTCATTTTACAAATTGCGGTACAGTTAGGGGTCAAACTACGGGACGAAGTTAAGAGAACCCCCTCAGTGCTCAGGGCTCAGTGCCCCCCCCCCCCCCCACCCCCCAACCCCCCGGTCGTTTTGCGCTCAAAGTGGACCGGTTTAAGGCTCATTTTTAAGGATGTTTGTAAGCCTGACATGAAGTCTTTCGGCATCGATTCGAATTCTTGGGAGGATGTAACGTTAGCAACCCAAAAGAGTAGGTGGTTACGTCTCGTGCGAGAGGTAATAGCCCACCACGATGAGCTCTGGTTTGAGATACTGGATTTGAAACGCCAATCCAGGCACCCAGTGAGTATAAACCTAGACCAAACGACAGGTCATCGATGCGGCGACAGCGGTAAGCTCTGTCGGTCACAGATAGGCTTATTTAGTCATGGGCGCAAATGCCGCGAAACAAATCTTACTATTTAAACCAAAACAAAGGCTGCAAATCCGTCGTCTTTAACAGACGGCCGGATGCCAATAATACGACAGTGAAACCCCCAAACAGCACAATAGCTTGCCTGACACCGACAGTCACTTATGAATCAACCGAATTCTGGTGCATCAACTGTCTAATCGCTCATCGATTACATAAATCTACTCTGAAGGTTAGAATTCTGATATGCACATTAAACTCATTGGTTAGTTGTTCATCCAAGGACAGCTTTAGCCGAGTTTCAAGTGTCCTAAGTCACAGTAATCTGATAAGAACGCGGCAGTAAGTGTTCTACGTCACAGTAATCTGATAAGAACGCGGCAGTAAGTGTTCTACGTCACAGTAATCTGATAAGAACGCGGCAGTAAGTGTTCTACGTCACAGTAATCTGATAAGAACGCGGCAGTAAGTGTTCTACGTCACAGTAATCTGATAAGAACGCGGCAGTAAGTGTTCTACGTCACAGTAATCTGATAAGAACGCGGCAGTAAGTGTTCTACGTCACAGTAATCATACGTGTATGCGGTGCTATCCCCCAAATCCTCGCCAGAGGCGCACACGCATTGACCTTACACCTACAGGGTATCTGTCTCAACTCTTTCCTTTTAAACAGGTCAAGCTAATCCACTGACAACGGAGCCACGCACTTGACCCACTCGACTACCGCGCGAGGCCTTACATGTTAGCTGGAAACAAGGGCGGAATGACTGGTGCTCTCAAGACCAGCGGTAAGCCGAGGCGTCCAAGCTCTTCGTTAAGCCACAACTCTCACACATGCCGCTCTCTTGTCCAATTCAGCGGCCCCAGATTCAGATTTAAGGAGTCAGAACTATACACGGAATGGGAAATATGAATCTATCACCGAACACGTCACGGCCAATGAAGATAGAGCACCATCGGGTGCGAGGACTTCATTTACATAGCGACAGGCACCGCGACGGCTGCACCGCGACGGGCCTAGGGAGACGTGAAGCTCTCTCTGACAAAGAGCCGAGGGCAAAGTGGACGTGAAAAGTCGTTTCCGGATCATGTGTAGACGTCACGGGCTTCCATCGAGAGCCTTCGCTCGTATTGGCTGGCAGCGCTGAGAGTTGGGACACCGTATTGGATGACAATGTCGAGAGCTGAGACAACGTCGCCGGCTCCATACGTCTATCTCTGTTGACATATCATTTCCAGGAGTTGTTTCCATGGAAGCAGCAGACGCTGGGAGAGGACAAAAATAAAGTGATACATCGCGACGATTGTCGCCAATAAAAGAGGCAGGCAAGACACGGAAAACAACATAATCTGTTGACATTAACCTTTGCCTACAGCGGCTTTAACCTTTTCATCCCCCACGAGGGCCTCTACCCAATAAGATCCATGCTGTCATACTAGCGGGAATAATTCGCAATTAACTTGTGCGCTCGATTTATCATTCGCCAATGTTACTTTCACCTTTTTATTTAAGGTCACAATACGTTATATATTACTGTAACTGTGAAATAAGCAGGAAAGTAAAGGATGGCATGGCTTCTCACACAATGATGACAACGAAGACATTGTACAGACACAGAATGCGTGGCTTTTCACCAAGAAATGATCATGATGTAGGTAAATTATGAAGTGATCATGATATATATATACATTGGCGCATTCAGGGGTTATTCAAGTGCTTCGAGCCCCCTCAAATCCCTTCATCAATGCTTTAGCCTGGATGCCCGTCATTTTACAAATTGCGGTACAGTTAGGGAGCGAACCCTGGGGGCGAAGTTAGGAGAACCCCCTCAGTGCTCTGGGCTCAGTGCCGCCCCCCTCCCCTCCCCAACCCCCGTTTTGTGCTCAAAGTGGATGCATGTGTATATAATACTATACGACTGGATGATACAGCAATGTCATTAGCTAGATATATGATATACATGTTTATATAATACTATATGACTGGATAATACAGCAATGTCATTATCTAGATATATGTTATACATGTTCATATAATACTATATGACTGGATAATACAGCAATGTCATTAGCCAGATATATGATATACATGTTTATATAATACTATATGACTGGATGACACAGCAATGTCATTAGCCAGATATATGATATGCATGTTTATATAATATTATATGACTGGATGATGCAGCAATGTCATTAGCCAGATATATGATATACATGTTTATATAATAATATAAGACCGCATAATGGAGCCATGTCATTAGCCAGACGCGTTTTGTCTCCGCACTGTTGCGAAATTATATTTGTGCCAGGCTAGAAGTTCATTACACATGCCTTTCTGCCCCTTCTTTCCTACCTGCTCGCCTTGGCTCTAGGATTTTGTCAAGGATTCTTTCTCGGATTTTTCCCCACTTTTTATTGTCAACAAGGTCATGGCAAATCCACTTTTTTGTATCTCAAGCCGAGTGGGAAAGACGTTGTGCGCGCCAAGGGCGTGGTTCCCATTAGGCCGGTAAGACTGGCCCAGATGGGGCTCAGTGCCCTCTCCAGGTCATGCCAAGGTCAATGAGGTTTTCGTTAATAGGTCTCAAGGAGGTGCGGAGACTAGAGCCCCCTAGCGACAATCAATGAGGTCTATCGCTAGCCAGGGACGCGCCTGTATCATTTGAAACAGTATCGAACAAACCATCGACGAATGTATTATTAACGTCCGCCTTGCGTCATGTCTATGTGGATTTGGAAGACTAGACTACTTGTCGCTTTTTGTCGTGTTTTTATTGAGGTATGCAAGGGGGACTTACACATTTCTAGGCCTAAAAGAAGGACACTTCCCTTATTGTGTCCACTGTGATATAGGTTGTGAAACATGAAAAAAAAATTCATCACCCAGAATGCATGTTGTTAGCATTGAAGCAGCCCTGTTGTTGTTGTAGAGGATGTCGAAATCCAACCCGGAATGGTGCCACCACAATGCCATACACGACAATGGATTGTGTCATGCCCAGCTGACACCGTTTCATTTCATAGCATCATAAAATCTTCATACAAATATACTATTCAAGAACATCAAGATTCTGGTGTGTTGTCATGTACATAATGATGAACTATATATATGCGTTGCATATGGAGGCATTTAATTAGTCCCTTTAAAAAGAACAAAGAATATATCATGTCTATTTAAACATTTCTACATGTTCTAAAGGCGCCTGAATGCCTTAATATCAACAAATTAATAGCACGCAAGTTCTCGCGTAAACTAAACGGGTCTCCATTTAGTCGCCAGGGCCCCCCTGGTCCTCAGATCAATAGGTTCCAGGTTCGAATCCTCAACTAGGCATTTAGTCTGGGGCATGTATCCCCCATTCAGCATTCGGGGGGGGGGGTCCAGTGTTCAGTGTCGATTTTTCTAAATTCTCAGTGTCGAATGTCGATTTTAGACGTTCTGTGTCGCTTTTTGGCTAAGTTCAGTATTTTTCAAAAATCTGTGTCGATGTCGCATTTTCATATCCTCATTGTCGAAATTTGGGGTCAACGTCGAATGTCGATTTTTTTTTCAAATATGAATGTTTCGCGTGTCGCCATTTACCCCTTCCACACCCCTTGCTATGTATAACTATTGCATGACTGGTGGTGCTTCTGGTGGTTCGTTGATTGATTTATTGATCTAATGCTTTAAGGTACGAGTTTATTTTTTGTGTTAGTATCGGTAGTCGCCGTGAGAAAACGTATAATACAAGAGATTTTTAGATTCAGCGAAAACAGGTACCTGCAAGGTGTAACTCCAGCATGCGACATATAAGATAGAATCCAAAAGGCACTCACGAATTCCCACGAGCACTTCCTTCTTTAACACAATCCGCAAAAGATACCGACATCAGCCGTTAACGCGATTCCATCTCTCCACGATGATACGTATTTCACGGTAGTCATACTAAAGTAGTCCACTATGTCATAAAAGGTAATGAGCTTTTGAAAATCGTTTGGCATGAAAGATATATTGTAGTACGGAAGCATCCTGGGAGGTCTGAAGTGTAGCAGAAATCAATGCGAATAGGTTCCCCGCGCTCTTGGCTGGTGGTTGATACGGCCCCTCTCCATACGGCGACATATAAAAGACGGAATTTGCAAGACAAATCCGGCTGAGAGCTGCTGTAACAAGACAGGTCTGGTCCCTTTCACCAGCCGGCCGTGTGGGCAGAAAAGGCATGGCGGGAAGGGCGACGAGAGTCACGTGAGATCTCGTGACGTCTGGGACCTGAACACGATGACCTTTCATGAAGCAGGCAGCCTTAATGATGCCCCTGTACAACGCCAACCGACGATAGCCCGCCATTAAAGCCCCCATTAGCACAATATAAAAGCGACAACTTGATCAATCTGACTGTTTGATGTTGGCGAGGTGACGTCATCAGGGCGATTCTGATGAAAAGAAGTTGGGGGTCATTTCTCGGGGCGGAGGACCAACACGGGATCCACGTGTCCTGCATAGCGTGGTAGGCTATATCCATAGCCTGGAAAAGAGAAAAAAACAGGTCTGAAACAGACAAGATGTCGCAATTATTTACATTAAAAGGAACGGCCAATTGTTCAGCCACTTTGCACAAGGTACGAACCATGCGTGACCCTTCCAGGGTCCTTCCTTACTGTGTACACAAGGTCCAAGGTCACAAGTAAATGGGGACTCCTATACACACTCAATGCTGCCCATCAGAATTGATCGTCCAGCCCAACGTCCTCCAGAAGTAGTAGGTCGGCATCTTGCGAAACTAATCACTAACCTTCCCCGCATCTTTTACCATTTGTAACATACCCTTCCGTCCGTACACATTTCCTCACTTCCGCTGCATCATCTTCCCTGGTACGGGGCCGTTGGCGCTACCCCAGCGCGGCTAATGGAGGTTTCTTCTGTCCGCCATTTTTCTTGACATCGGAGGATTTACATGTAAACCATCTCATTGAAGGCGGCTTGACTCTGTCCGCCATTCATCCGGGCAACCATGCTAAGTAAGTGCCCGGTTGTAAAGTCAAGCAACTCCGTCGTAAGGCGGACGTCTCGTAATTGGAATCGCCACCCGATCTGGCCATACGTTGGGACGAGGCACGGGAATTTTAATGGCAGGGTGTCTTTTTCTGCTTGGTTATATAGGTGAATGACCGGCTCCCATGAATGAATTAGGGACATTGCATTACGACAGATTCTGGGAACGGATTCGCGGAAAGCTTTGGAAAGAACGCTCATTTTAAAGCTGACACCCGCATGCAAATGATTCAAGCAATTAATACTGGTACGCGAGGACCGCGCTTGGTGAACCAATTAATACTGGTACGCGAGGACCGCGCTTGGTGAACCAATTAATACTGGTACGCGAGGACCGCGCTTGGTGAACCAATTAATACTGGTACGCGAGGACCGCGCTTGGTGAACCAATTAATACTGGTACGCGAGGACCGCGCTTGGTGAACCAATTAATACTGGTACGCGAGGACCGCGCTTGGTGAACCAATTAATACTGGTACGCGGGGACCGCGCTTGGTGAACCAATTAATACTGGTACGCGAGGACCGCGCTTGGTGAACCAATTAATACTGGTACGCGAGGACCGCGCTTGGTGAACCAATTAATACTGGTACGCGGGGACCGCGCTTGGTGAACCAATTAATACTGGTACGCGAGGACCGCGCTTGGTGAACCAATTAATACTGGTACGCGAGGACCGCGCTTGGTGAACCAATTAATACTGGTACGCGAGGACCGCGCTTGGTGAACCAATTAATACTGGTACGCGAGGACCGCGCTTGGTGAACCAATTAATACTGGTACGCGAGGACCGCGCTTGGTGAACCAATTATTACTGGTACGCGAGGACCGCGCTTGGTGAACCAATTAATACTGGTACGCGGGGACCGCGCTTGGTGAACCAATTAATACTGGTACGCGAGGACCGCGCTTGGTGAACCAATTAATACTGGTACGCGAGGACCGCGCTTGGTGAACCAATTAATACTGGTACGCGAGGACCGCGTTTGGTGAACCAATTAATACTGGTACGCGAGGACCGCGCTTGGTGAACCAATTAATACTGGTACGCGGGGACCGCGCTTGGTGAACCAATTAATACTGGTACGCGAGGACCGCGCTTGGTGAACCAATTAATACTGGTACGCGAGGACCGCGTTTGGTGAACCAATTAATACTGGTACGCGAGGACCGCGCTTGGTAAACCAATTAATACTGGTACGCGGGGACCGCGCTTGGTGAACCAATTAATACTGGTACGCGAGGACCGCGCTTGGTGAACCAATTAATACTGGTACGCGAGGACCGCGTTTGGTGAACCAATTAATACTGGTACGCGAGGACCGCGCTTGGTGAACCAATTAATACTGGTACGCGGGGACCGCGCTTGGTGAACCAATTAATACTGGTACGCGAGGACCGCGCTTGGTGAACCAATTAATACTGGTACGCGAGGACCGCGCTTGGTGAACCAATTAATACTGGTACGCGAGGACCGCGCTTGGTGAACCAATTAATACTGGTACGCGAGGACCGCGCTTGGTGAACCAATTAATACTGGTACGCGAGGACCGCGCTTGGTGAACCAATTAATACTGGTACGCGAGGACCGCGCTTGGTGAACCAATTAATACTGGTACGCGAGGACCGCGCTTGGTGAACCAATTATTACTGGTACGCGAGGACCGCGCTTGGTGAACCAATTAATACTGGTACGCGGGGACCGCGCTTGGTGAACCAATTAATACTGGTACGCGAGGACCGCGCTTGGTGAACCAATTAATACTGGTACGCGAGGACCGCGCTTGGTGAACCAATTAATACTGGTACGCGGGGACCGCGCTTGGTGAACCAATTAATACTGGTACGCGAGGACCGCGTTTGGTGAACCAATTAATACTGGTACGCGAGGACCGCGCTTGGTGAACCAATTAATACTGGTACGCGAGGACCGCGTTTGGTGAACCAATTAATACTGGTACGCGAGGACCGCGCTTGGTGAACCAATTAATACTGGTACGCGAGGACCGCGCTTGGTGAACCAATTAATACTGGTACGCGAGGACCGCGTTTGGTGAACCAATTAATACTGGTACGCGAGGACCGCGCTTGGTGAACCAATTAATACTGGTACGCGAGGACCGCGTTTGGTGAACCAATTAATACTGGTACGCGAGGACCGCGCTTGGTAAACCAATTAATACTGGTACGCGGGGACCGCGCTTGGTGAACCAATTAATACTGGTACGCGAGGACCGCGCTTGGTGAACCAATTAATACTGGTACGCGAGGACCGCGTTTGGTGAACCAATTAATACTGGTACGCGAGGACCGCGCTTGGTGAACCAATTAATACTGGTACGCGGGGACCGCGCTTGGTGAACCAATTAATACTGGTACGCGAGGACCGCGCTTGGTGAACCAATTAATACTGGTACGCGAGGACCGCGCTTGGTGAACCAATTAATACTGGTACGCGAGGACCGCGCTTGGTGAACCAATTAATACTGGTACGCGAGGACCGCGCTTGGTGAACCAATTAATACTGGTACGCGAGGACCGCGCTTGGTGAACCAATTAATACTGGTACGCGAGGACCGCGCTTGGTGAACCAATTAATACTGGTACGCGAGGACCGCGCTTGGTGAACCAATTATTACTGGTACGCGAGGACCGCGCTTGGTGAACCAATTAATACTGGTACGCGGGGACCGCGCTTGGTGAACCAATTAATACTGGTACGCGAGGACCGCGCTTGGTGAACCAATTAATACTGGTACGCGAGGACCGCGCTTGGTGAACCAATTAATACTGGTACGCGGGGACCGCGCTTGGTGAACCAATTAATACTGGTACGCGAGGACCGCGTTTGGTGAACCAATTAATACTGGTACGCGAGGACCGCGCTTGGTGAACCAATTAATACTGGTACGCGAGGACCGCGTTTGGTGAACCAATTAATACTGGTACGCGAGGACCGCGCTTGGTGAACCAATTAATACTGGTACGCGAGGACCGCGCTTGGTGAACCAATTAATACTGGTACGCGAGGACCGCGTTTGGTGAACCAATTAATACTGGTACGCGAGGACCGCGCTTGGTGAACCAATTAATACTGGTACGCGAGGACCGCGCTTGGTGAACCAATTAATACTGGTACGCGAGGACCGCGCTTGGTGAACCAATTAATACTGGTACGCGAGGACCGCGCTTGGTGAACCAATTAATACTGGTACGCGAGGACCGCGCTTGGTGAACCAATTAATACTGGTACGCGAGGACCGCGCTTGGTGAACCAATTAATACTGGTACGCGAGGACCGCGCTTGGTGAACCAATTAATACTGGTACGCGAGGACCGCGCTTGGTGAACCAATTAATACTGGTACGCGAGGACCGCGCTTGGTGAACCAATTAATACTGGTACGCGAGGACCGCGCTTGGTGAACCAATTAATACTGGTACGCGAGGACCGCGCTTGGTGAACCAATTATTTGTCTAGAAACATTCAGGTTTAAAACTAACTGTAACTAAAATAAGAATGTTACCTAAATATAAAATCGTCAGCATCGTCAGATCTGCGTGTCTTTAAATTCGTTTATTCTATGCATACATCTAACTAGGCCATAAGTGAAGAAAATAACATAATAAACAAACCGTTCAAGGCCATTAACTGTGTGTACAGACTTAGTTTGTGGAGGGAGGGTGCACCATTTTCATGAGTTATTCCAATCCCGATCCTTCAGTTTGAAGCCAAAATTTCATTTCCCCGCTATTGAACCCGCAACTCTTGTTCATAGTAATCAATGCCCTCGGGAACACTATCGCCGTATATTTTTAAACAGCAAGCAATAATTTAACCAGAAAAAGCTGTCCCTGATTTCCAAGCATGTCCTTCCTCCATCGTGAAGGCCTGTTTGTGAGGTCTGGCGCTGCCCCCTCATCACTGCGTGGTGGTTATTGACATCCCTGGATTAACCGGGATCACCAAGGGTATCCTGCGATCCAGACCAGATGATCCCCCAGTTATTGCCAACATGGTAATAAGTAGACTAAGGCGAGCTCCTGTGGTCTCGTGTTCCGTGATTCAATAGGCAAGGCGGCGGTTTCAGACTCGTTTTGGATGCCACGGGGGTGGCGGGGGGGGGGGGGGGAGTAGGAGTGGAAAGGAAGTGCGAGAGAGGGGGAGGGGCGGGGTGCGGGAGAGATGAGGAGGCGGAGAAGAATGTGAGGCGGACCAGTATAGAGGAATCGGGTTAAACATTGATGTCACGGATCGTCTTTCTTCAGCATCATGCCTTGGGCGGCCATCATTTCATGAGCTAACCTTAGCTCGTACGTAGCTCATGGTCCTATTTAAGCCATCCAGGTTCATCCCGGGCAGTAGCATCTTAAATTGGTATTAAGAATAATTATTTCGCAATCGGATGAGAGCAGGTATATATCTACATTGTATCATCAACTTTCCTGTTCAAACGTGCGCTTGTGGGGAATACATCGCAATTAAACAAACAAAATGCATATAGTGTGGCACTGACATACACTTTAAACGTATTTCGCTGATATATATATATATATATATATATATATATATATGTAATACTAAAGGAACTTAGCAACCATATTCCACGTCACATGAGACGTTAAGGGATATTAGGACCTTTATAGGTGTGTAGTACCATCTAACCCTAAGGTGTGTAGTACCACCGAACCCCAAGGTGTGTAGCCTACATTTCAATTTTGTTTTAAATACCCGGACAAGACATGATGGGCTAGACACTGGACTTGGCACACGGCATGCCCAGTATGCATGCCTTCCTTCGTCCTAGTGGGCATCGATGGCCGCTTACATTGATCTAGGGCTTTCCTGGTCCCCGACATACCAGAAATGCCTTCAGTCATGAGCAGCCACGCCTTCTTTTGGGAGATTTATCCCGCCCAGCACAGTTCCTGGTAACCATGCCAGCGTATTATGGCGGCGTCTCAGGACGGGGACACGCGACACCCTTCACACAGCCCAGATAGATGTCCCCCTCTTATCCTATTATCGACGCCCACGGTTTACGTCCTCAGGTTCTGCCCATCGACTATCCCATCAGTGGGGGTTGGCTGATGTATGGGTGGGGCGGGGGGGGGTGAGGGCGGGGGGTGGAGGTGTGTGTGTGTGGGGGGGGGGTCCGGTGTCAGTGTCTCGCAGTCTTCGAGGATATATTTCCAACCAACCCTCTCACCGGGTGCATATATATATCGCAAAGAGACGTTGCATACGAGAAGATATATGGAGGACGTATAATTTTCTTAGGGACGGACCATTTGATATTCAGGGGAATTCAAGCTATGGTTTTTGCGTAGAGACCCCAAAAGATTTTTCGGTGGGGTTCGTGTGATGGCTTGATTTGTTTCATTTTTTTATTTACAAATGTGATTCAGAGCAGATTTGTTTTAAATCAAGGACAATTTCTTATTTTCATTAACAGGCAAAGCCAGATTTTGCTGCACCTCAAAAGAGCCGATCGGCTAGATGGCGCCATTCACTGTTTACTGTGACGTCACTGGACCATACTATGTACATCTCTGTGACGGATCATAGGTTTGAATTCTTTCTAACGTGTTATCACTGTGTTTTTAATCATCGACGCACAGGCCTACCTAAAGTTACCCAGGGTAAACTTAGTATCACTGAAGCCAAATTTTAGTTCACTGCACAAAAGAAAACGTCTCTACGAAGAAGAGCCACCAATAGACAACATTGCCAATCATAGTCCAGATTATTCCAGTATGAGGCTCCTCTGCATTACAATGCATTCTGGGTATTATTAGGGTCTTTGCGAGATGGCAAGATGGCGTCATCGCATAACAACATATCCTGTCAACTATTCCCACCAGGTGGAAGTAGGGTGTTTATCCGTTACTCGAATTTTATGTAGCTTACAGCGGCGTATCCAGACGTAAACACAAAAGCAGGTGCTTAAATACTTTAATCTAGGAAAAAGTTCGGCGATAATAATAAACTAAGCCATATATAACAAGAGCGCTGACACTTTTTTCACTGCCAGGATACGCCTCTGTTATGTCTGCTGTCAACTGATACTGGAATGATTCCTAAGAGTCGTAGTCCTTCGACTGGCCGGCAACATCATTATGCTGGGAATACATTTACATGGTTTAACAAAATGTGCCCACAGACATGATAATACATTGTCTAAGGCTATGCCAATTTCAAACCAAACCGGAACGCCTAAGGAGGGAAAAGACTAATGCTCTTAAGGGGAAGTGTATTTTGTGAACTTGAAGATGTCTTAATGCTGCCGAGAGACAGTAAGAGCTCCTCCTGAATTTTGCAAAAATATAGTGAATACGTCGGATGCCTTGCTGTGTCGTTGCGCAATACTGTCGAGACTAAAGTGACGAGACAATTTTTTAAATCTGTGCGCATGTAAAGAAATGAAGCAATAAGTAGTAAACCTGCATCTATTGACGACATGGCCATGATGTGATTCAATCGTGTATGATCAAGTGTGATGAGATTTATGGGAGTTTACGAGGTGTATAACATAAAGGCAGCGAGTGTCGCTATAGATTTGGAGGAGACCCGCCCCACTCGCGACCCCACAACCACAGCCAATGATCCGAAAACGGCGAGTGGCATGATAGATCTGGAGCAGAAGCCCCTTCCACCCCCCCCGCCCCCCCGCCCCCCACTCCCCTCCAACCTTTTCCCCCCAGGGGACAGACAGTGACATATACCGGAGCCGACTTCCCATAGGCTATAAGCCGTCCTGTGGCTTAAGTCCAGCCGTAGTCCTATACACAGTCGACGTGTGTAGCCTACTTCCCGGGCGATGGATCGTAAGAAAATGTGCAAACGATTCCCGGGAATGAATTCCTTTGTTGACTAAGCCCCGTTCAAACCTTGTCTGTGTCCCCTAAAGTCCCTCCGATGTGTGGGGAAAGCCGGCAGCCTTATCGTGCTTTCCACGTGTGGATAATAACCCCCTATGGCCCGTAAATAAACACGGCTCCCTTTTGTCCCTCATCCGGGGTCTCCCCGTCAAGGCGTCGCAAAGGATGCCGGGATGTGGGGAGGTGTCATTTTCTCACCCATGGCAGCGCTCCCCGCTCCCCAACGCCAGCGTCTTGCTGGGCGACTGATGGAGAACCAAGAGTCTTGGTGGGTGTGGGACAGAACCGGTGTGGGGGGGGAGGAGGCGACGCTGAGGGGAGCGGGCCGGGGGGGGGGGGTCCGCTAACTAAGGGAAGGCTGAAGCGCCTATAGATATATGAGGAAGAAGGGTCATCACGGAGGGCTTTCGGGATAAGTCATTGACCGATGTCCTTCATTGTAAGGTTCAGTGGCTCTGACATTTCCACGAGGGTCGGAGAATAAGCCTCGGAGCATCAATTTTACACCGGGTAGCGATAATAGGGATATTGGCTATCACGTACAACGTGGTGCCGAGGGGAGATGACCATATCATGGACTCATATGTGGCCAATAGTAAGAGGCGGGATAACATAGATAATAGGAATTCTTGTTAATACAATGCAGCGAATGATAACATATATTATTTAGGTGATTTTTCATTTGTTTTGCAGCCGTTATTTCTTATCAATATATATGGAGGGGTCGGCCCTTATCAATATTTAAGAAATTTCAAGACAATGGTGTCTGAGCTTGCTACATATCCTCCTTAAGCAACAAATGTATAATAATCAATCTGTGTTTAAGTGTGTAAAATGCAAAACAGCAATATTTGATGATGTAAAAAGAAAGCCAGTCGTCCAGCAAATGTCCATCCATAAAAAAAAAAATTATGACTCATCGTGTCATTGTGAACTTTGAAGATTTATCTTGTACATCGTGGTACATTATACCCCCAAATCTTACTCCGCACCACGAGGTGGATCAATGGATTTCCAACATGGCGTCCAGGCCCAACAATACGTAATACATGTATATTATTTCGAATTGCAAATTCACGCCCAATCAGAACGCCACATTCCAAAAACAAAATGACCGCCCTAAAGGCCTGTGTGTCAACAACATAGGTGTGAAACCCATCATAGAGGAAGGGGGAGGGGGTGAGGGGGTGAGGGGGTCCCGGGAATCCGGTGATCAACAGAAGACAGATCCAGCCCAAATGTTTCCTTCAGTCTAGCACTGACATCCAAATTAAGACATTTTGCGCTGGGAGCTTTCGAAATTAATCTACATCGAAAAGTGTTGTGCTAATCAAAACCTTCACCTTGGTGGTGGTTTTGAAGTCAGAGCTACCTTTAGTCATGCATTTTTGTACGTATACATGAGAACTTATATCAGTAAGCCTCTTTTTTACTGAAGGTTTACCAGGTGCGGAATTAGCATTTGAAAACGAGAACAAACCACAAACATTTTGAAATAGAGAACAAACAACAAACAAGGAACGGTTCACCAACATACGGAGGCTCATTGCAAAAGGAGAGTTGAAGTGGTCCAACCAAGACCCGCGGGCTCGGTATAAGAAAAAAGAGTTTGTTACGAAAAAGGGTGGTGGGTAGTGGTCCAGACCAGGGTCTCAGTGGCAGATCCATGCAGAGAGGTGGGGGGGGGGGGGGGTCTCGATCCTCCAAAACCCCCTAGGCCCTATATATAGCAAACACGTTTAAAAGTGTCACCGCATAAAGCAAAATTATCGGCGTTAGGTTGGTAATATATAAATTGGTAATATTAATATATTAAATATTACCAATTTACATTATTTCATTGATAATTAAGCGGGGAAGTAAGGCATTGAGAGTTTCATTCAAACGCAAGATTATAAGTGGAAGACCCATCTTAATGAAAAAGAGATCATTCTGGTCCGGGATGTTTGATGTATATAGGCTAAGGTAAAACAAGCATTGGTCACATCTCAATGGCTATCCGTGATCCTCCATTGTCACATATATAGCATTACCAAGCAATGGATATACCATGATGTTTAATTATATACTTTGGGGAAATTCGTGTGTCATGCAAACTAACAAAGTCCGATTTTACGCAATGGCTACATTAATTGTTTGCGTATATCCCTGGCTGTATTCTAGCAATCTTTGGAGTGACTTTATTCTAGCATTAATTCACTTTCTGTTTTGGAATATAACTAATTGCCAGCTGGACCATGAATATGCCAATTCCACAGGTGTTGTTCACTCTGTTACCGCCGTTGTGGATAGTATATATATAGAACATCTTTTCTGCACCAGATTTGTCTCTATAAAATGTGCAGGAAAATGAAGGCAAAGGTTCCGAATTAGAACATTATCATCTGCATATATTGGAATAACACAGCGAGTAGTACAATGTGTCACTCCTGCTAATATTAAATCATATTTCTTCATAACTCTATTCACAGAGAATTGATGAGCTCCGACGCCATGCATAAATTCTAATGATGTATTCTGCAAACATACCGGACATATTGGCCTAAGCTCCTTAAGTGTTCGTGCCACGATTTTGTTTATCTCAGAGTTAGCTTTGTTTAGGGAAGAAAAAAATAGAATTTGTTTTAATGGGAGTTTTTATTCCATGATATCACTAAACGTCAAAGTAGCAAAAGTGAGGTCCGGCGGGTTTATTTCTGGGAGGTTGCATCTGAGCGTTATTTAGAAATTCCCCAATTATGTCACAAGATTGACAGGTGAGTTTTGATGCAGTGCGTAGGCATCTGTTGTCGCGGGCGTGCATTGTTTTTATGGTAAGAACTTTTCGTTGAGTTCAAGCTAATGAGCAGAGAGAATCTGAGTCTCAATGTCAAAACACATGCGTCTGTATTCCCATTTGACGTCACTTTCCTCGCTCCCAGAATTTAAATCGGCATGTGCGAAAACAACTGGAAAAAGTACTCCCTTCTACTATTCGGGGTGTTATAGCTCGATAATATAAGCGTGGAAACACAGAAGATTAATATGAGCTAAAGTTGTTTTGGCGTGGAACCAACCGTTAAACTTGACAAGTTTTTATGTGAATGTGATATGTAATGTCTTTGTATATCTAGTATGCCAGTAATATGAAACATTCAGTTCTGTATTTGACATCTAACCGGGACAAAATATGGTACCAGTAACTCTCTTTTTCGGGTTGTTATGTTCAACGACTTGAGTTCGGACAACCCAAAACGCTATGATCCTAAATGTTTTAGCAGCAGGTGCTCTGTTTATTATCTTCAGACAACGATTATTCTTCTTTTTCTTTAATATGAAATAATATGTTTACGGATATCTCGTAATCTCGCACATAATCGTTCAAAAGTGAGACGGGACATGAAACGTTCCCCAATTAGAGAAGAGCCTCCGATAAGGTAGGGAGAGTAGACACCCTCACCCTGGTTGTAGTGTAGGCTGTGTGTGCACGGACATGGCCCAAAGCATCAATCTATCTAATGCATGTCGTCAATACACAATTGACCGCCAGATGTGGACGTCGATGTCCCTGATGACGTCAATGGCGGGCTTGCGGCGGAACCAGGGACCAGCAACCACAAAGATTATATCGATATCGAGGGTAAGATTTCATAATGCGACCAGGTCTCATGCCTGTCTGTGTTACCTGGATGACGTTACTGCACGGCCTTATGCTGTTAATTTGCACTATTAGCTTTCATTGAGAAAAGACCGATCCACAATGCGACACTTAACCCCACCCACGCTGGAGTCCTTTTTCTTTAGTCGTGAGTATGAAATTGACAATCATAGCTGATGGTAGGTACAAGTGAGAAGTTTGCATCTCTGAAACTGGCAACAAAGTGCCATTCTGCTTTGTTGGTCCGACATGTTTGTGGTCCGACCTAACGCACGCCGAAGACCTTTTTGGACCACATGATTGGATAAAAGCAACAGTGACGTCAGTGAATGATTGACAGTCTGGATCCGTCTATTAAGACATTGGGAATATCATTCGAAAGCTAAATAATAAGCGGAAGACCCATCTTAATGAAAAAAATTAATTTGGTTTGAGATGTGTTGATGCATAAGGTATAAAACCAGCACTGGCCACATCTCAATATATCGATGATCCTCCATCTTAAAGCGGGTGTCCAACCTAATTTAACAGCGATCTGCACCGAAAGTTTACATTTACATCGGTTGACTGACTGATAGGGAGAAACAAATTAAGGCAACCCGCCCCTATCAATGTCGAGCAGCGCACCATTTTGCCGGAGCAGGTGACGCATATGGTAACCCTTCATGTGGCGCCGCCTTACGTTAAATTATACTGGAAGTTATCTCGCGCGGTAGTTCCAAGCCGCGCAGTAGACCATGATCTTAGTGATTCATGGAAAATGGTATCTAAACCATTTGATATACGTCTTAGGACGATATTGTGTCTCCGTAAAAAAAAACATTATGTTTGCGATGATTACGCGCTTTTTTTTTTTGCTCACACAGTAGTCGTCATTTCGGGTTTAAATATAATTCTAGTATCGCCTCCTGATTGGTCAACTGCGGACATACCTCCAACAAGGGCCGCCGCCTAGTTAAGCAGCGAGATCGTGGTAACTTTATTGCGAGCTATAGATAGAAAGGCAGGACGGAAACTTTTGCAATTCGAAGGAAAGACACTTGGGCATTATATGAATCGGTAAAGCAGCGTTAGTGTCGAGGCTGGCGGTTTCCTTTAAGTTGTTCAAGACCAGCCAGTCTTGTAAGGTAGAAAGTACACTCAATTGCTCAACAGGATAACGTACTCCGTACGGAGATTGCGTTATGACCCGACAGAAAAATAGCTCCGCAGAAAACCGCAAGAGACCGTTATGACGATCGGAACCATTTTCGCCACCTAGCGAATGATTCGGATATGCGCGGAGTAATCTGGAGCATGCGGACTCACTCTTTCCGGTCTGTAAGTGACGTCACAGACAGCGCGCGCTCACCTCTAGAAACAACCATTCTGGCTACAACGCGTCGGCGGGTCCCTATACTTTACTATGGGCCTCGAACTAGACTCACTGATGTTTGAGATATGAATGCAATGTTAGATTTGAAAACCATATGGAATAAATGTTTGTGGGTGAACCTTTATACTCGTACTAGTTTTAAATCGCGAGACGCTGGTTTTCTGTGCTTTTCACGCCATTACAAAGAGCTCCCTATGCTTTGTATATGGGGCGGTGAAGCGTCATGTACCCAAAACCGGATTCGCTGGAGGTGAACGCGCACTGTCTGTGATGTCACTTACAGACCCTATAGGCGGATCAATATTAACCGAACGCAAAATCTGCGGTCCGCGTGAATGTTGCACTTGCTGGACTGCACAAATTTTGAAGATCGTTAAATAGCGCCATAAAATAAATCAACGGATACGTATTGTGTTCATTATCTTATTCTCGTTGTTTTAATATTATTTACAGATTTTTTGCAGGTCGCAATACTACTATATATACGGTCCGTTCGTTTACCGCCGACAACCGCCGGCTACCGCCGACAACCACCGGCTACCACCGACAACCGCCGGATACCACCGACTAACAGTAACAGCCTCTTTTCTTTTATTTAGCGCCGACAAGCAATGTGAAGAAATGAGATAACAAATAAGAAATCATTTAAACGGTCAAATTTATTTACATAGAGTACATAGTTTATGCATATTTATACATGAGACATCAACGTCCATAGGATATGTGTTGCGTTTTCACTGTAACAAGTTGATTTTTTTGCGGCTGCTTGTTGTGCGGTCAGCTCGTTTCCTCTTCCTCTGCTGGGGCTTCTTTCCGGCACTTGAGGGAACGGAGGTAACGCGTAGCTGACCTTTGGAACAAACAACGTGAGGGCCCTGGGGCTTGGCCTGGATCAACTTCTTGAGCCGCAAGTCTTTCTCAGTAGTCTTTCTCCGCCTGGGAGTCGATGGGCCACAACACGGCAAAATGGTCAGGAACTTGCCATGTCATGCCGCACTCGAACTTTGACCACATGAGTGTAGCTGCAGGCTCCTGACACTTTCTAACGCCTGTTCCGTAGACAATACGACTGTGCACAGGAATGTCAATGCTCACAGGTGGGAAATAACTTCTGATGGGCCGGCCAATCAATGCACTGAGTGCATAGAAGTGAAGAATGTCGCTCAGACTTCCATTACGAGGTGTCGAGGAGCAGTAAGTCTCGTAGTCGGCCAGCACGAAACTAGGGTCCAATAATTCTGCGGGGAAGCCGCTCCCGGTGACACCGTAACGATCTTTGTTGGTTATTATTTCAACAGCAACTCTGTATCGTAGTTCTTGGTGGCGTTCCTCGGTTCCAAACAGAGCAAGTGATGCAGCTCTGTAGAAACAATTTCCATCTCCTTCAACCCGAAGGGGTCTAAAATGCTGAAGTATGATGGGATATATGTTCTGAAGAATAATAGTCGCACTTGCATCGATCTGACTGGAACTGTTGTCTGGTGATGACAGAGCAACGGATGTCAGGCCATAGGTTCTTAGCAGCAGCTTCTCACTTTCTGCGGTGCTGAGGAGCCGTCCTTCGGCTTGCGCCGAGGCTAGGCGCTTCAGGCCGTCTTGGTACGAAAATGCCTTTGGAGAGTTTGTTTGGTGTAATACAGTTCCATGTTTCTTTGAAGTTATTAACAGGCAAATGTGTTACCATCGTATTGCAATTCAAAGTGACACCTTTGGAGAGTTTGTTTGTTGTAATACAGTTCCATGTTTCTTTGAAGTTATTCACAGGCAAATGTGTTACCAACGTATTGCAATTCAAAGTGACACCTTTGGAGAGTTTGTTTGGTGTAATACAGTTCCAGGTTTCTTTGATGTTGCTCACAAAAAAAGCTAGGTGTAACCAATCATCGTATTGCAATTCAGAGTGACACCTTTAGATTGCTTATTTGTTGTAATACAGTTTCATGTTTCTTTGAAGTTATTCACAGGCAAATGTGTTACCAACGTATTGCAATTCAAAGTGACACCTTTGGAGAGTTTGTTTGGTGTAATACAGTTCCAGGTTTCTTTGATGTTGCTCACAAAAAAAGCTAGGTGTAACCAATCATCGTATTGCAATTCAGAGTGACACCTTTAGATTGCTTATTTGTTGTAATACAGTTTCATGTTTCTTTGAAGTTATTCACAGGCAAATGTGTTACCAACGTATTGCAATTCAAAGTGATACCGTGGAGAGTTTGTTTGGTGTAATACAGTTCCATGTTTCCTTGATGTTGATTACAAAGGTGTTACTAATCTATTGCAATTCAGTGGGACATTCTACTGTCAGTGGGACTCCATCTACGGTTACCGCCGACAGGCCCCATCTATAGTTACCGCCGACAGGCCCCATCTATAGTTACCGCCGACAGGCCCCATCTATAGTTACCGCCGAAAGGCCCCATCTATAGTTACCCCCGACAGGCCCCATCTATACTATAGTTACCACCGACAGACCTCATCTATAGTCCCATCTATAGTTACCGAATATATATCATTACCACCGACATCCCTTATTATTCTCACAAGTGCATTATACGTTAGTTAGTACAGGAGAATATAGGCTTGTTATCATTATTCGGTGGGAGCCGGTGGTAGCCGGTGGTTGTCGGCGGTAGCCGGCGGTTGTCGGCGGTAAACGAACGGACCCCTATATATATATTAAATGTATTGTGTGGCCTGGACGCCATGTTGGAAATCCTCGTGATCCTCTGCTGTCAGGGTGGGGAGTAAGGTCTGGGAGTAAAATGTACCACGTGACCGCCCTATCCGACCACAATCTTCGCGTTCGGTTATGCATACGCTGGGAACCAGCCTGCCTGTCCGAAACAGTATGCTGCGAGCAGCTCTAGGCCGGTTCCCAGCCTAGGTTATGCACTCCGCGGAGTCCGACTACTCCGCTCGCATACCCGAACTCACCCAATATGGCACTCTCTGCTTGCGTAGCGCCACCGTGCGGGGAGCTTGACGGCTCTGAGCAGCGAAATTGGGCGGACTCGCTATTTATGTCCATATTAGGGATTTGTCAAAAGACTGATATGAGTTAACAAGTCAGAAAGGTAGAGTAAGCGTTGTGGATCACGTAGGCAATTTTCAGTGAGCTGACGGTCGAATTTGGTCGTGTTAACGGCTGCAGGCGCTGCGACCTGTTCAACATGATTAGATGTCAACATAATTTCGACATTTGACTTGTCAACATTGTCATTGAGCACTGTTGAGTCTTTTGACATTCAATGTCACATTGTGCAGCCGATCCGCGAGGACAACAGGTGAAAAAAGTTGTGGATCTTGTGCATTATGCATGCAAAAAGACCGTCACAAGTCACATGTCAATAAATCATCATCGGTAATTAATTGTCAACGTCGCATATTGTAGTGTATAGCTTCTGTAATTCTTACGACATGCCACTTCATAACTCACAGGCTCGCACTTTAGGCCAGCTCATGTAAATGTAATTCATTAATATATTAAAAGAAAACATTGAGGTTTACACATATAACCAAGCCATAAAATTTGTCTGGTATCAATGCATGCAAAAAGATCGTCACAAGTCACATGTCAATAAATCATCATCGGTACTTAATTGTCAACATCGCATATTGTAGTGTATAGCCTATGTAATTCTTACGACATGCCACTTCATAACTCACAGGCTCGCACTTTAGGCCAGCTCATGTAAATGTAATTCATTAATATATTAAAAGAAAACATTGAAGTTTACACATATAACCAAGCCATAAAATTTGCCTGGTATCAACGTCATGGTAATTAATGGAAAAACTTAATAGATCTATATATGTAACCAACTACGTTTGAATATTTATTATATCTATAAATATAATAAAATATTACCTTTTACTCATTACCTACAAATTACTGACCTTAGGTCGAAGGTATATTAAAACACACAGAAACAGATTGTAAGAAGCAGTGTGATATATTTTTAAATATGTTTTAAACCATATTTTAAATAAGCTCTATTAATTATCTGATAAATTGAGAGTTCTATGCTATTTCATGAAATTAATATGTCAGAAACACACTGAAATAAGAGTGCAAGAATCATTGGGATATGTCTTAAATATATGTTGATATCTAATTTCATTAGGCCACTAATAAAGTTAATCCAATTTATTAATTTCCCACCTCAGGAAGTTAATTCAATTAATTAATTTCACCCCAGGAAGTTAATCCAATTTATTAATTTCACACCCCAGGAAGGTAATGCAATTAATGAATTTCACCCCAGGAACTTAATCCAATTTATTAATTTCACATCCCGGCAGGTGTTGCATATTCATCTCTGGAGATGTTGAGTTTTCACAACTCTGGAAGTGTTGAGTATTCATCTCTCTGAATGTACTGAGTATTTACAATTCTGGAGTGGCTGCATTTTCACACTTTGAGAGATGTTGAATCTCCACACCTCGGGAGTCCAGAGGCGTTGAGCAGTGTTACCTTACCTGCGTTATATAGGCCTGTGTTCGCCTCATATCATCAGTTGCCTCCTTTGAAACCATTCAGGTTCTTCTTACTATTGACCATGATGCTGATCTTGAGGAAGGGAAGTGCTGTGATGGAAAGGCCAGTAAAATGGCACATTAGCCTTGCAGTAAATGCCAACTGGAATATACAATCAACATGATCAAGTGTATTTTCTGTGACAAATGTAAAATTTGACTCCATGCAGACTGTGAAGATCTGGATGATTGTTCTGCAAAACAGCGCAATTCAGTACTACTGCTCCAACTGCTATGAAGATTTCACTGAAAATGGAAGCCATGAAGCGCCTGAGATTTCCGTCATGAAGTCAGACAATGAAGTCTGCTGCAGAGGGAGTGGGCGATCCTTCTTTCGCCAGGTGCTTGCATTGTCGGCAGTTACTTGGTCGTTAATTAATTTCGAAATGGACAAACAGACCTTTAAAATTCTGAAAAATGTTGGAGGCACTTGCAACAGAGTGCCAGTGAGTTTTTTCCATCAGTGTCCATGGCACTTGGAGACCGCCTCGATAGCTTAGTGGGATAGAGTGCATGCCCTGAGTACTCTGGCCACCTGAGAGCCTAACGACACGTGGATCGACTGTGTGGTCGCAGCATAAAGATCCCATCTTTGTCTTCGCAAAGTGCAGGGGTTCAATTATTAGACTGCCCTTCCACCAAGACTGCAAGCCGAAACCAGACAGACGAAAATGATGCGACTGAAAAGCTAAAAATGAGCTCACCACCTCGTACACAGCCAGGGAATCTACAACCAGCCAACCGTGGCAATTGCAGGTAACGTCAAGTTTGCGAATGGCTTACACGTCATATGCGCTATAAAACTAATACCCTACGTGAAGCATTGCAAGGAACAGCACCGAAGAATGGGCTTGAACCTTCTCCGTCCCACCTTTATGTCATCTTGTTGAGGTTGGTTGGTTGGTTGTATATTCAGGATGCTTAAACCACTTTTGGTCATATCGCGTCAATGGGAGAAGGAAGGAAGAGTGGAGCCATGTTCCCAGGGGTAACCCCCTACTCGTTGCGAATAATTACATGGAATCTTTATCCTGCAATCACACAGACATGGCCACAGCGGGGCTCGAACTAACGATCCACGTGACGTTAGACTCTCAGGTGGCCAGAGCACTCAAGGCGAGCGCTCTGACCCACTGAGCTACCGGGCCGGCCGGCCCCCAACTTGTCGAGATGATACGACGCATGGTGCATATGCATCAGCTTGGCACATGGCAGTTCGCTGGCAAGCCCACAACTGGCCTCAACTCCAAAAGCAACCGACACTGAACAGTGTGGGAAGTGTGACTGCTCCTCGCCGAAGAAAACGGAAGAAAGTCGATCGATCCCAATAATGTTTTCTAGCGGATAACCTGCAAGGCAGAGGATAATTATATTCTGTATGTTCCCCCGCACCGAACAAAGGTGACAGATGTCTGTGTGCCAACAGACAAACCACAAGCAGTTGGTCACCCGCTACGAAACAGTGAGCCAATTGAAATGAAAGACGCGATAAAAATGTTACAGAACCCAAGTGGAGCGCAAGAGGCGGTACCCCATGGGATTAAAGAGAACGTCTTCTTAATGCTGGACGATGAACTCAACATGCAAGGACGCGCCAACGGGATGCAGAGCGACTTCAGCGACGATTGCGGTGTTCCCGAAGACGGCATGCTTCGCCTATCCTGATAAACCCCTGAAGAAACTATTCTACAATGATGGTCTCTATTATCATGAAAAATGGTGAACAAGAACCGCTTGCCCCTCAGCCGGATTCTTCAAATCTGGCAGATCAGATGCAGCCGATTCTGAATATATCACGGACAAATTCAATAAATATTTCATATTCAGACGGGCAAATAAGTGATCTTACACGGTTCTGCTGCTCCGGGAAAACCCCTAGGAATCGACAAGAATTTTTATCTTGGAGAAATCGTCCCTGTCACCAGTTACAAGCAGGTATCTGTCATCCTGTCTGCTTCATCGACTCGCCCTATAATGATGGGACCTTTGTTCCTTCATGGACGTTCAAACTTCGAGTCATACAGCGATAAACAATAAAAAAGGATTGTCAAAAACGCACTTGGAACTTTCATTTCTTTGCAACGAATATCTACTATAGTTTCGTTATTTCTTGATCCATGCATAAACATTAAAAAATATAAAAAAATACCTTTATTTACTACTAAGCAGATTATTATATGAAGTTAAACATATTACATACATCTCGCCATGCTTTTTGGGCTCCGTTTCGGTTTTTTGTAAAACAAACTCTTAGGCTGTCACTGTGACTTGAGACAAGGTCTAGGATTCTTCAACTATAGGCCAGCTGTACTAATAGTACAGATTAGAGTAATTATAAAACAAGCAAAAAGCATAGTCATAGATTTGATTTGTTTAGTTACAAGTTATATATATTACATGCTACATGCTATCTATCGAATATTTAATATGCACCCCAGACTTTCACCAACCACTAAACCTGCTGCAGCAGAGAGCCTACAGCACATATACAACATCCCCCACAACGGATTAATATGTAAAATTTGGAACAGGCTCCAGGAGTTCAGTTGTTTAACAAACCACCCATGCTAAGAAATATGCAACTAATAAGCACATATCTGTGACCTATATCTATATATTTTAAGTATTTGTTAGTGTATCACTTCCTTTGAGTATCTTAGTGGTGGTGTTTGTAGACTAGGTTATAGAAGAGTTACATGGCAGTATAATGATTGACTTTTCAGATTATTCAAACGTTCTGTGATCAGCTATGATATTTGCATGATTTGTTCAACCATAGCTTTTGTTTTCTATGTCTTTATTTATATATTTTGTCAATACAAATTCAATGAATATGAATTGCATTGTGCATGTATATAATTCAGTACAATGCAGGTGTTCTATTTTATGGCTATCTTAGTGGGCAAGTTTATATCCTGAAAGATAGAATACCATTCATTTTATTTCATAAAAAAACTCTTTTATTCCAGGTCTCCATAAATTTAGCATAGTAACAGCATGGATTCTCCAGAGTCTTCTTTGACTGACAGCCAGAAAGCGCTATTCATCGCAATAGAGAAACAAAATATTGTAACCGTTGAGGAACTTCTCAACAATGGTGCGGACCTTAACTGCAAAGACCGCATTGCCAACGGCAACACGCCGCTTATCACTGCAGTGAAACGTAACAATGGTGACGTCATAACAGCCCTGATCCAGCACGGTGCGAATGTCAACTGGACCAATGACAAGAGGAAACACCCATTAACGTATGCGGTCGAGAGGGGTAATGTGGATGTTGTGGGACAGCTGTTGGGGTGTGGTAGTGATGTCAATCTGCAGGATACGCAGGGACAGTGTGCATTGAGTATAGCCGTCAGCCATGGTCACACTCACATCGTGGAAATCTTATTGGCTTCCGGAAGTTGTGACGTCAATTTGCATAACAAGTGGGGACAGGCCGCTCTGCACGTGGCCTGCAAGAAAGGTCACCTTGGGGACTGCACTCTGTTGGTCTTCCATGGCGCTGACGTCAACACGAAGGATAGATGGCTGAATACGCCGCTCATGTATGCCACCTTGCATGGTCACAGCAATATCGTGTGGTTTCTGGTGACCCAGGCCAAATGCAGCGTCAACGCCGTCAACATGGGCTGGCGTACGGCTCTCCACACCGCCGCGCAAAACGGCCAGCCTGCCATCGTGAAGGTCCTCCTAGAGTTCTGTGCCGATATCAATCTCAAAGATAGCGAGGGTAACACACCTCTGCTGCTAGCCGGCAAATACCAGCACCACGGGATATTCCTATCGCTACTCACCGCCGAACAAGCCGACGTTAACCACGTGGATAAGAGCGGCAGGAACGCCCTGCACTTCTCCGCCCTAAATGGTCACATCGACGCGCTCGACTGGCTGCTGGAGCACGGCTTGGACCCGGATGTGCAGGACAAGAAGACGAACACGCCGCTCGTCCTGGCTGTCTGCAGGAACCGCGTGGCCGCCGTACACAGGCTGCTGCAGCGGAACTGCAGCGTCATGCGCCATTTCCACATATCCGGGCGTCCGCAGCCGCTGCTGGCACTGACGCTCCGGAATGGCTACCGCGAACTGGCGCAGATATTGATCCTGGCCGGGTGTGACACGTCCTGCTTCCATACCTGGCTCCTTGCCGGACTCATATCTCACATCTTCATGGAGGACGAAGACTTCCTATGTTGGCTACGAGTAACTCTCAGTAATCCTTTCTCACTTAAAGAGATATGTCGGTGTAATATCAGAAGTTGGCTTACTAATAATATTCAACGAGAATTGGATGAACTTCCTTTACCGGTTTCTCTGAAGGAATATATTCTAATGAAGAACGTCTTAGCGGAGATTCCGTTCCCAGATTCATCCTTGGGTTTTGTTGAACGTTTTTAAATTGATATAAACAATAAATTGCCCTCCGTATGAACCAGTATACATGTATGTGAACAGTAGATATGGTTTCCAGAATTGTGATGAGGCCTCCTATGTTAGGTGCTGTCGAATGTCAGTCATGTTGTCGCAGGAGTTCAAACGTACTACTGTATTGTTGTCCCCGATTAAATGTTATCGAATTATGTTCTTACTTTGAAAAAAGTAAAGTCGAGGGCGTAATTAATTTTAAATTTGTTGAAATGTTTCATATATTTATACAAGGTCTTTCATTTTATCGAATTTATATATTAATATTTATGTACGTTAATACCTCATGCATGTGGAATAGGTACTTTTTTTAACCTTTTTTTAGATTCTGGTGGCAGGCCGCTTGAGAATAAACATATATTGCGTAAAAATGGAGTTTTACAGGCTATTTATTAGTTGCAAGAACTGGCCTTTTGCCTAATTTTTTATATTATTCTAAATAATTTTTCGCTGCATACTGTGATACCGGCAGACTCCATAACGGCTTCGAATAAAGAAGTTTTTACTGATATGCACCGGCTCTGATTTTCATATATATTCGACATCCAAAGCTGGATTGAAAAGCCGTATTTAAAATGGCATGGTCGAACGTATCTCCCCACGTTGTGGCACGTTATATGCAAACATGCATCTACTTCGAAACGTATTGAAGTAGAGGTTAAACCTCGAATTATCGTGGCAACGGGCAAGCTACATATATTAAACGTACAATAGTGTTGAGCTGAACACGGTAGGTTTTGTTTTTAAACGCATGAAGACTTGCCTTTCTCTAGTGGAGTGGATTTACTAAGCAGAATTGCATGGTTACATGCCAGGGTGCGCACAGGCTTGAAAAGTGCTTGAATTTTGACTGATGCCTGGAAAAGGTCCTAAAAACAGAAATGGGCCTTGATGTCGATCCAATGTACTTGAATTTGCTTGAAAATAGGGAAGTTACAATGAAAAGTGTTTGATTTCAAACTGGACCGGGCACTGGCAAAGACCCAAGAACAAATCGATCAAAAGCTGGCTGAATTGAAAACGTAGCAATTAATAAAAGTAAAGTGATTAACTCCAATAAATGCTGTTGGCTGGTAATAAATAAACGTATTTCGTATGCTTAAAATAGACCAGAGAAGGTAAAAATGGTCCTTGAAAAGTCCTTGAATTTTTTTAGTGCTTGCCTTAAAGGCTTGAATTTGATGAAACCTTGCATTTTGGAATTTGCCTGACCAGCTCTTTGTGGCGGTGCTCATGGTCAAGAAATCGTATGCAATATAATTTTAGCGCTTAATTCAGAAACTCCATCTCTTGGGTGACTGCTTATATATTTTGAACCCGATAATCGTTCGACAAATGTTCCACTTAGCGCTAAGTCTATTGGCATATGAATACATACCCTAGAATATAACAGGTTTCCAATGCGCAATTGTCCAGTTTAATCGACAGATATCGTAATTCCTAACCATGAGTCACAAAGTGTGTCTATAAGGCTTCTGCAAAGTTGACTTGTGGCAGTAATTCTGATAATCCGCAAGTTGTACATTTCTACTTTGGAGAGATGACTAAAAGCAGCTTTAGTCACCTCAACAGCAAATTAATGGCGAAGGCAACGTTCGTCTTGGCACCTACACATTGTTAAAGGTTATCGAAATTAACGTTTGTGCTGATGTTTGATCCGACACCGCAGCATCGCGAATTTGTAGGTTGTCAAAGTTATCTCCAGCTTTCCCTTAGTCATACCAATAATCTGATACAATGAGATAGATGTAACAGCTATCAAATTACTGTGCGCAAAAAGCACAAAAAGTTTCACGATAGCACACAAAATTTTCACAGTCAACAGGTCCTTTTTTATTTAGTGCAATATACAATACCGAAGATAATCAGTTCAGAATCGTCAACGCTTTCACACCCACACTACATTTATGGAATGCACATTGAAACAAAATAACGGTAACAGATTGTGTTAATTCATTATGCACAGACAATCGTTTTCGGCGCGGTAGACTAGGGCCGAACTTTGCTTCAGGTCACCGAACTATATGTGGGAATTTTTGCTTTGATGAGCAGCAGGGCGTCCTGGTTGGAGAAAAAAAATTACTTATTAATTTATAATAGATTTGTTTCAAATTCAAGTACGATCAAGTAGTTTTGTACATTTATTCCCACATGCGTCCTAAAACTAAGCAATATCACACATACGCAATGGAAAAGCCCGTGAAGTCACGATCGCCCCCAATGGCCAATAACTACACAGTTCGACCGAACGCTACATAATCTTGGTGAAGGAAAAATTAACTTGCATATGACAACTTCACAGTAGCTAGTCATGTAGTTCCCTCATTTTAACAAACAGTTCACCAGTATAACGGATTCTTTTGAATTTTCGATCGTGAGAATGAAAAAGTTTCCATGCCAAATGCTTATATAGAGCAAAAATCGCGAGTGGGTTGTGATAGTTCTAGAGTTACCTTTCCTCCGTTGATTTCGAGTTGCTGCAGCGAGTCGTACACCAGATCCCGGTAACGCTTTTCCATCGACCGTTTGGACACCTAAATCATAGACGCATGTGATTATCCCACGATTATGGTAGCTGATTGATCAAGTTCTGCCAGGTACCATAACAGATATATCGGTACTATAACTTTCCATTACATAGCTTGAATAAATGCATGGTACGTGCATGTTTGTAAACACTGATCTTCCCAATAAGATTTAAATTTTAAACTGGCCAATCGCATCTGAGTTTATATTGGCCAATCGGATCTGAGTTTATATTGGCCCATCGGATCTGATACTATATTGGTCAATCGGATCTGATGCTATATTGATCAATCGGATCTTATTTCATATTTATCCAATAGGACCTGAATTGACACAATAGGATCTGATTTCATATTGACCGAATAGGATCCCATTTTTTATATTGACCCAATAGGATCTGAGTTCATATTGCAATATGAGGTCTCGTTACTTACAGGCACGAGTAATGTTTTCAGATGACCGTTGAGTGCTGGTCCCACTGTATTACTAAGCTGGTCAAGTGCTTGTAAACCAGCTTCGAATACTTTGGCATCACTGTCAGCCTACAAAGTGAATATAAGATTAAACTAAGATGGCACGCATGACAACATAAAGTCGACGAAACATTACCCGAGTAAACGTGGCACTTTGGAATGTAAGCGATGGCGTAACATTTATTGAACTTTAACGTGCCACAAGCCCATAATATCAATATGTAAACGATTTATATACATAATCGATGCGCATTCATGAAAGCATCAGCAGAATAGCAGTGTTAGAAGCCCACTCAGAAAATTGTTTAAAGATAACTTTTTGGCAAATGGAACCAATCTATCGATCATTACTATCAGAGTATTGATACCTGACCATTAGGCGCAGCCAGTTACACAGTGTTCGTTACCAGAGCTGTGCGCAGGGCTGGAATGAGCTTCGGCACTAGTGGAGTGGCTCTATCGCTCGCATCTGGTGTGTCCAATAGTTCCTTGAAGCCCTGTCTGGCCACAAACGTGTAGGGGTGAACTTTTTCCCGCAGACCCTGGCAGTTGTATTAGACCACGTGACATTACAAATGTGACATGACGGGATCAGTAGTGAGGCTACGCATCTGACATAGTTTGCAATTGGTGCCATCAATTAGAACAATTATTTAACATTGAACTTATAGCATTTAATATTTCAAACTCCAATAAATCCATTATAATCCATCGCGTGGCAAGAACAAGATTTCAATCTTTATGCTACCGACCGGCCTTTACCATTTCCGTTTTCATTATACCCATGGCTTCGATGTACGTACGTTAGCGTATATATCAGTACATAAGAAGAAATATCATAATGGAAAAGCTCAATGCATCAAGAAATGTTCTGTTGTACCTCAGCTAATGTCAGCAGCACAGGGTCGAAGGGAATGTCTTCCGGCCTGCTATTCCACGCCAATTTGTGTTTTACTGAACCGTGAACAAGTCTGTAAACGATATGTAGAAGAAACGTATGTTATAGTTGCATAACATCTGAAGTCTCCAGCCAAGGTAAATAATCGACGACAGTACCGGTACATGCAGGCGATAGGAGAAGCGAATGTGCGAATCTCTCTAATTTTTTTCCTTTGCTTAGAGAGCTAGCCATCCGGAATTAATACCTATATCCCTAATACCAACCATAGAACTAGGTTTATGTACTGCAATGCAGTAGTAGTTAGATAGACATGCACTTAAGGAAGAGAGAACATTGCAACGCTAATGTATTTATAACTGACCTGCACGGAACACCTCCATTGCTGTAAATAGATGAAAATGTAGATTTCGACTTTCCAGGGGCAGCAAACTAAAACCAAGTATGCCATAAGTCAGTCAAGCAATGCCACCACTATTAACATCATTAAAATCCATTACAATTGTCACAGTTTTGATCTAGGCTCTATGTTAACATGCACTGCAGTCTGCAAAGAGGTCTATTGTAGGTATGCACAATGGGGGGGGGGGGATATGATGAGAGCATTAATGGGTTAACTGCCCTATTTATAGTAAAATAAGTGAACAATAAGCCACGGCAAGGTGCCAGTAATTACATTAGTTCATCCCAAAACAAGTTTACATGAATGATATATGGAGGAAAATAAACACAAGTATACCACATTCCTGTATATTACAAATATATCTGGAACAACAGTGTATCACTCACTGGATCAATAGTTTTAGGGTTAAGAATTCCTGAAGGTTTTGCGGATCGAGTTGAGGCACTGCTGGCAGAACTCGGTGTAGACAAACCACTACCAGCAGATCCCAGTTTCGGTCGAGTTCCAGTGGAGACGCTTTGTGTAGACTTTGAGCCCTTTGGGTTGAATCTCATCCCTGAGCCTGAATTAGGGGCTGACTTTGAACTCATCCTTCCTGAGAAATAATTAAATAAATAATAAGAAATGTATAGGTTAAATTTTTTCCCTGATTGATAACGCATGCAACATTTCCTTTAAACCGCGGTGATGCATAAAAGAAGTTAAACAGCAAAGTGCATGTAGATGTGATGGTGGTCATTGAGGTCTAGTATCCTATAGTAGGCCACTGTGATCTTAGCATTCTGAGCTGGGATGCAAATGCCACATCAGTGCTTGATCAACGCATTTTGTGATGTCCTAGCTGGAACACGAAATATGCTGTGTTGACTTTCCAAAGCTAATTATTTATTCAGAACACCTGTTATCTTATATAAGGACAATTATTGTTCAAGATCTCAACAGCTTATTCACTATAATCCCTTAAATTCAGGCTTCACTGGGTGCGCGCTAGCTATTTGCCAGATCGCCAATGGTGAAAGCAAATTATATGTGGTTCAAGATTGGCCCATGCGCGTCGCCACAGTGGCAAAAACAAAAATGGAATATCGAGGAATTCACAGACTGCTAAACACAGACCGCAGTAAATATGGAAACGGTCTGCGCGTTGTCTAGTGCAGGAAACATCTTCGATCAACAATCAAAAAAACGGTTTCGCAAAAAACTGATTGCCCGCAGTGATGTGGCTGTCACTGGCACAAACAAATCCCCAAGACCAGACACAAGTCAAAAAATTTTCAGAGGGTGGCATTCACTCGTACTTATATTTGTTTTTTTTTAAATAATTTATTTTCGTTTTATTTCCGTTTCCACATGGAACGAACTCTACACTCGTCAATAGGGCAAATCACACTTTCGAGTGTGACAGTGGGAGGGGGTGGGGGGGGGGGGGCGTTGTCTCGTCTCGGCGGTGTCTGGCTGCCGGATTAGTGTTCGCGCCTAGTTGGTTGAGTGCACCGGGACCGCTACTACCAGTTGTGGACTGAACAACGAGATCAAGATATTAACATGATCAAGAGCTGAAATGGGCTTTCGGGTCGGGTTGTTGAAATGAACAACAAAAACTAACAAATATCTTAACATATAAACATATTTATTAACGGCACTAAGCGGCGGCGGCGGTGTAGGGGGCTATGTACATTTCCTGGGCGGGCGGCAAGCAGCTCGCGAGGAGTGCTCCTCCCGACTCCTCAAGTGACGAGCGCGCGACGCGGCGGTGTAGGGGCCTAGGCGGGTTGTCCCGACGGCGACTCCTCCCGGGACGAGCGCACGGCGCGGCGGTGTAGGGGCCTAGGCGGCGGTGTAGGGGCCTAGGCGGGTTGTCCCTCGGGTCGGGGACAGATGAGCCTGCTGCCGGCGGCGAGCAGGTCCCGAGGACTGCGACGCCCGGCTCGGTACTCCTCCCAGTAGGTAACGAGCCGAGCGTTGCATGCCTTGGAACCTGCTCGTACTCGACGCACCATATCCCCACGCGAAACGAACTGCGCCGTAACCGACACCAGTTGCGCCTCCCTGTGCAGCAAGGTGCACAGGAGGTAAAAGGGTCTTTGGCCTGCAATGAAATGAAAATCTAAGTCATTTCAAGTGAAAAATGAATATAAGGAAATACTGTAATTTAAACGGTAGCGGTATCTAAATGTTTTCAATATAGATAATATATCGAATATCGAGGTGACGGATGGACACAAACCTCGCTTGCCGTGGTGATTGAGCCGGTTGTGCCACCCCTCGACATCGTTGTTGGTGCGCACGAGGAGGCCGTACGCACACCAATCCCGAGGGGTGAACACTGGCCCGTCTATCCAGTTGCTTCTCATGTAGGTGAAGAGCGCTTCTAGCGGGCCGGCTTCCTCCTCTAATGCTGCGAACACATCTCGGATGTGCTCGGACGGCAGCAGCGGGAGAGCCATTAAGTTGCGACAGGCCTGCCAAAAGATAGTACTAAGACAGTCAAACTACAAAACCTCAAACAGGATCACAAACGGCCCAACCAATATATGCAAAAAATACGCAATATTATGTATACTCCGATCGACTCCATATATATAATACGTTATTATACGTACGCCACGGGTTCCGGGGTCTGTGTTGTAACTGGCATGCAAGCCCAGCTCCTGAATTTTCCTCATGATCGCCTATAAAGTAACAAAGAAATGACAAGTACAAACATGTACACATGTACACCCGAGACATGTACACACTGTTACATACAAACATGCATTATGTAATATTGCTTATTATGTAATATTACTATTTTTAAAATTAATCAATACATGAAACATATAGACACGAAACTTACCTGCGTGAAGTGGAACAGACACCCTTTGACCTCGACTTCAGGCAGAGTCGAACGCATGGCTTGCCACATGGCGGCCTCAAAATCCGCCATGACCCGACTGACGACTGGCGGTGTGGGCAGCAAACGCAGCAGAGCCTGCAACATGGCCTCGTAATCATCCTTCCGTCGGCCAGCCATCAGCACAAATGCCAACGGAACCTAAAAACCAGAACGTTTATGTTATAGCTGGACTCAGACTAAAAGACTAAAAGGCAGGCGGATTATAAATTATAAAAATGCCAAAAAAAGTATTTCATATTGCGTATCGGAGGGCAGAAGCAAAACTTACCTGCTTCATGGAGGAACCAGCAACGATGAAAGCGTGGACACTGAACAGTTGGCTGAATGGTGGACGAACAACTTTAAATGTTGTGTCGACAAACCTGGGAACAAAATTAGCAAATATTAATGTGCCATATATACCGAACTGCAACAAACTAGTAACAAACTATTATTATTAAATAATTATTAAATTAAATATTTTATTATTACGGCAAATTTACCAACTGTGTTTGCAAACTTATAAGGCCTTCGCCCGACACAGCAGTGTTAGCATGACGACCGTTGCCAAGATCACGTGGCGACGTCCACCCACTCGTACGTCATCCTGCAGGAAGCCGGTTGGCAGCGCCTCGTCGTCGAGGTCAAAGTCTAGATCCGTCGGATCTCTTGCACGCGTCCTCTGCCTCTTCCGGTTGCCCTGCCTTGATGTATTGTGAGGGGCGGGCATGGTCGGCGCCACAGCTAAATTCACGTTGCGCTCCAGTAGGACCTACCAGAAAAAAATACGATAGACGTAATATATAAGTATAATATATATATATAGTATATATATTAGTATACTATAATATATACGTAATGGATAAGTATAATATATATATATATTATATATATTAGTATACTAGAATATATATAAGTAATATACCGAAATATCTATGCACACATATTATTGACCTTTAACAATTGCTTACTAATCGGTTACCAATTGCACAATTACTAATTGGACTAATTGCTTACCTCGTCAACAATCTCCGCAGTGCTGTCAAACACCCTTTCGCAGGCCTTTCATTTGACATCTCTTCGCACCTCTGCGACCAAGGCGCGGCCTGCACAACAAACAAAAAAAATTGTAACTTGGATGTCGTCACGCGTTTACATTACTTATAAATCAATTATAGTCTTTAATGTCGCATTAATAAACTAATAAACGTGCATTTACATTACTTGTAAATCAATTATATTCTTCGTATATCTCATTAATATGGGGGACAAAATCATCGTACCTGGTGCTGCCTGACAAATGTGTGGTACATTGCTAGGCACGAATACGCCTTCCACTTCTCAGACAGTGGCCTTGCAGGTAAGGCGTCCGCAGCAGGTGGCTCGGGGTCCGCAGTGGGGTCGGGATCCAGGTCGGGGAGGTGTAGGCATGGTGCACAGGTCCAGTCTATGAAACCGGCATTTAATGCCGCTCTATATGTATCTTGGGTGATGCCGGTGTTACAAACGCGGTGTTGCCACCGGCGGCAAAGGTCGCATTCCAGCCCCTCTTGATGAGGGCGAACAGCCAAGCTACACTCAATACAGAGGTCAGCCATAGTAGAAGAGGAATGAAAATTATGGTGGAGTGTCGTAGTATTTATACCAAAATTTATTATCCAGGAACAGTAACAGCCAATAGCAAACCAATGGGCATAGAAGCCATGGTGTCACGGAAGCCATGTGGCCACGCCCCTTTGGCCAACGCTTCTTGTCAACTGCGGTGTGAAGAAGCCAGGGTGAAGCTGACGAGTGCTGTTAATTGCCAAATGGCGCAAAATACGCGAAAGCCGTTGAATGGCGATCTCATCACTTTATTAGATGTAAGACGCAAAAATACGCGAACTCTGACCAATTACCATTGAATGGCGATCTCATCACTGTCTTAGATGCAAAAATACACGAAATCTGACCAATTACCGTTGAATGGCGATCTCATCACTTTATTAGATGTAAGACGCAAAAATACGCGAAATCTGACCAATTACCGTTGAATGGCGATCTCATCACTTTCTTAGATGCGAAAATACGCGAAATCCGACCAATTACCGTTGAATGGCGATCTCATCATTTTATTAGATGTAAGACGCAAAAATACGCGAAATCCGACCAATTACCGTTGAATGGCGATCTCATCACTTTATTACATGTAAAACACAAAAATACGTGAAACCCAACCCAAAAGCTTATTTCAGCCCTTGCTGATGTTAATATATCTATATGTAGGTAGTGGTCGATAGTGGTGGTCCCGGGGCACTCAGCCATAGAACGCTAATCCGGCACCTCCGAGACTAAGACTAATTGTTATTAGCTATTAACAGACACCCCCCCCCACCCCCCTTACACTAATCCCGCAGCCAGACACCGCCGAGACGAGACAACCCCCCCCCCCCCCCCTCACCTACCCCCTCCCACTGTCTGGTTTCGGACGGCGGCCAGTTTCGTCTGCGGCCGGTTTGCCTGGTATTCGGTGGGGTTGGGGGTAGCCCTGAAACATGCCTCTGTGGGCACGCTCGGTAAACCGGAGTGGCAGAGAGCCATGGCTTGATCTTCCATTTTGTACTGAGAAACGATGGGGTTGCGCTGCTTCATTCTAACTAAAGTCAAAGTCATAAATGCCGTAGACTCACGTTTCGGCCCATATTTTCCGCGAATTTGGCGCGATCGCTCTACAAATCACTGACCTGACAAAGCAACCCTGTGCAATTTTAATGATGCCAAACTTATGTGCGTACTGCGAGGTTATCCTTTTTTAAGACACAAACAATATTTCCCCGTGCTGACACTCCATTGGCACGAAACGCAGTTTCGTAAACATACTAAAACACACATCATAAAATGACGTAGTTGCTATGGCGCCGAACGTGCTCTGAGCTATATTTGCACCAGCCACGCGCGCCATGGCAACAGCCTTTCATTGTTTGTGATTTAGGCAATGGAGTGTCAGCATGGAGAAATATTGTTTGTTTCTTAAAAAAGGATAACCTCGCAGTACGCACGTAAGTTTGGTATCATTAAAATTGCACAGGGTTGCTTTGTCAGGTCAGTGATTTGTAGAGCGATCGCGCCAAATTCGCGGAAAATATGGGCCGAAACGTGAGTCTACGGCATTTATGACTTTGACTTTATATGTAAAGTTTGTGTTGGACATGGTGTGGGCAGCTTGGTAGTTAATGTTTAAGGGGTAGAGTCATGCACAGGTGAAGAGGGATTGAAATAGCTGGTTGTTATCATTAATCAGCTTAAACATGGCAGCTGGGGCGAGCAACGGGTGTCACTGGGCGGTGGTCAATGCCTTCCACACTCGACCATGCAGTGACATACAAGTGAGCGATATTAGGGAAAGCGGCAGTATTTCGAAAAATCGACTTGGGTTAAAGTGGCTGACATACCTTTTTCAGTCCACACCAACACCTTGATGAATTCACATAAAGTTTGTACACTAATATTTACTATTTAAGACATGAGAGAATGAACTGTGTAAATAAACAACTATTTCAGATATCCGCTCGCGGAATGGCCATGTTGTTGCCTGGGAAACACATATTACTCCGCTGAATTGCAGGTCTACCGTTTATTTAGCTCATGGTAAACAATGCTACGGACTAGATTAAGATATATCGCATAATAAAGTAATACACAACAGTTAGATTAATATAATTAGCAGTTGTTGCTGAGGGGATCTCAATTAAGGAGAACTATATTGTGTGTGTCGCACTTTTACAGTTGTCATTGTAGGAACAATTTGGTCGCAGAGCTCACTCGCCGCTGGTTCTCAAAGCCAGAAAAGGAATGTTGCAACTTGGAGAAGAGTGTAGCACAGTACTTGCTTATTTCAACCGATTCAGTTCTGTATCTATTCTTTCAGTTATAGTTTGAACATGGATGCCAATATACGAACGCTGCTGTCACTGGCACAGAAACATGGAGGTATAATCATGCATAAGCGATTTCATTCACATATTACATGTAAATGTTACATTTACATGTAATGTGTAAGTAATTTGTCAGTGGACATTGTCACGTTACATTTAATGTAACGTGACAATGTCCACTGACAATAAAGTGACATGTGTAATGTATCATATGAATCATGGTGGGGTGGGGGGAAGTATCTTTCTGGGTACAGACTGCATCATACGGTCCGTCTATTATATACAAATCCCTCTGTTATCCTGCCGTTTCTCTGTGCATGGAACACTTTTACATGTTAAAGCCCCTTTATTATGCGACTCACTCGCTAACGCGACCACAGGCACAGTGAATCAGTGGAGGGGGGGGGGGGTAGGGGGGCCCCACAACGTACTGTATATGTTGTGGGGCCCCTACCCCCGGCTTCCCCCATCCACTGATATACTGTGCCTGTGAATGCGACTTACAACCAACATTTCAGCTCATCATGTGACCGGCACACAATTTAATGCCTTTGTTAACTGGCGGTGTGGCATGGCAATCGATCCGATTGGTTCTGAACAAATAACACTTAGCGCTAATCTGACTCATTGTTAATGGGTAGACGTCTATAAGAGCGTGTCAGTGTTATTCACACCTTTTGTGTACATGCAGACAATGACTGGAAGACGCAATCAGATTGTTGATGCAATTTTTTACGGCACAGAGTTAGAGAAACCATAATCAGCATATAAGCTTAGCAACTTTGTTAGACTGAATGCTGATGCTATCATGGATAAGAGGGAAAGAGGAGCCAGATCTGCATCAAAGACTCTGAATCTTAGGAAAATATTATACAATGAGGTTAAGACTGACATTTGACTGCTTTAGCACAGCACAGTACAAAAACATTCTTCTGATGGGAAAGCTATTACATTGCTCTTCTCATTGGAGCTAGGCTTAGCTGATTTCTCAGCTTTCAATGGGTGGCGTTATCAAGGGAGTCGCGTAATAAAGGGGCTTTAACATGTAAAAGTGTACGGTGCACAGAGAAAAGACGGGATAACGGAAGGAGTCATATAATAGAGGGACCATATAATGCAGGGACCACTGTATAAGCTTTCTAAAGGTTGGGATTGAGATGTATCAGTCTCCTTACAACAATAAGGTAACCTGATTTTCTATGAAAAATTGATGGGAATTAAGGTCAATCCAAAGAGGTTTAATTTCAACAATTTTAACTTAGTAAGTTTTACATAATTTATATATGTTTATACAGATATATGATCAGGAATAATATTATAGTTATATTTATTTTGACAATATAATTGAATATAGTAATATTTTAGATATAATAGAGATGTCTTATAATCAGACTTATATGAAATAAATTAAGAGCTTTTTTAGTATTTAAGAAGGTATTACATTATATATATTATTGTAATATATATAGTTATATGAGAGTTTTCCTTAATTTTAGTTCTCAACATTCTAAGGTAGCTGAATACTATTTATGAGTTTTCGCTCAGCTAGCATACAATCACTAACTGGTATGATCAAATGATATATCTATAATATGCACCACATCTATGTGAAAACTATAGTTCCAGGGTCTAACTTGTAAGATGTTATGCAAGAGTGTTGGTAAAGGATCTACTTTAAAGATTAATATGGAGCTAGATTGAAATGTTTTTGCATTTAAATCAAGGTGTATATGATATAGCAATGGCAAACATATAATAATGGCAAACAGCCAAGAAGATAAATTTATGAAGTCTTATCTGTTACCTAAGTTACCAGTAAGTCCAGAAACAATTCTGTAGCTTCTTTGTGTAAAATTTATCAGAGTATAAATATTATAATAATATTTGGGAATTTGTATTTTGGGAGATGACACTGCCAAAAGTAGTATTGTACCCAATATGGAATATATAATATTTTTTATATTCTCTGCTCAAAACAAGGCTAGTTGCATGAACAATTTTATTTAACCTATAACTTATTTGTAGAGCTACTATTGGTATACAAGTCTTTTAAATGCTAATTTCTATTTCATGTTGATATTTTACAGTTCCTGAAAACAAATGAGAACAACTGTGCCTTGATTTCTCCCACTATATACCAGTACCACTCATATGATCATAAAATCTGTTGAATGATATATCTTTGTTGTTTTTTTGTCTTTTAGGAATTATACCTGGTATTAGATTAATCAAATAATGAACCTTTTATATAATTTTAGATGGCCAAGGCAGAAAATGCATATCACAAGCATATGACATGATGAAAGTGGTTGCATTGAAATCTCTGCAAGATGGTCCAATATCATTCAGCCAAGAACTTCTTGTATTGACTGCAGAATGTGCAATTCAGGTGAATTAATTTCATGTATAAAATAATTTAATTCACTCTCTTTTTTGATAATTGTTCTATAGTTTATATCTGCAATATTATATACAAGTATATTTTGATGTCTTAAATCATCACTTAAGTTTTCATTAAATTTAAAACTTTAAAACTTTTTCTCTGATGCAAATAGAACAGAAATAATAGGACAGATACAAATATTTTCTAATGTTTATATTAATTTTTGATTGTCAGATTTATTCTTATTCAATATACATATTTGTTTTGTATTTCGAATATATTTTATTATGTATTTTCAGCATGGAGAGCCTGTCATTGCTAAGGACTGCCTGAAGATGTACTTCCTGCACACCCCTCCTACAAACCAATTCCTGTGCAGGGCATACTTATGTCAGGCACAACTTCTTGCTCCAGAAACAGGAAATGACCAGGTTAACAGCAGAATCTTATGGGCATGTCTTGCATTGTAGCTAGTCTCTTTTTGCTTTTCATGTACATGTAGTCTTTAACTTCTTGTTTATTTGCCAATAAAGCTGTGGAGTCATTGAAATTTAATGTTTATAAAGTATGCCACCTGACGTATTTGCGTGATTGAATGTAGGAAAAAGAGGATCTTTATCAGAAAGTAGTCCTCGTGGTTATATTTTGTCTGCATCTAAACTAATATGGCCAAATGCATATCACTGGCTGTCCAGTTATTAATATATGTAACACATCGCATCTGCCCTTATTTAGCATCTTTTGTGTTTGTCTTTCGTCACACAGGAAGCTTTTGAGAAAGCTGTCATATATCTGCTGAAAGCAATTAACATGGCCAAAGAACACTCCAGGTAAAATACTTCAGAGGCACAATTGCATTACACGTACGCAAGTCAGTATTCCGACGGTGTTGATAGGTTGCAGAATAGATTTCTTCCTTTGCATGAAATTTTACCCTCGTCCGCATGCTAAAATTGAACGCAACTGTGCAAGTGACAGTATTTGTGTATACTGGTAGCTTATATAACTACCTAACATTGCTTCAGATACCACTTCCTGGTGTACAATGCTTCGGTGCTGTACTGGCAGTTTTGCCGTCCCTTCCTCAAGCCGCAGTACAGGCAGCACTTGGCTATGAGTCTGCATCAGGTTGTGAAGGCACTAGATGATATAGATGACAAGGACTACGAGTGGCGAGCACAACTAATGATGTGAGTATCGTTAGCACAATTTACAACCATATCGCCGACAGCAGCGTGTGCAATGCCCGGTTGTCTTGCTCGTATTGTCAATTTCTTCGAGGACGATAACGCCTTAGTGGCCATCATGCATAATTGATAATGAACGTATCATCGGCACAATTTTTGAAAACCCTAGCCCCAGTTCTGTGGCTCTAGGACGGGCAAAATCTGACAGGGCCAGTCTACAGCCACAGAACCCACCAAGTATTTTACCCCTGAACGTCTGGGTTGTCGTCTCAAGACAGCTCTGTAAAACAAACTAAGCAACACTCACCGCCAAATCCATTATTTTTTAACTCCGTAGATGTTATGTTCCTCGGTAGCACCGTTGATATCTTTCAACAGACTCTATGTTCCATGACAAGTCCACCTTTTACCACACAATAAATTTCGCACCGCCAGCATCTCGCCGCTCGTCTTGCTGGAAGTTGTGAAATGCTCGCATTGCCTGCAAAACGAAATCGAATTTTAGCAGCAAGTACACTTTTTCGAACACAACAACTTGGCTTATATCACCAGCAGCAGCGAGTGCAAAGTCCGTTTGCATTGCTCGCGTTGTCCATTTCTGCGAGGATTATAGTGCCGTGTGCACAGTCCGGGTGCGTCGCTCGCGTTGTCCATTTCTGCGAGGCTTATAGTGCCGTCTGCACAGTCCGGTTGCATCGCTCGCGTTATCCATTGCTGCGAGGATTATAGTGCCGTGTGCACAGTCCGGTTGAATTGCCCCCGTTGTCCATCACCGCAAGGATTATAGTGCCGTGTGCACAGTCCGGTTAGATGGCCCGCGTTGTCCATTTCTGAGCGGATTATAGTCCAGTTTGCAAAGTCCGATTGCATCGCCCGCGTTTTCCTTTCCTGCGAGGATGATAACGCCGTAGCGAAATTGACATGAACCCTATCAAAAAGGCTAGGGCTACCAGTACATTCGAACCAGAAATCGCAATCCATACTTTCTTCATCCAAACCACATGCTTCTATTTTTGCCGGTACATTTACGGTAACGTCGGACTTGCAGCGCGCTTATCGAATGTCACATGGATGCCGGGAGAAAGACTGATGCTTCCCACATCGCAGCGGCAGCGGCGTCATTCATCAAGAAGCACGTCCCTGTGCTTTATAAGACGCTCTTTGGACTTATGGTCAGTTATGCTTAAGAGAAGGTCCTTGCCTACTCTTAGATAATAATTAGTTTTGTAGATATAGCGTGGAGGTGTAGTCTACGCACAATCCTGAATTTCATTGCGGTTATAATCTAAGACCATCATCTATATATATTTTAAAGTTGCATGTGGAGTTGTTTCCCGCCAAAACTAAGCCTAGGCGAAATTTATATCAAAATTTGCAGAAAACTCGATTGTTTCATTCTATAAATTTAGAAACCTGATAAACATCGCCGTTTCGGCTGTGGTGTGGAAAACGTGTCTATCCCGCGACACCACAGAACTCGGTCGCGGCACTGCTACTTATACCAAAGCATCGCGAAGCACACAAACTGATGACGTTTACCACTAAAATGAAAACTTGTGGTAAATTGATATCACGGACAAGGCTAAGAGACACTATTTGGCAGTCTGGTTTGGGTGGAGTATAGATAAAAGAAGTCTTGAATGATTCAAGGACTGATTCTTATATGTATTTTGACCTCATTAGTTTTGGCGGGAAAGAGCTCGACATGCAACTTTAAGTGGATTCGAAAAGGATTTTCAGTCATTTTCAAGTACAATGTTTGAACATGTCTTTGAGGCGAAGGTCTTTAATCAGTCTATTACTGTGTAATAATATATCGCTGCGATTTATGGACGTTCGAAGATTGTAATAACATGTCAGAATTGAAGGGACTTTAGACCACTAGGCCTCTATTATAATGGATCTGAGGCCACAAGTGACAAATGAACAATTCTTCTTGCTGTCGTAACACGTATTTTGCATTTCTAGGTTCAAAACCAGCTGGTAGAAACGAGCAAACTACAGAAGGAGCTCAAAGCTTCTGCAGAACTGAACATGTACTACAGAATATGCAGGCTTAAAGTGTACGTTCGATTTAAAAATTATAGTATGTATGCGTTATTCTTATTATTACCGTAATTTGTTTTTAAAAAAGTCTGAACTCATAGCTGCAGAATCCAGATGTTATATGTCAGTTTCTTGATGAAAGAATTATTCTTATATTACATGAACTCCGTTTGCTCCTCTGTATTGACTCGCAGAATCCAACATAAACGGCTGGTGATCTCAACTAAATGTAGCACACGCCATACAAATAAAATACGCTATTGAATTTAATATTATACATGCATATACAAATATGTCGTTTGTGAGAAAAAAAGTGCCGCATTTCTCCTGATACACAGTGCCATTGACAACAAGGATGAAGATCGGGACATCGGCGAGGAAATGCGTAAGATTCTGGCCTTGACAATACGCCGTGAAGACCACGAGCCGCGACCGCCTGGTAAAGACAAGGTGGATACGCTCCGACAGGGAAGCGTGAAGCCAGACACGCCAGATGATGCAAAGTACGTTTAGCCATGTTGAAAATATATTAATAGTTGGCAGTAAAGGGTTTCCGATCTGAGATTACCGGCTTGTGTGCAATACTTGTACATCGGGGTGGACAAATTTTGTCTGATATTCAGTATTTGTTTTGGATTCTGTATTTCTAACAATATCGTGCCAAGATCTGCGTGTGTTTTCCATCGACACGTAGCCTACCGGCTGACACAGTAAATGAGCGTGATGTGGCCTGCGAAGGCGATCCTCTGAGTTCGGCTTTGTCTTCTGATTGTGTGGATAAAGACCTGTCACATACGGATGGATCCATGCTCTCGTGCGATAACTGGACAGACAATGATTCAAATGAATCTGTGTCGCGGTGAGCGATGCCGTAGTATATTTATCTCTGTTGTGTTTAGTTTCGCCCTGTTTCCTTTCCTTGTTCCATGTCAGTTGATATTCATGATTGTTTTCCCCTATTAATAAATCTTTTCTATTCAAGTTCTAGTTACTGAAGTATGGAATCTTGCCTAGTTAAATTTATTGTTTCATGACGTTCTTTGATCAAACATGCGTTTAAATAGTCGAGCTATTTGTTTCACTATTTTGCAATCGCTCTTAAACAATTTAATGTACTTTGGGGTTTTCAATTTTTAATGGGACATAAAGGTTTCCCTCTGATATTTTTTTAAAATATATTCGTTGGTATATTGCAAGACTTTATTGCAGGAGGTTTGCATCCAGACAAACTTCCGTCTCTCGAGCCAGAACACCAACTCCAAACCTGCCTGTGGACAGTCCTGAAAGGTTAGATACTTAAATTCGAGCATGCAAAATTTAATATTTTGTAATTGTTAAGATCTATGCCACTTTGACCAAACAGAGTCAAGGGAAGATAATTAAGACCGCTATGATAGTCGGCGAGAATTGTTATAACATTACAATAGTATTACTGAACGTTACCGATCGTGCAGTACAGACGCCAGCGCAAAATAAATGTTAAAACATAGATGAATAGTAAAATGAGACCACGTTTGTTGAATTAAGCATCGATCAGGGTTTAAACTCCCTTGATCGTTTGACTGATGTAACAGTTAAGGGCATAGCAATGCTCCGACTAGTTACTAATATTATCTTTAATAAATTGACACCTAGTCATCAGCTCCTCAAGTCACATGTCAACACAACAGCAGGCGTTTATTAATTTTAGATGCAGTCAAATGTGTACTCATATAAAGTAGCAAAGGATCAGTCACGAGTGCGTGAACCAAGATCATGATTAAACCCGTACAACGCATTACTTCCGTGGTGGACCCTGTGAAGATTTACCTGTTTCTGTTTAAGTTAGTACGTGCCATTGCATAACTTACGGGGAACAATTTATTTATCGCATGTTATTTATATAACACAAAAAAGACCCCTCGCGAAGGAAATGTGCTCACTATGTGGAAACATTCACATAAAAACTACTCGCTAGGTGGCGCCACGGTGGTACCGCGCACTACTTAACATGGTAGAAATCGAATGATATATTGCACGAGTGAAAGATGAAAATAGCATATAGCAATATCTTGTATAGTAGAACACGGTGTAGTGTTATGTTTTATATCCTATCAATGAATGCTGCATTTTGTATGCAGTTTATTTATTTTATTTATGTCAACATAGATTTATGGTTGATTTGTTTGTTTAAAGGGTTGATCCTAAATTTAAGAAGTAAGTATGTAGTTTAGCTCCGCCGTATTGACTGCAATCACCATGCTGATCATGATCGTTCGTATTGCTACATGCGTTAATTGCTTGCATTGTTTTGCATGCTTACTTGTGTGATTAAGATTCACTTCACGAGAATCAGCAACTTGGGTGTAACATTATTTCACTGACCCATGCAGCGACACATCATTCCAACATTATTTTAATTGCAATGAAGATTCGTCCTATTCTGACGTTGGGTGTGCAACATTATATATGTGATCTATGGTTGAATTAAACAAATATTTTGATCGTCAGTTGTAACAGGATGAATTGGTATATGGTGCCATTTGCTTTATATATAAATGATGCTGTGATGTCAGTCACTGGCCATCATTTTCATAGTGCGATATCTGCAGGGTGCTTACCATTTGTCTCTGATTTGTGTGCAAGCTTTTATGCCGTATGTACTCAGTCGTTACGTATCGGTTCACAGTTTGCGACTGCATTGAAAAAAGATTTTTCACATCTTCTTTTACGTAAATTCACCATTTCAATGTCCAATTAGTTCAGTCTCCTGTGCCAGAGCGTTCCTAAAGAAAAAAATAATTAGACAGAAAAATATATAAACGGCCTATGTTTCGTGATTACCTTTTTAAGTTAGTTTGGAATATACCACAGAGAACATTGGGGTGGATGTATTATCAATTCAAACCCAGGCAATGTTTTTATGCACACATATATTACTTATATATTTGCTTCCAGGGAGTTATTTTAGATCTTGTGATATTGAACATTTTCTACAATGTTACACAGAAATCGTTTCCCGCTTGATGCAATCCTCGTTATGACGAAGAACCTGTGTGATTACGGGGAAAGCCGTGCCATAACAGGCTGCAAACCCGCCGTAAAGCCTGTGCGATTACGGGGAAAGCCGTGCCATAACAGGCTGCAAACCCGCCGTAAAGCCTGTGCGATTACGGGGAAAACCGTGCCATAACAGGCTGCAAACCCGCCGTAAAGAACCTGTGTGATTACGGGGAAAGCCGTGCCATAACAGGCTGCAAACCCGCCGTAAAGAACCTGTGTGATTACGGGGAAAGCCGTGCCATAATAGGCTGCAAACCCGCCGTAAAGAACCTGTGTGATTACGGGGAAAGCCGTGCCATAACAGGCTGCAAACCCGCCGTAAAGAACCTGTGTGATTACGGGGAAAGCCGTGCCATAACAGGCTGCAAACCCGCCGTAAAGTTCGGACCTATAACGTTAGGTCGTTCTGTTTACAGGCCCTATCTGCTGCTTGAGCTTGGTCGTTTGGCACTTCAGCATGATCTAGTTTCTATAGGCCAACAATGTGTGGATGCCATCAATGAGAATCTACATCAAGTGCAGGTAATTAAAGTACACCGAGAACGTCTCAGCCGATAATCTCAATTTTAGTGTGGTAAGACGAAAAAGCCTCGAAGCTTGGGTTGTTGGTGTCGTACTGACTCCAAATTGAGATCTGAATACTGGAACTCTTTTTGTGAAGTTTAATTCAGAAACTCGGACGTTGTACACTTGGCCAAAGTTATACCATGTAAAAGCGTGTCTTCTGTTTCCGTTCGATGACATATTGCGTCGAGATACAACATTGATACACGACACTTTTCGTCAAGATACAAAATTGAAGACTTAAAGTTCGTTTGTATTGTTAATTACGAAGGAAAAAAAGGAAGCGCGGTTGCGTGACATAAAAATTAATGCACTGTGAAAAGCATTAGAATAACGGAAAGAATAAGTGTTTGATACATAATTATACATTAGTGATGAGATATCGAGGTGTTATCTTTCAGGATCAGTGCTTCTTGCTGGAGTTAGAGTTCCTCCAGTGTGAGTTGTTGGTCAAGGTACTTGGTACGAAGCAGGATTCGTACGACAAAGACGTGGTGGACGTAAGTAAACACATGGTGTGAATGTCCAAGGTTTGTACACATTATTGACCGTACTCATAGGGACGAGGAACATGTTGCTTCCTTGCTTGGTTTTGTGTAGGACTATTTTCTGCTCAGTATGTCACATCGCGAAAATGGGAAAGGCCAAGGTAGACGAAAGGCATGTCTTCCGGAGTAACCCCTTACTGTTTGCGAAGGAAGACCTCTGATATTTATACTGCGCAATCATAGACATTTGCACTTGTGTGATTAGAACCACTTACCGGACGCTCGGCCTGACCTACCAGTATGCTACTCGACAATATCCTAACGCACTACCTTCTAGGCAACTGGACCAGGGGCAAAGTGACACTTTGGTTAAATCTCAATAATTTCGATAAACGTGATAGATAGTAAATAGTATCGTGCTGAAACTGTTCTTCCCTTCTGTGAAGGTGTGTTGAAAATATATCGCAAAAGACTGGTAATTCAACAGGTTTGTTGTGGGCTATATCAGTAAAAAAACACGCTACGAACCATGAAGTTTGATCATACGTCATGTCATTGCTATGAAGTAAACTGATGAAAGCGGCATTGATCATAAATGGGAGTCTCCATGCAAAGGCCTTACACTGCCTGTAACGTCCTTTTGATGAGCGAACGATAATATTCCTATTCAATGAGATCAGTGCAGGTCAAACCAGTTGAGACATTGTTATCGCAATAAAAAGCCCTTAACTGGAGTTAAAGCGAAGGGTACTTGACGCTATTCTGATCATGTCGCACCCTGTGTGTGTCGATTCCCTTGACATCGTGCTTCCATGTTGTGTAGCTGCGGCTGCGGGCTGTGAGGCGGTGTGAGGAGGCTGTGGTGAGTGCCAAGCGGCTGGGCCAGCCCGCTGTCCTCCAGGCCGGCTGTGTCACGCTGTGGAACCTCTGTCTCCCCCTGCTGCAGGCCAACCTCAGGAGGCAGATCCGCCGGCCTCTGACCACGTGCGCCGAGGCGCTCGAGCAGATAGACAGGTTGGTCGGTACAAGGGAACATGTATATGAACGAGATAAATGGACATGTTTGCAACAACGTTTTAAAATATGTATGACCCTATCCCAGTCGTCTCGTATGAAGCCTGATCGATACGTACGTCTTGAATATATACTTTCGCCAGTTTTGAAAATATAATTTTTTCACAAGTTTTGAATATTTACTTTTTTCGCAAGTTTTGAGTAATATTTTTTCGCTGCAGACGCTAGGATATGATCCAGATACGCTGCACGATATATGCAATCTGAGGAATTAATTTCACGCATATTTGATGAAATATTATTAAATATAAACATAAAAATAGACTATATATATTAAATAAAATTCAATAAATACGGCCGTCTGATTGAAGTAACATGAGTAGATATAAAAGCCAGTTCATTTTATTAATGACATTGATAATTACCTATACCTCCTCCTCACCTCCCACACACACACTCATTGGTGTAATAATGTGACCCACACTGACCGTCCCATGTAATAATGTGACCCACACTGACCGTCCCATGTAATAATGTGACCCACACTGACCGTCCCATGTAATAATGTGACCCACACTGACCGTCCCATGTAATAATGTGACCCACACTGACCGTCCCATGTAATAATATGACCCCACTGACCTGTCCCATGTAATAATGTGACCCACACTGACCGTCCCATGTAATAATATGACCCCCACTGACCGTGCCATGTAATAATATGACCCACACTGACCGTCCCATGTAATAATGTGACCCCCACTGACCGTCCCATGTAATAATGTGACCCACACTGACCTGTCCCATGTAATAATGTGACCCACACTGACCGTCCCATGTAATAATGTGACCCCCACTGACCGTCCCATGTAATAATGTGACCCACACTGACCGTCCCATGTAATAATGTGACCCCCACTGACCGTCCCATGTAATAATGTGACCCACACTGACCGTCCCATGTAATAATGTGACCCACACTGACCGTCCCATGTAATAATGTGACCCCCACTGACCGTCCCATGTAGTAATGTGACCCACACTGACCTGTCCCATGTAATAATGTGACCCACACTGACCGTCCCATGTAATAATGTGACCCACACTGACCGTCCCATGTAGTAATGTGACCCACACTGACCTGTCCCATGTAATAATGTGACCCACACTGACCGTCCCATGTAATAATGTGACCCACACTGACCTGCCCCATGTAATAATGTGACCCACACTGACCATCCCATGTAATAATGTGACCCACACTGACCGTCCCATGTAATAATGTGACCCACACTGACCGTCCCATGTAATAATGTGACCCCCACTGACCGTCCCATGTAATAATGTGACCCACACTGACCGTTCTATGTAATAATGTGACCCACACTGACCGTCCCATGTAATAATGTGATCCACACTGACCGTCCCATGTAATAATGTGACCCACACTGACCGTCCCATGTAATAATGTGACCCACACTGACCGTCCCATGTAATAATGTGACCCACACTGACCGTCCCATGTAATAATGTGACCCACACTGACCGTCCCATGTAATAATGTGACCCACACTGACCGTCCCATGTAATAATGTGACCCACACTGACCGTCCCATGTAATAATGTGACCCACACTGACCGTCCCATGTAATAATATGACCCCCACTGACCTGTCCCATGTAATAATGTGACCCCCACTGACCGTCCCATGTAATAATGTGACCCACACTGACCGTCCCATGTAATAATGTGACCCACACTGACCGTCCCATGTAATAATATGACCAACACTGACCGTCCCATGTAATAATGTGACCCACACTGACCGTCCCATGTAATAATGTGACCCACACTGACCGTCCCATGTTTCCCAGCTTGCTGGTGTCGCTACGGTGCCAGGTGCACGCTGAGCTGGCCAGGTGCGAGGAGGACCAGGAGCAGGTGGCGACCGCGATCACACACCTCACCAAGGTCAGAAACCACCCCGCCCGCCCTCTGGGGATCTGAACGGGGTAAATGGCGACACGCGAAACAGTCATATTTGAAAAATCGACATTCGACATTGACCCCTAAAATTCCGAAACTGAGGGTCTGAAAAAGCGACATCGACACAGATTATTGCCTGATTAGTGCAAGAATTATCTATTCTTATCACTTAATTATCACTGAAATGAATTGTCTGGAGCCAGCACAACATCACTGAAATGGTGTAAAATAACTGGTGAACTTACACTCAAATCTATGAAGTAGTGCACATTGCTTCCAACTTACGGTAATCAAGTTTTGTTCATTTGGCGAAAAACATCTGTTTCTATATATTTAATATGCATATGCCTATGGTACTTTATAAACGTTTTCCTGAGGAACGAACCATCGTGATGATAACCTTACCGACTTTGTCACTCATGCCGTTATACCCACGTATTTGTGTGATTGATATTTCCATGAATATTGATACCATTTGGACGAATGATGGTTCATTGGAGTCTGAATGCAATTGTTATATCGGTATGTTACACGTCATACATGAATATCATTATATCAGTAAGATATTATTGAATATGATGCATCATGACGTCAGTGTGCTAAAACCAGTTCAGGTGTCGCTGGTTTTAATTGCCTTCTACTATTTTTGCGACAGGCGCTGACCCTGGATGACGGTGATGTTTACCGGGAACCCCTACAGGTGGCACTGCGGCGCCTGGAGCTTCGCGCTGAGCTCTACCAGCAGCCTGAGCGACCGGAAGACCAGGCCGCCATGATCATTGAACAGGTCTGACCTAGTACACTCTTTACTCAACATTTTAATCCCTGTATAGATGTGTGTTAGGGCCCAAAACGTTATGGTGATGAAAACGTCAGACCACACGGTCTGAGCCATCTAGGAGAACATGTGCAGTTTCACACTGTGCCTCGGTCGCCGTGTCTAGGGCTATGAATATATGTGGCAGTAACTCTTCAGTTTTTGATGTATTTAGGCGCTTTCATAAACGATGGAATATGGGGTCCATCCCTGGGAACCTTCTACTCCAAGAAGCCTTTGATTTCCTTATTTTCCTGCACCTTAATTCACGAATCCTACCAAGGTGTGACGTTTTGGTCACTATGACGTTTTGGGTTCTAACAGACGTGCGGTCGTTCAGTCAGTGTGATTCCCATTGCAGGGTCACTGTTCCTAATTGTACACGGTTTGTGTTCCATGTTTAATGTGTTTGGGATTCCTATAATCGGCAAAATTTTGCCTTACCGCGCAGTCAAATGGCCTAACGCGTCAATGATCATTTCCACATCACTATGTGGCTGCGGTTGTAATACTATATTATTTTTGGCCCAGATTTGCCTTACTGTGCCAAAAGAAATGACCTCAAAGCACCATCGTCAACATCAACTTCAGATACATTTTGCGGCTGTGCATGTTATACAACATTATTGGCCTAACTTGCCCTTACTGTGTTCAATAGTAACCTCAAACACCAATCATTCATCGGGGCCGGCCCGGTAGCTCAGTGGGTTAGAGCGCTCGCCTTGAGTGCTGGCCACCTGAGAGCCTAACGACACGTGGATCGGTAGAAATCTCATGTCCTTCGTCGCAAAGAGTAGGGGGTTACCACGGGGACATGGCTCCACTCCCCCTTCCTTCTCCCATTGACGCGATATGACCAAAAGTGGTTTAAGCGTCCTGAATATACAACCAACCAATCAACCATTCATCCTAAACGATGGTTACAGGCTCGCAAGGCCAACTCCGGCACAATGCTGATGAAGCGGTCGCTGTTGGTGCGGGCGGGGCAGGCTCTGGCCCCCGACGCCTTCCTGCTGGTCCTCGACAGCGAGAACCAGTCGAAGGGTGAGTGCTGGCTGGGCCGTGGACCCCTCTGGCTTCTTCTTATCCCTTGCTTGACGGCAGATGTGTTAATACCCTTTCATGTCTGTAATATCAATATCTATTATGAATATTAATTATAGTTGTCAGTTTGCTTCACCTGTCTCTGTTTTCGTCCGTAATTTAGTTGTATTATTAGTAGGATTTAATCATGTATGTATTTTGTCGTTTAATAATGTATTTGTCACTAATTTAATTATGTATTTATTAGTTATTCAATATTTGTTATTTAATAACATATTTAGTCATAATTTACTTACTTATTTATTAGTTATCATCCCTGTAATACTTATCTCATTGCCTAACATGGTTGCTATGCAGAGGCCGCCAAGGGGCCTCTGACCCCCATAAAGAAGAAGGCAGGACGAGCCCAGCAGTTCAAGACGGGGGTCGCTAAGGCGGAGGGTCACCTCAGGCGGCTGGGAGGGGAGCACGAGCGTGAGAGGTACGCACCACCATGGTAACCTGGCTGTATATAGCTACACCGGAACCTCCCTAAACCGAACCCTGAGGAACTCAAATTCATGTCAATACGTTTTCCAGGTCTCTGTATTGTTTTATCGGGTACTCGAATCTCGATCAATCAAAAACCCCTGTCAACCGATTTTTTCGCTCTGTCACAAGTAAATTATGTTGTGAAGGTTCCACTGTATGTCGTCCTTGATCTATGTCATAATTTATCTATATCAAATAACCCATGGTACGTCATCTCCGTGTCCACCTCCACCATCACATGTTAATTTGTTGTTAGCCTGACCGCCGACCGGGCTTAATGGTGATACTTTATAGGCCTACACTATATACCTCGATGTCCTGCCTATGGAGGGCCGCCCCGATAGCTCAGTGGGTTAGAACGCTCGTATTGAGTGCTCTGGCCACCTAAGAGCCTAACGGCAGGTGGATCGGTGGTTCGACCCCTGCTGTGACCATGTCTGTGTGGTCGCAGGATAAAGATCCAATGTCTTTCTTTGCGAAGAGTAGGGGTTACCCCAGGCACATGGCTCCGCTCTTCCCTTCCTTCGTCCGTTGACGCGATATGACCAGAATTGGTTAAATCGTCCTGAGTAACAACCAACCAATCCTGCGTATGTTTGTCCTATTTTGATCAGTGTTTTCCATGTAACTATTGCCGATGATAAATTTGCAAGTGAAGATAAAATGTATATATCAATGGTAACGCATCATGTGAAGCTATTGAAATGGTATACAATTGTCGTCTGCTCTATTGTCATTCCGCTTTAAGAGGTAAAGCATAATCATAAATATAACAATTTTCAACCATACTAACCCCCGTAAGTCACATACAAAACACTTCTTGTGTGCCATGGAGTTCAATAATAACAACATGATATGAAATATGAATCACTGTAAGGGGTCTAGAAGAGATAAATTGCGACATCGCGGTTTTTTAAAAATTGACACCCAACGTTGGCATCTAAATTGCAACATCTCGCAAGTGCGACCAGAATTTTGGATAAAGGTGACGCTGGAAAAATGGACATTGGCCCCCTGAGAATTTAAAAAAATGGGCACTGGAACCGGACCCCGGCCCTTCTTAGACTCCTACTATATAACGCGTATTCACACAGGGTGGCGCTGTGGGCCGACCTGGCAAAAACCGCGCGAAAACAGGAGGTCTGGGACGTGTGCCGCACGGCTGCGCGCATGACACTTCTCTATGACGACGGCCGCTGGGAGCCGCCACCGGTCGAGACGTACGTATTGGTGTTCTGTATTTGTGCTGGACAGCCGTAAACATATATTGTTCTGTATTTGTGCTGGACAGCCGTAAACATATATTGTTCTGTATTTGTGCTGGGCAGCCGTAAACATATATTGTTCTGTATTTGTGCTGGACAGCCATAAAGATATATTGAAGTACAGTAACGTAACTAGCAGGTGTTGAGTTATCCATTATTATTAAGGTAAATTGATGGATGATACACTCACAGGAATTATAGTGACATCACTATTTATGATGCCATTTCACAGTTGGAAAGGGTTTATAAATGCTGCTCTTGCTTTAGTAAAGTACCGATGTGTGGCAAAAATACGGTGGTTTTGGTAGCCATGTTTATATGCTAGCCATATGCGGGAGAACCTTCTTGCGTTCTTGTGTATACGTACTACGTGATCAAAGTGCGTTGCTGAAATTTAATATTTAATTTAAGATCAAAAGCAAAATGTTACGGCTGGTATCCAAGTCGTAATAGAAGTACAAATTGCTCAAAACCATTTAGTTATTCAAAATAGCTTTGAATAGCGTGGACCGGCGAATTGTTTTTATAATTATGTATATCTGTATGTCAATATCAGCTTAAAGAATGCCAGCAAATCACGTGGCTTGGATAAGGACAGAGGGGAGCCTTTAGCTGATGGTGAAACTCCTCGCGCGGCTGGCGGTGGGGAGACCAGTAGGGAGGGGGGCCCAGGCCAATCCAAGGACCAGCCCCCACCCTCGGCCCCCGGCGACGGCATGTCCATCTATGATAAACAACTCATTCGAACACTGGCTGAGGTCAATTTTATCAATGGCGAGGTGAGTCAGAGGTTTTCCCGAGCTCGCATTCCTTTTTTTTCTTTTTATTCTATTTATTTATATGGATTTTGAAAGTTTCCTATTTCTTCGGCCGAACCTGTTTAACTAGTATTCTGCTTACGACGTACGCTGAAATGCGCGCTTCAATTTAGAACAAGGACAGGGTTTAGCTATCCCTGCATGGGGAACGAAAGTCAACCGACCATTGCTTGATAAAAGTAACTGGCACTTGTCATGATGCTGGAGGGCCCGCCCGATAGTTCAGTGGGTTAGAGCGCTCGCTCTGGCCACCTGGGAGCCTAACGGCCTAAGTGATCTTGTCTGTGTGGTCGCAGGGTAAAGATCCCATGTCTTTCTTCGCAACGTGTAGCAGGTTACCGCGGGGACATGGCTCCGCTCTTCCCTTCCTTCTCCCCGTGACGCGATATGACCAAAAGTGGTTACAGCGTCCTGAATAACCAACCAACCAAATCTCCCATTGACGTGACATGACCAGAATTGATTAAAGCGTCCTGAATATACAGTCGTGTAATGATGCTGGTGACTGTACCTTGGTGTCGCGTGTCACAGGCGCTGATTCACCTGCTGCGGTCGGAGGGCGTGGAGCTGGGGGACAAGCCCATACCCCCTGAGGACAGGAGTCGGCGACCCAAGGGATATGTGGCCAAGAAACCGGAAGACGACCCTGATTGGATAGAATACTGGTGAGGAGCAAACTTTGTACTATTTAAATGGAAATACTGGAACGTGAACCAGCCAGTAGAATATTATATGAATAACGACAAAAATACCTCAACAATCACGAATGCTGTCGCGTTTTTATGTTTCGGTAATCTGGAAAATGCTTATTTGTCAAAAAAATTATTACTTTATGAACTTTATTGATTTATTCAGTGATCACTTATTTGTGTTTCAGAACGCCACAGACACTAAACGATCATTATTGTTTTTGTCCTTCTATGTCCGGGATGTTACATATATATGTCTACATAACTCGTGACCTGGCTTAAGACACTGCGGGTATGGAGATGTTGATGACGAATGTCTGATGACCTCGGTGTAACCTGTTTTTGCTGTTTAAGTTTTATATAAACTTTATTTTAGTTTACGAGGTTCACGACAGCGAATTCACATATTAATGTTCACCTCGATGCTGTGTATGTTGTCCATAGCGAGTGGATATCTGACCTGTCCGCGGAGGCGACCGCGGGCTTCCTGCGCTCAGCCACTCTCGGGGTGCAGCTGTCGGAGCCATGGGTCGTATGCAGTGCTGCCGCCTATGTGTGGAACTACAACAACCACGTGTTGTCCAATGGCCGCCACCGCGAGCTGGTGGCGCCTCTGACGTCACTACTAGACGCCTTCAAACTGGTCGGCCACGCCAGGTGAGCAAGTCCATCGGTACCCGGATGTTGACCATGGAAATATGAATAAAATATGTTTTAAATGTGTATCGTGATCCATGATCTCGAACCTATACTGGTATTGTAAATGTGTCGGACATGCCACCTGAGGTGCCTTCAGTACCCGGATGTTTATGGGATGTTTATGGGTGTCAATCATGGGAATTATAGCAAAAAAACTACATTTCTACTACATTTAACTACTACATTTAAATCGGTTCGGGTTTGTTAGTCTCTTAGACCTATAATGGTAAAGTAGGTTTTATTCAGCCACATATATATTTCAGTAGAATCTAATTAAACCGAATATATTGGTTTACCCCGAGCATATTCACCTTTGAGCGGTTCCACTGTGTACATAGTGAACGGGGCACACTAGGTGAAGGAACATATGTTGGATGCTCGAATCTTTAGGGCATCTATTCTTCATATTTAACATACTTAAAATTAAAAGAACGAATTCTGCTTCATTGGTACTGCATCCTTATGTCATAATAAACTAGAACTCGTTATTTCCATAGACTAGGTTTACGGTCACTGCAACTTAATTGTAGATTTTAATGAAGTTTTGGTATTATTGCTATTTCTTCTTTCCATACAGTGAGACTTCTCTTCTGGTGAAACTGTGTGTGAGTCTCTCCGTGGGACTGATGCAGCCATGGTTACCGTCCGCCACGCCCCGGGACTCCCTGGAGCCCGCCTCCCAGTCTCCCACCGGCCGGGCACCGGGCAGCAAGTCGCCCCGGGACTCTGACAAATCCCAGAAGCGCGGTCACGCCAAGGCCACCCAGGGGGCGGCGTCCAAGTCCAAGGTCACGATCACCGTCAGCGCGGACGCGCAGCCTGACCTGAAGAAAGCCTTGGAGGTCAGTCTGCCTCCTTTCCCGTCACGTATCCCGAATTGGTTGACATCCGTTCGTCTGCGGCGTACGAGGGTCATTTAAAGCAGCCTACTTACCTGCGCCATCTTAGATTTTTTACATTTTACAATCAAGAATCAATTATCTCAACATTATGATGCATATATGCTTTATATCTCGTTGAGTTTGTAAAACAACAATTTCAACATAAAACTGCGCGGACTAGTTTATCGCGTGCGGACGTCCTAGCGAGCCGCGGTCGACATCACACAGAACACCGAACAACGAACAGGCGAGCGGGGATATAAATCCGGCCACCAACTTCTGCTCCAGAGGACAAATTTTCTTCTCTCCGGATAGCCCACAGGCTTTCAGGACTAAAATTCCAGACAGAATGTACATTTTCAACATTGTTGAAGAGATTGTATTACAGATCATATTGCCTTAAATATTCCCAATTCTTTTGCGGCATGTGCGCTAATGACTGATTAAGCCTATATCAGACCGGCAGAACTGGCCACAGTCACCATATGTATGTTCTGTCGTTTGGTCGGGACCGTTACTCTTTATGAATTTCCTGGTCTGACATTCCATGTAGTTTCTTACATCGGCACTCGTCGTGGTGGACCATTCGATCTCTGCTAGTTCGGCTTCCTGGCATATAATCTGGTCGTAAATCATTGCTGCCTATTCTGCCTATCACCTCGAGCTTCCCAAATATCTGCTGTCTTTCTGATGTCTCGGCTCAGGTTGCTGTTAAACCGTTACCGTGCCTTTTATTTACTGGTTGTTGTTTTGTTGTTATTTTGCATATCCTTAGATAATAGTGTCTATTTTCAAAGTTCCATTTTCACGTTAAGTAGGGGCCGGGAATATCTTATAATTGATAGAAATAACAAGCATTGCTCGACTGCGTGAGAATCTGCCTTGGTACCAAATGAATATCCTTAAACGCTCTATTGTAACTATGGCCCAAGGTGTGGATCGTGAAGATGTCGACATCTTTACGATCCACACCTTCAGGGATGTGTGCCTATCTATTCCTTATCTCCCATGGCGGCGCTCTATCTGTATCTATTTTTTACTTCATACTTTTAGGTGTGTGAGTACGCCTTGAAGGTAACCAATGGCGACTCGGCACGTGACGTGGTGCCCATAGATGTTCGGCTCACGCTCCTACAAACCTGGGTTAGGGTCAAGCAACTGCTCCAGGCAAGCATCCCAAAGACCCTTGGAGCGAAAGACGAGGTAGGTTATCTCAAACCAAACCTACTGTTTTATAGTCTGGTTACTGTATGAGATAAACATCCCAATGACCGTTTGGATGTGGTACAATATCTGACACCGACACATGCATAGATCTCAGTTACTGGTATGGTAGATTTTAATATTAGAAGCCATAAATGTTAATTCAACCAATTACTGATATGAATGATCTAATGTGTACTTAGTTGGTAAGGGGCTTTAATTACGACTAAGGAGATCTAATGTTGATTGAAGTAATTACTAGTATGGTTATTTAACTAGCACTTAGACGTTGACGGTTAAAACAAAGGAGAAATTAAGCCATACATTTTAATTCAAGTAGTTACAAGTATGAACGTTTCTACTGTGTAATTAGAAGTCAAAGTGGTTTGCAAGGTATGAAGGAATTTGAGTCGCTTTGCTGTATTTTGTATTCAGAATGACACTTCCGGCCAGAGCGTGATGACGAAGGCCATCGTGGCAGTCGAGATGTTGACCTTGAACAGCCAACGAATCCTCGAGTTCAAAGACTGTCCCAGCCACGCTCAGGTAGGTTCTCACCGTCCTTGCTAAAAGCTGATATACAGCAATTATTGTGTTCTGACTTTAGCACAGGTTAGCATATTATCTAAGTTTGTAAAGCTAATAAAAACGCGTGTCAAGCTCAAAATTATGTTATCGAAATCCGTGACTTTGTTATAAGATTTAGATTTAATATATGTGAAAATGTGAGACTTTATAGTCATAAATGAAGTTCAATAACAGTTGTTCATCTGCTTATCTAGATGTTTCTTGGTTTAACTGTTAAATGAGATGCCATTTGAACACATGTAAGGTAGTATCTTTCAGGCAATGCAAATAATGCCCAAATGGTAGTTCATACATGCTTGTCCTGCACATATCCTGATATCAGGCGGCCGAATTGATCAGCTCCTGCCAGTGGACTGACCAGATGGTGGAGCTGCAACTCTGGACGCGCCTTTCCCACCTCACGCTCCAAGCAAACGACCACAACCTGCTGGCAAATTGCGCAACCAAGGCATTGGCGTTTGCCGAGCAGGGAACGCAGGGAAATGCCAAAAGGACACCTCAAAGGTACTATAATTGTACATGTTATTATATTACTAATACTAAGCAAACGGCAAGGAAATGCTAATAACTTTCAGAAACAATGAATATACACTATTTATTATATTGTGTATGTATATCGTCGATCTAAACTGAAATGTAGCTGTAAAAAAATCGTCCAAATATATCTGTGTTTTTGTATTTAGTAATCAATTTGCTTATGACCTCAACGACAGTGAGATGCAATGACCTTGCTTTGCATTCCTGTAGCCACCAGTACGTAGTGGAGCAAGAGATGCTCAGCTTTGCGGCATCAATCTACGGACAGAGTTTGCTACAGGCTTCACAGGGCAAAACGGCCGTACGACGACAAGCAATGGAGCAGTTCCTCGCCAGTGCAAGGTCCGTGCGTTCATCAATAAAGTATTAAAGCATTATAGTGTTGGTGCTTTTATTAATTAAGTATTAAACTGTTATGGTGCAAGGTCAGTGCGTTTATTAATTAAATTTTAAATTATTATAATTCAAGGTCAGTGCGTTTATTACATAAGTATTTAAGTATATATAGCGCGCGTGACCTTCACTTAAGTCTGATATTCTAACCGTACTATCAACGCTTTCTTTGATTGCAATTTAATTGTAATGATAAAATGTTATATAGTATTTGATCGTGTGATAATCAGATGGGTTGTATATATACTATCGTAGTTGATACATCTCCATATGTACAGACCGCTGCACGAGATTCTTTAGTTCAGTTGGCAGTCTACTGAGCTTCAAACAAGCGGATACACGCTCGATCGACTATCACCCTGTCTGTCTGAATGTTTGCGCCGATTTGGTACTAAAAACCCAATCCATTTATGGTCATGAAATATGGTAGTGAAAATTCTGTAATGGTCATACACATATTTAAACCATACTTCCATCTCTAGCTTCGCGAGAAACGCAGGCAACTCTGACCTGGTGCTACAGGCCGCACGCCGGTACTGGAACACGTGCTTGCCGCTGATTGGTCAACCCATTGAGCGGGAACTACTGAAGGAGCCTCTCACAGTCCTGCTTCAGTGCATCTCCGACACCACCGACAAGGACAAGTACAAGAAAGCAGAGGTCAGCAGGCTTTTATTCCCCCCAAAAAAGTGGCGCACAATAGTTAGTGTTCTTGACTGGAGTCCAATAGGTTGCGGGTTCCAACCCCTTCTGTGCATGGCACCGTTTCAGCCTTTCACCTCAGTATCCCACTTCATTATGTTCACTGGCCCGGCTTAACCATTAGGTACACAAAGGTGGCATCGAAATCCCATCCATCCAGAGAAAATATAAATCTGTTAGTCGAGCCTCATATGATGTCATTCTTTCTTGTAAAGCTGTGATACAGTATATTATCGAAGGAGTATGATAAAGGCCGTCAAAGAATGCAAAGGATTGATGAATGTCATTGCACTTTAACATGTGGTCGCCTTTGCCAGACAACGAACTTAGCCTTTGCTATTCTGATTACACGTGACATCGATTTTTTTTACGGTAATTTATGTTATACAGCTAATAATTTCGTCCAATATGGTTGATTGCCTTTACATTGAACCTCCAAATAAACTTAACCAGTTACGCCCCATTTATGGTTTATGTTATCAAAATGCCTAATTCTGTCTCATTGTCTGGGCCCAGGAAGAGGGTGAGGAGGATGGGGAGGAGCCGGGAGAAGAGCCACCCCCTGTAGTCGCCACACCTGTCCACGCCGACCAATCAGAGGTCCCCGCTATCACGGAAACCGCCGCCGCCGACTCTCCGAAAGGGGCCGCTGCTGCTGGCGCAGACGACTTGACCTTGAGAGCGTCCCTCTATGGCGTCCTCTTCCAAGCGTACGCCGACAAGGTGTGTGTTCCCGGCTAGCGTCATCCAGTTCATCACAACAACTCCCGTGGTTTCAACGCTTTTGCATTTAGGATTATTGGGCCAAACGATTATTGGGCAGTAAGGTTATTGGGCGAGACGATTATTGTGCGAGATGGTTATTGAACGAGACGATAATTTGCAAGATTTTACTGGACGAGACCGTTATTGGACGAGACCGTAACTATTGGGTGAAACGGTTATTACACGAGACGATTACTGGGCGAGATGGTTATTGGAAGAGACGATTATTGGGCGAGATAGATATTGGACGAGACTATTGTTGGGCGAGACGGTCATGAGCGAGACAGTTAATGGTTAAGACTATTGTTGGGCGAGATGGATATTGGACGACACGATACTTGGGCGAGACGGTTATTAGTTATTAGAGACCGTTCTTGGGTGAGATGGTTATTACACGAGACGATTTTTGGGCGAGATGGATATTGGACGAGACCGTTATTGGGAAAAACGGTTATTGGCCGAGACGATTAATGTCCGTGATGGTTATTGGGCGAGACGATTAATGTCCGTGATGGTTATTGGGCGAGACGAATATCGGGCGAGACCTTTATTGGACGAGAAGATTATTGGGTGACACGGCTAATGACCGAGATGATTACTGAGCGTTACTTCTGTTCGCAGGGTGAGTGGGAGGCCGGTCTCCAGGCAATGGAGCGTGCTCTCAGTGACATGCCGAGGACCAGCCACAGACTGTAAGTCCACACTCACAAAATTAACAGAGTAAAATAAACGTCTTGCTGTTGCCCGAGACAGTTACATGTTAATGGCTTGTGTTACAATATATGAACCTTCCATTCAACACTATCGCATCAGTTTACTTCGTATGATATGTGACGGTACATCGGTAGCGACTGATGAGTATTAATTAGCCATACATTGTTGATAAAAATACATGGTGACATATTTTCTCGTCAGATTGATCTTCAAACACCTTGTAGTTGTTAAAGCCAAGCTTGGCCTTTCGGTTGGAATGAGCATCCAGAAGTTCAAAGTGAGTAGACCTGTTCTTGACATGTTCCATACTTTATCTTACATGGTAATTGTCATGTAAATTGATTAAGTTTTGTCGTTTACCTAATGGTTCTCGTATTTCCTTTGTTGGTAGATCATTTTTATTTCTGGTATAAAAACAAACGGCATGTATTAATCATGAACATCCGGGTAGCTGTGACGTCCTACTTGAGATCCACATCCTTGAATGCCGGATGTGACGTCATATCCTTGATTGCCGGATGTGACGTCATATCCTTTTATTTGTTCAAGCCGAAAATAGTTCGTGTGGATTTTGGCCCCGCTTTCACTACTTTGACCTTGGCTTGACCTTGCAGGATGAGAGCGAGGACCACGTGGCCCAGATGTGGCGTCGCGTGGCGCTGTGCTCGAGGACCCAGCTAGAGCGACTGGAGGCCTATCAGTTCGCCATCGAGGCTCTGACGGTAAGCCAGCAACCTCACCGTCCTGTCTGCGGTAACTTGGTGACATTCGCCGTTGGAAAAGAGAGTTGTCACGCCCTGGCATAGTAGGTAGCGCGTTCGGCTCTCGTCCAGTGTACTCCGCTAGACCAGCCCAAGCGGCCGGTGCGTGGTTCGAGCTTCACCTGCGCAATTATCTGTGCGGGATAAAGATGCCATGTTTTTCTTCGCAAAGAATATGGGTTACTTTCGCACACATGGTTCTACCTTGACCCTTTCCATTGTCGCTATATGACATACAGAGGCCTCCGGTTAAAGCGTTCTACTTAAACCAACCAGCGAGCTGAGTGGTTTAGGTAACTGCAAGAATTTTAGCATTCATATATTGTTCTCATAAGTCTCATAAGTCCATGATAACCTTGAAACAATACGGTTTTCGCTTCACATTCCCAATGGTATATCTTGATTGAATTGCCATTATGGAATATTTCGCTGATGGACTTATTCTTGTAAACATCCGAAACTATTTACATTTACTAACTCATTATAAAATAAGGCTGATCAAACTTTGTATTATTAAGGAAACTGTGCGATCTCAGAGGGTTGTGATGTCTAATACTCTAACTTTATTGTGTAAGGTAGTTCTGCCGCAATCCCGCCTACATCGCGCAGACGCAATATGCAGTGAGCGTTTCTGAATCCAACCTTTTCACACCAGAGCTCGGCCTACGACTGGCAGAAGGTGGACTACCTCCTGGAGTTTGCCCAGTGGCTGTACTGCCAGGAGTTCCCGCTAGAGGACGCTGTGGACCAGCTACAATGGGCGATCGACATCCTTCTAAACATGCGCTACGAGCTGGAGCCGCAGAAGAAGGAGACAGGTAGGTGTTTAGTCAAACAACTTACAGTATGTTTTTAATGCACACATTTAAATCAAAGCACAATTTTTTAATTAGTAAAAAAAAATTTTTTTTCTGACTAGTTGACTTTAGGCATTAAAACATAAGTTTAATGCATTTTTTGAAACATTAAAGCCCCAAAACTAATGACCGCATGTTTTTTACAATTAAAACCTTTTGTTTCAAATTTGGGTTTTTTTTGTTTTTTTTTATATATATAAAAAAATAACAATGTAAATTTCGAATGAAGGCCAGAGTGTTGGCCCCATCACTGCCATGGGCAGTGTCTATAAATGATCGCTGCGGACGTTATGTGGACGGCGAGGCAGTTGTGATCCATCTGATCAGGCAAGCGGACCAGCCGTATTTGGAGTCACCTCTCCTCTTGTAAGGATTTCACGTCCTTCTTCGCAAAGAGTAGGGGGTTACCTGGGGGACATGGCTCCGCTCTTCCTTACCTTCTGCCATTGACGCGATATGACCAGAATCGGTTAAAGCTTCCTGAATATACAACCAACCAACCTCTTGTAAGTGCCTCAGGGTTTCCGTGACCCGGTGTAGCCCATGTGTGCGCAAATGTGGCCCAAACATCAATCTATCAGCGGCATCGCATTGGAAGCCCGCAGTCGCTCTTGGTACTGTAAGTCCTGTCAAAACCAGCTTAATGTGTGCACAAATGTGGCCCAAACATCAATCTATCAGCGGCATCGCATTGGAAGCCTGCAGTCGCTCTTGGTACTGTAAGTCCTGTCAAAACCAGCTTAATGTGTGCACAAATGTGGCCCAAACATCAATCTATCAGCGGCATCGCATTGGAAGCCCGCAGTCGCTCTTGGTACTGTAAGTCCTGTCAAAACCAGCTTAATGTGTGCACAAATGTGGCCCAAACATCAATCTATCAGCGGCATCGCATTGGAAGCCCGCAGTCGCTCTTGGTACTGTAAGTCCTGTCAAAACCAGCTTAATGTGTGCACAAATGTGGCCCAAACATCAATCTATCAGCTGCATCGCATTGGAAGCCCGCAGTCGCTCTTGGTACTGTAAGTCCTGTCGATACCAGCTTAACAGCAGACAGTTGATTACCAAGGCGAGCTGCATATAGAGCGTGTATGAAGATCGCGAAATGGTGAATGTTTTTCTATCGTCAATATGCTTAGCAAAACTTCATTAATTGACGACTACCCTTCAGGAATAACGTCCAATCGGGTTGATACCTCCCCTCAAAGCACGGTAGTGATTTTTTTTTTAGAAATCCATCTTTGTTCAACTTTGTGTCTGATACACTGATTGAAATTTAAACGCCCAAATATTTACTTGCTTTCGAAAGACGAGGAACCAGTCCTAGAACACGAAGGTGAGCGTTTATGACGTGTTACTGCTTTAGAATACGCATTTTACCTTATTATACGTTGCTATTTGCGAATTATAACCACGTGATGCTAATTGGCAGCTCCTAGTTTTAGGTCAAACGGCGGTTATGGGGAAGCATACCTTTGAATTGTATTTGTGTTTATTTCATCGCAGTTGTTTTGAGTTTATGCCGGAGCTGTTTTCCGTTGCGAATCTATGCAGTTTCAATTTCATGGTTTCATGTAGAGCTCGAATATCCGCCATCGGTTGCGTTGTTTCCCGGTCACGTGGTCAATGGCGTGCATGCATGGCAACGAGTGATGCTCTGCTCACATAGTTACGCGCATGCTATTGTTATCCACAGACCTGTTCTTTTGCCAGGTCTTTACGATCTGTTTCGTTTCATCGCGTTAATATCACGACCACTGTTTTTAGTTTTTCATGGATTCCTTTCTTCGTTTATTTGAGCCCTCTATATTAGTCATATATGCCTTTCGCTTGATGTTCTGTTATTGCGGATGCGTGTCCTCTCTTGACTTATCAGCATACATCACCACTGTCTGGTGGTCCTTCCTCCCGTCTGTCCAGGGTTGATTAGCTGCTATGTAGAGACGATATTCTTCCCTACCCTGGGTAGAAACCAGATGGGATGTTGCTCGGTACAAATGGTAGAAACTCAAGTGATAAAAGGCGCTTTGTTATGATTATAGTTTGAGAAGCAGACAACGCAGTAGTTGAAAGGCGAGCCCACCGTGATTAGTCTAAATTTGGATTTGTCTCGCAGTGGACGTCTATTAAAGTCCTAGACATGCGTTCCTACGATCTACACATCGTTGTCGATAACATGAAGTAAATTAAATTAACAAACTAGATGTTGTGTTCCATAAGTGCAGTAACCGTGCAACCCTTCTTTGGTACATATGACTTTGTGTTAATGGTAAAACTCAGGTAAGAAGGGAAGCCAATGAAAGACATTGTGTTAAGGTAAACCAAGTAAGAAGGGGAGCCGATGAAATACCTTTAATGTTATGGGTAAAAGCCAGGTAAGAAGGGAACCCAATGAAAGACTTAAAGGTAAACCAGGTAAGAAGGGGAGCCCGATGAAAGACTGTGTTAAAGGTAAACAAGGTAAGAAGGGGAGCCCAATGAAAGATTTGGGTTAAAGGTAAACCAGGTAAGAAGGGAACCTAATGAAAGACTTTGTGTTAAAGGTAAACCAGGTAAGAAAGGAACCTAATGAAATACTTTGTGTTTAAGGTAAACCAGGAAAGAAGGGGAAAGCCAAGCGGACGAAGACGCCGCCCTCCACCCCGTCCAAGTCGCCTGCCAAGGTCACCTCCGAGGACAAGAAGACGCCAACTCCACGGAAGGCCGGTAAGGGCCGAGAGAGCCGGAGTAGCGGTAAGCGCGCCTCCTCCTCCAAGAGTGTCTCCTCCAAGGACTCTCACGAGGACAAGTTCAAGGTCGACGACAAGGTCAATGTTGTCGCCAAGGTCGAGCGCGGCGAGATGACGGACGCAGATTACATCCCTGTCCACAAGGAGGCTGTGATTGGTAAGTAAAAGAGACCCACCACATAGGGGAGTAGAGGGTAGGGGTAATGTCCGTGAGAAAAAGATTCGTTCGGACAGCGTTCTACCCTAACTTCTTAAAGCAGTTATTAATTCATCACATCCTACTAATTTCTTTACCAGGAGTGGAAGGAACCTCCATAGCGCAGTGGGTAACTAAGCTGCAGATCAACAGAGCAAAGGTTCGCGCCCTGGAATCTACATCTAGGTGATGATTCATCCAACCCCGTATTCATTGTCCGGGGAATTGCCCAAATTTGGTCATCTGGTGCCCAAGAGTGTCACAACAATTCACTACCATGGCGTTTAACGGCTGACAGATTACTCTGATGGTGCGCATATGTTGCTCAAGACGATTTTTAGCGAGAAACTGATTGACAATCCCCCTCTTCACAAAGTCAAAGTCATTTTTGGTCCTTTTGTTTCGTACCAGGCCTGTTGCCTAGCAACCCGGATCTGTGCGTCGACGACCTTCACAGTGTGACCCAGCTGGAGTGTTTGTTCAGGACGCACACACTGTTGGCCCAACTGGTCGGCCAGGACTCCCTGCAGTATGCCGACAACTGTCTGATGGCCTACGCCTTCATAATGAGAATATGGAAGGTAGGTCGATCATTATATGTCTTTTGTTAAACTTGAGAAATGCTCCGGCACATGAGATGGAATTAATTGGGCTTTAGACTGATGAAAATCACGATGTCGCCATCCGGAATCGAACCCAGGACCGCCGGCTCTGCGCGCAGGCAGCTCTCACCACTGAGCTACAGCGACTGGTGTCGCCACCGGGACTCGAACCCAAGACCGCCGGCTTGGCGCACCGGCAGCTCGAACCACTCAGCTACAGCGACTGGTGTCGCCACCGGGACTCGAACCCAGGACCGCCGGCTTGGCGCGCCGGCAGCTCTACCCACTGAGCTACAGCGACTGGTGTCGCCACCGGGACTCGAACCCAGGACCGCCGGCTTGGCGCACCGGCAGCTCTAACCACTGAGCTACAGCGACTGGTGTCGCCACCGGAACTCGAACCCAGGACCGCCGGCTTGGCGCGCCGGCAGCTCTAACCACTGAGCTACAGCGACTGGTGCCGCCACCGGGACTCGAACCCAGGACCGCCGGCTTGGCGCGCCGGCAGCTCCAATCACTGAGCTACAGCGACTGGTGTCGCCACCGGGACTCGAACCCAGGACCGCCGGCTTGGCGCGCCGGCAGCTCTAACCACTGAGCTACAGCGACTGGTGTCGCCACCAGGACTCGAACCCAGGACCGCCGGCTTGGCGCACCGGCAGCTCTAACCACTGAGCTACAGCGACTGGTGTCGCCACCGGGACTCGAACCCAGGACCGCCGGCTTGGCGCGCCGGCAGCTCTAATCACTGAGCTACAGCGACTGGTGTCGCCACCGGGACTCGAACCCAGGACCGCCGGCTTGGCGCGCCGGCAGCTCTAATCACTGAGCTACAGCGACTGGTGTCGCCACCGGGACTCGAACCCAGGACCGCCGGGTCTGCGCGCATGCAGCTCTAACCACTGAGCTACAGCGACTGGTGTCGCCACCGGGACTCGAACCCAGGACCGCCGGCTTGGCGCGCCGGCAGCTCTAACCACTGAGCTACAGCGACTGGTGTCGCCACCGGGACTCGAACCCAGGACCGCCGGGTTTTTTCTCACCGGCAGCTCTAACCATAGCGATTTCACTTGAAATATTCGGTCAAATTAAACTGAACATATTAATTCGGCCGTATATTGTGTCTATATATAGTATATATCCTCAGCGTTCCTCCCTAAATATTACATGTTGCTTATTTACGATTTATCATCCTCAGCGTTCCTCCCTAAATATTACATGTTGCTTATTTACGATTTATCATCCCCAGCTTGATGCTTCTCTAGTCTTAACCATGAGCAGGACGTAACTCCATTATGATGAAAATACTTGCAGAGGTGGTCCTAATATCTTTGTTTCATTGTTTCTAAGGTGTCTGTGGGTACATGTGGGCCTGCCATCAAGGAGATGGCCAAGATGGCGGCAGCGCAGGAATCAGAAGCCAAGCTCGACAACAAGTCCAAGAAAGCCTCAAAGGATAAAGACAAGGAGGTTAGTAGTTGTCATCACACCGACGCGTAGTCTGTGGTGCGAGGGATGTTTCACTTCACTTTCACGTCACTGAAGCCCTGACTTTGAAATTGGTTTCGAAAATCTTTTTCGATATCTCTCACTGAACATTTACCCGTAAAATGACAATTTGATTTTCGGAGAGTTTCGGTGGAGACTGTGTGCCGATATAAGTGCTTGTTGTGATTTAGTCATTTGGCGTTGTCCGGCGGTGTACTATATGGATCGCCCCGTACTATATTGAGTAGCGTGAGTAGTGGTGTAGGTTGACCACGGTCTCGTCGTTGAAGTGCGAGCCTCTTCACCTCATTTAACAAAGCCGATTGAGCTGCAGACCAACAGGTCATGGTTTCGAACCCTGGCACTGGGATCTGGGGCATGTTTCATCTAACTCCATTGTCCTTCATGCGCACAAACGTGGCCTAAAACTCCCAACATTTCATTTCATTTCATTTTATTGTCGCCACAATGCACGTCTCAGACATCGTCCCATTATCGCACACAGGAATCATCCTAATTATTGCCCTCTGTTGCCTTTGCACGTGGCGATTCACGCAATATTTAATGTCCGCTGCCCCCGCTGTTCCCATAGCCGGTGAAGGAGAAGCCGAAGAGGAAGGGGCCGCTGGACGCCCTGCCCCTGACCCCCGAGCACTGGGCGGTGTACGACGCCCCACCCGAGGCCCTGGAGGCCTTCACCCACAGCTCCATGAAGGTCACGGGCATAAGCCGCGAGACCATCCAGAAACCGGTCAGTATTAGTAAATAATAACAAGACTAATACATGGACAGTCAAGATAGAGCAGTGCACCAGCGATAGTGAAAACATGTCATCCTTTAGGTCTGAGTCTAGGCTATTTGATATGATGTTTTATTGATGTGATAAGCAACCGTTGTTTCAGACGCCTTTGTAGCTCAATTGGCTACAGAATGAGCTTCAGATCAAGGATTGGTTGTTTGGTTTAAGAATGATGTTTTAACCTCTTCAGGTCATATCGCCATGATGGGATGGGTTAAAATATAGAGAGGAGCCATGTCTCCGAGAGTAATACCTTCTCTTTGGGAGAAACGACCTGGGATCTTTATCATGAGGACTGTTTGGCCTATCATTGATCTTATCCTTCCGGCATGTTTATTGGACCTGGTCTCGAACTTTTGTGCCGAATAATCATTCATTGTTTCATTCATACGCTACCACATTCATACGCTACCACATTCATACGCTACCACATTCATACGCTACCACATTCATACTCTACCACATTCATACGCTACCACATTCATACGCTACCACATTCATACGCTACCACATTCATACGCTACCACATTCATACGCTACCACATTCATACGCTACCACATTCATACTCTACCACATTCATACGCTACCACATTCATACGCTACCACATTCATACGCTACCACATTCATCCGCTACCACATTCATACGCTACCACATTCATACGCTACCACATTCATACGCTACCACATTCCTACGCTACCACATTCATACGCTACCACATTCATACGCTACCACATTCATACGCTACCACATTCATACGCTACCACATTCATACGCTACCACATTCATACGCTACCACATTCATACGCTACAACATTCATACGCTACCACATTCATACGCTACCACATTCATACGCTACCGACATTCATACGCTACCACATTCATACGCTACCACATTCATACGCTCCCACATTCATACGCTACCACATTCATACGCTACCACATTCATACGCTACCACATTCATACGCTACCACATTCATACGCTACCACATTCATACGCTACCACATTCATACGCTACCACATTCATACGCTACCACATTCATACGCTACCACATTCATACGCTACCACATTCATACGCTACCACATTCATACGCTACCACATTCATACGCTACCACATTCATACGCTACCACATTCATACGCTACCACATTCATACGCTACCGACATTCATACGCTACCGACATTCATCCGCTACCACATTCATACGCTACCACATTCATACGCTACCACATTCATACGCTACCACATTCATACGCTACCACATTCATACGCTACCACATTCATACGCTACCACATTCATACGCTACCACATTCATACGCTACCACATTCATACGCTACCACATTCATACGCTACCACATTCCTACGCTACCACATTCATACGCTACCACATTCATCCGCTACCACATTCATCCGCTACCACATTCATACGCTACCACATTCATACGCTACCACATTCATACGCTACCACATTCATACGCTACCACATTCATACGCTACCACATTCATACGCTACCACATTCATACGCTACCACATTCATACGCTACCACATTCATACGCTACCACATTCATACGCTACCACATTCATACGCTACCACATTCATACGCTACCACATTCATACGCTACCACATTCATACGCTACCACATTCATACGCTACCACATTCATACGCTACCACATTCATACGCTACCACATTCATACGCTACCACATTCATCCGCTACCACATTCATCCGCTACCACATTCATACGCTACCACATTCATACGCTACCACATTCATACGCTACCACATTCATACGCTACCACATTCATACGCTACCACATTCATACGCTACCACATTCATACGCTACCACATTCATACGCTACCACATTCATACGCTACCACATTCATCCGCTACCACATTCATACGCTACCACATTCATACGCTACCACATTCATACGCTACCACATTCATACGCTCCCACATTCATACGCTACCACATTCATACGCTACCACATTCCTACGCTACAACATTCATACGCTACCACATTCATACGCTACCACATTCCTACGCTACAACATTCATACGCTACCACATTCATACGCTACCACATTCATACGCTACCACATTCATACGCTCCCACATTCATACGCTACCACATTCCTACGCTACAACATTCATACGCTACCACATTCATACGCTACCACATTCATACGCTACCACATTCATACGCTACCACATTCCTACGCTACAACATTCATACGCTACCACATTCATACGCTACCACATTCATACGCTACCACATTCATACGCTCCCACATTCATACGCTACCACATTCATACGCTACCACATTCCTACGCTACCACATTCATACGCTACCACATTCATACGCTACCACATTCATACGCTACCACATTCATACGCTACCACATTCATACGCTACCACATTCATACGCTACCACATTCATACGCTACCACATTCATACGAACTTTTTCTTGAGAAAGCTGTTGTCCCTAATTACATACGTCTTTTCCCGGACGAAGTTGCTGTCCCTAATACTTAATAATAATAATACCTAATAATACTTAATAATCACTACTTAAATAATTCACTCAAACGGTATATTTTTAGACTCGTGATTCACTCAAACTCCATTTTTTGCCAGAATCGTCTTTTACTCAAACTGTCTATGTTTTGCAGACTCGTCTTTTTCTCAAACTGTCTGTGTTTTACAGACGCTGACGCTACTGTACCTGGATGTGTTGGTGCAGCAGCTGCGTCACCTTGGTTACAACCACCTGACGTTACCGGTGCTGGCCCTGGGTGACCTGCTAACCCGCGGCGTGATGGAAGACAGAGCTCTTAATGCCCTGGTCCACCTGAGGTAAGCGGCCAGAGGGAAGGAGGGAAACATGAACAAATATGAGTGGTTAGCTAGAATTTCAAGATGTTGTTTTATGACATGTGTCCGATATTGCAGGTCATCCTCGCATTATCTGAAAACGTTTTCCTTGTTCAACGTGTTATTTAATCCCTGAGATGCTTATCTAATTACTTAAAAATCAAGGCGGATATATCGGTTGTGTAATACAAAGTGGGATATTACGTTATATAACAAGTCAGTTAAGACCCCAATGTGCAGTTACAATGTACATGTATATTCACCAATGAGCACGTTACGTGACGTCTCTTTGTACCACGTGTAGGGCCCTGGAGGTGTGTGTGGAGCTCAACCTCAGCGGCGGGGTCTCCTTCCACGAGAAGCTGGCCAACTACAGGCTGCAAGACCAAGAACAGGCCAAGTAAAAACTCCTGTATTACCAAAGACTCATGCCATCTATCAGTTCTGTTTCAGCGCTTTATAATTGCTGTATCTTATCCCGCCTTATTAAAGTGTTCCTTCGTATTTAGAGTGACTGATAATCCCAGGGCTGGATAGCTTCAGTGGCGGATTTCACGAACGCACTTCAGCCAACTACGGGACTTAGTCGGCTAAAGTTACCATGTAAAATATGAGCAATTTTAGCCAATTAAGCCGCGTAGCCGCCTAAACTATGTTTCCCTGTTGCCTATTTCACGTACATACTTTAGCCGGCTACGGGGCTCGTGAAATCCGCCACAGGTTACGATTTATTATCGTGTTTCATTGCACCTTGTCCTTATGATAAACAGGCCAGCAACAATTATCGTGTTATTTCAACCGGCTTCGTTGAAACAATTAAACAATTTGTGTGTAAAGTCTTTATCTGTAGTTAAGTCATATTTTGCACTCAATTTTTGAACTTACCGTTTATTCATGTTGCTGAGAAAAAAAAAAGTATGTTGACATTAATGACCGCCAGGTGTCATGAAGAGATTGCGTTGTGGAAGGAACAACAAGCCCAAGTGGCCAAAGAGGAACTCCGAATCAAAGAATCTCTCGCCAAGTTCAAACAGAACGAGTCGAAGAAATCTCTAGCAGTGACGAGTCGGAAAGCTATTGACAGCCAGGTAAAAATTTAGTTACAGATTCCAGATAATATTTCTGGCCATAATTGTTATATGTTTTGGCATAGATATCCCTGTAGATATGTAGAAACAATAATTGTGTCATATGTGACGTTGACATACATGATAATTGTTAACTGTTTAATCATTAACTTATTGCTTCATCAGTGGCTTAGATGTTTCAATTTGCGTAATACGGCGTTTGTTGCTTTATGCCTTAGCTGTATCTCTGTTGACTATATTATTGTACTACTCATGTCTTCCTAATGCTTAGGACTCTGTGCCCTCGCAATGTTTTGCAATAATAGAAGCAAAATTCTAAGAAGTAGAAGCAGAGTTCCCATGTATTATATCTCCTTACGATATGAATAATTAGTTTTTTCATTTGTTAAATTTAGATAATAATCCCTTCTTTACAATTGTTATTTAATGGTTCTAATGTGTAAAAAGTCCATGTGTTCTTTATGCTTGTGTCTGTAATGGGCCGTTCTTCCATGTTAGCGTTCATCAGTATAGCTCACGTATGACTCGCTTCTAATATTGACTGAATTACTCGCTTCAGTAATCAGTATAACTCTCGTATGACTCATTGGTAACTGTTACTGAATTACTCCATGTTGCGAACGCTAACGTGAAAGCTGGGTCGTCGGTGTTATGTGTAGTGCTTTTTGTACTGTGTCTGTGATGTCGTGATCAGTATGTGAGTTGTGTATGTGAACAGAGCACGCCAACCACCGCCACGTCACGTGGCACTAAAAGTGCTGGCATCCGAGTCGTCTGGAGCGCCGGTCAGGTAAGTCAGGAGGGAATGCCCCTAAAACCGATCCAGGCTATCAATCATGCACTCATTGACGTTGGTTCGACGTTAATCCAATCATGTGGCGAAAAAAGCTCTTCCACGTGCGTTATGTCCGACAAACAGGTCCGACAAACACGTCCGACAAACAAGTCCGACAAACAAGTCCGACAAACAAGTCCGACAAACAAGTCCGACAAACAAGTCCGACAAACAAGTCCGACAAACTAGTCCGACAAACAAAGCAGCATGTCACTTTCTTGTCAGTTTCAGAGATGAGTACTTTTCACTTGTACCTACCATCAGCTATGATTGTCATTTTCATTCTCCCGATTAACGAAAAAGGACAAGCGTGGGCGGGGCTTGGCTCGAAGTGTGGAACGGTGTATAACAATTAAGCCCGTGCATCGCTGTGCCCTAAGGACTGTTATTTGATCAGTTCTGCTACGTGCTCGCTCGTGCTCACTCTTCACTCACGGATCTATTCACGTCACCAGTCACGGTCCCGGGGTTTAGGTTCGTTTGCCATTAAAATGAACTAGTCACTAACTGAAATTGTTTTTTAATCACCCATTGGTTAATGTTAGGACGCTGTGTAATCACTACCGTAACAGGTTCACCTTAAAGCAATATGCTTACATGCGCCATCTTAGATTTTTTACATTTTACAATCAAGACTAAAGTATCTCAAAATTTATGATGCACATGTTTTTACATCTCTTTGAGTCTGTATTTTTATCGCGCGCGGACGTGATAGCGAGCCGCGGTCGACATCGCACAAAAATGTCGAACTGCCAACAGGCGCGTAGGGATATAAAGCCGGCCACTAACTTCTGCTCCGTTGACCAAAATGCTTCTCTCCGAAAAGCCCGCAGGCTTTCAGGATTTAAACTCAAGATAGCGTGTACTTATTTGACATGAAGAAGAGGTTGGTGATACAAAAAATTACGGAATATATTGCCTTAAACTCTTCTTCGTTTAACAACGATTCTCTCATACTTTCTTACCAATCATGTTTGGTTCAGTGGCACACACGCGAACAACGATATGCCATGTGGTTACTATCTTTATGCGTGTAACAGACATCTGTCGAATCTCCTGGTTTTGAAGCATGTTTCATCCAGCCCAGTTTTATTCTTACTGAAGGTTCATTGGCGTAGTTAAGCTTTTTATGTGTGCAAAGGATTACATAGAATGCATGAGGTTGTGGCAAGCTGTTGCCATGGTGATATGTTGTACGCGAATTATGTCTTCCTCACTTTTTTTTCGCTTTGGGAATAGGGTTGCTCAATAATGAAATAGTTCGGTCGAAAATTTGGATTTTTCATGCAGATATCTTTGTCTGTTATTTGACAAAAAGATTAATCGTACGATATTTTGTCTTGTCATTGAAGTAGGGTTGTGGATTTACTTTTGGATGGTAAATAAGGTATCGTAGTAATTGTAAAAACAAATATTAACCTAAATTACTTACTGAATGATCAGTTTTATAGTTTATTGTATATTTGTATGTCTGTGCCCTAAAATATACCTGCTGCGGATTAAATGAAATGAAAATAACAAAATTACTTACTTGATATACATTTACTGGCTACCAATCCTAAATTATTAATCCAATAATCGTCTCTTTGGCAGAGGGTGCCCTGCGAAGAGGAGGAGCGGGCCATCGAGCACCTGGGTCACGTGGTTGGCGCCACCCATATCCGGCACACGTGGTTGGCCACGGCGGAGGTCCTCATCAGACAGGTCAGCGGCCACTCAGAAAAGGACTAAACACGGACACCGTGAACCACATCCGGGTCCAAAATTTAACTATTGTTTTGCTTTTCATATGTGCCGTGTACTATGGACAACTTCCGCTAATGGAGGGAGAGATTAAAATAGTGAAATTATATGGACAGTAACAATCGTGTTTGTATATTCGTTGCCACAGTTGGCGCTAAGAAGACCTATTCGTGCATGAGTCTGTTCTTGACTGCTCTCCTCCTCGCTCCCACAGGGTCTCTACCAACCAAGCAGAGAGTTGTTACACGAAGCACTTCAAGCTGCGCAGGTGAAATCAACTTCTATTCCATAATAAATTGAATAATAGTATATTATGATTGCGATGATTTCATCGTTTTCAGGTAAGTTTCTTAGTGTATATGATATTATCTGTTGACACCACAACCCTCTGCATAAATGTTACCCCATCCTTTACCTCAAATAATAAATGTACCAGGTTTTGAGCGTTATGCAAGAATATCACTGAATTGAAGTACTTCCTTTTCAGGCATTTGATGAGCGTCCGCTGGTTGCGCGAATTTTGCACCTTTTGGCCCAGCTCAGCTTTATGGAGGCGCAGTATGGACAGGCTGTAAAACTATGCAAAGAGGCCCAGGTGAGAATGATATAAATACGGTCAGGCTGTAAAACTATGCAAAGAGGCCCAGGTGAGAATGATATAAATACGGTCAGGCTGTAAAACTATGCAAAGAGGCCCAGGTGAGATATAAATACAGACAGGTTGTGAAACTATGCAAGGAGGCTCAGTTGAGATATAAATGCGGACAGGCTGTAAAACTATGCAAAAAGGTCCATTTAAGATATAAGTGCGGACAGGCTGTGAGACTAGCTATGCAAAGAAGCACAAGTGACATATAAATATGGACAGTTTGACGAACGCTGCAAAGTTATATATGTATATGGTGTATATGGACAGGCTGTGAAACGATGCAAGGATGTTCATGTGAGAGAAATATAGACAGGCTGTGAAACTATGCAAAGAAGCCCAGATGAGATAAGAATAGATAGTCTGAAACTATGCAAGGAGACTGGTGTGATATAAATATTGACATAAATATTGACGAACACTGCAAAGTTATAACTTTATAAAGTGGGCAAACCAGTAGACATATCTAAGAGGTTCGTTGAAGTTTGTTGATACACAAAAAGGAAATAGGCAAAATAGTACGCAGAAGTACATGCAGGTGCCCTCCAATAGAGACGAGTGGTTTTGATTTGAGTCTAGTAGTTTAGTTTCGCAGCTGATCTTGTATGTGGATGTGGCTGCCGTAATGTGTTTTGTCGCACAGAAGACTGCGGACTCCCTGGTCCATATTTGGATATTCTGCATCTAGGCGAGTTATAATGGAGATGAGCTGTTCTGGTATGAGACCACATCGCTGATGGTGGACGCCACGCTGAAGGACCCGACACGGAAGCATAGGGCGAGGACAGGACAAGTAAGGGAGAACGTGCTGCTGAGAACCCGTCTCCCATACAAGAGTTGAGAAATCATCTCCCATGCGAGAGTTGAAAAGTCACCTCCCATACGAGAATTGAGAACCCATCTCCAATACGAGAATTGAGAACCCATTTCCCATACGAAATTGAGAACACATCTCCCTTACGAGAATTGAGAACCCATCTCCCATACGAGAATTGAGAACCCATCTCCCATACGAGAATTGAGAACCCATCTCCCATACGAGAATTGAGAACCCATCTCCTCTGCGAGAGTTGAGAAGTGATCTCAGACAATTCAATATTTATTATTTGGGGTATATTTATTTGGCGTCATTACGCATCTAGCTTAATAATGGAGGTAGGATCTAGTGTAAACTAATTGTTTATCAGTTAATGGATGAAATGTAGTTCGAATTCTCTATGAGTGATTTCTTTAAAAATTACTACTTAAACATAGGCCAATTAACTTAATTGTAACATAGCATATCCTTTCACTAATGATACTTAATATAATGCGTAACTCATCTAACCGTTAATTTTTTATATATAATCGGTATTACCAGCATGTTGGTCTTTTGCTTCACTCTCCCCATTCATACCCACCGCCCCCCGCTCTATCTACCTGCCCCCTCGCCAGGCCTGCTCGGTGCTATCCAGAGCACTCGATGTCTTCGGCCACCTGGCGGATCTCCGACCCACTAAGCGTAGTCTGACCGGACGCATCAGGGGTCAGCTAGAGGTCAAACTGGGTCACGTGCTGGCCTTGGCCGTGCTGGAGGAACACGAGCACGTGACTACGCCTCGCGCCAGAGACGCTTTGATGTCCGCCTGTCAGGTGTGTACTGCGTTCGTACGAACGCCTGATCGCCAGCCACGACCGGTGGCGGGTTTAACATACATATCTCAATTATATCATACGTCAACATTTCATGTCAGATAATAATTATGTGAAGTTAAGCCATAAAGAATTATAAGCGTTATTTTGAAATTTATATTGTATATGATTCCGTTGAATCGGTGTCCAATTTCAAGAGTTAAGGACTTGAGAGTTAACAAACTCGTCGCGTGTCTCTGGTACGAGAAATGATACTTCATCTTAAAGACAATAGTTACGACTAGGCCTTGCGTACGATTGTGGAAACCCAGATCTCAGATGCGAGAGTTGAGAATCCTTCTCAGATACGAGAGTTGAGAATCCTCAGATACGAGAGTTGAGAATCCTCAGATACGAGAGTTGAGAATACTTCTCCCATACCACAGCTGAGAAGTCGTCCAACATACCACAGTTGAGAATTCATCTCAGATACGAAAGTCGAGATCTCAGGAAAAGTTGAAAACTCATCTCACATATGGGAGTAGTTTATCTCCGATTGAAGATTCAGGACTCGATTAAAGATATTTCATATGAAAGAATTAAAGACTCTTGAACCCAGCGAGTTGACCCTAGATTACCGTTCTTTGCATGGTTTGTGCCTCATTCACCGTGTCGGTTACAGATCATCCAACAGGGCTGGGAGCAGCTACTCCTGGCCGGGTACCCACGGGAGGCCCTGGCCCCCATGAAGCAGCAGGCCGCCTTGCTCGTGCGGGTGGCGCGGGGGGCGAGGGCGGCCCCCGACCGCCACCAGCTGTACATACAGGCCCTGGGGGTGCTCAGGGAGGCCCTCCGCCACAGTCAAATCACCCTACGGGACGTGCTGGACACGGCACCTTTGCCCCAGGTGAGACCTTCATGAAAGGGGATCCTTAGCCTATTACGGTCTTAGTCCCAGGGTCATGTGTACAAGAGGAACCAACTTTCACGGATTGTGGTGGTAGAGTGCATGCATGGTGACCTCTGGTATATATTATTCCCATTTCGGGGGAGTTTTTTATGAACTGATTATTCAATGGCACTGCATATTATTAATCTTGACATTGATGTTATTAAATAAAGTAATTACATTTGTATTATATCATAAATGAAATAGAACGTGATTTTTAATCTTGTTAGTAAGCGAATATCACGTAACCATGGCGTTATTGCTGGCGATTACGTTAACTGACCTTGACCTTGTGAGGGTCTCGATACAACGTCCTCCTGATTTGATAACTGCAATGTTGAGTTATTTTGATATCGTCGTCGTGGAGTTAATTATAATATTCCCAACTTTGTTATTTGGCATACAATCACGATTATACTATAAATAATAATTGTTAGTGGTTCTCGACGGGGTGACATTGACATAACAATGAACGTCCTTGACCTTTGGTACTTAACGTCCTTCTTTTGGCGTCTCCAGACGAGGTCCGTGTGTCTTCCCGTCCAGCGGGAGGCTGGTGAGGTCCAGATCCTGTCCGCTGAGCTGATGCTGGAGATGTTGGAGCTCCACGTCCAGGAGGAGAGGGACAAACAGATCCAGAACAAACGCAAGGGATCCGTGCTCCAAGTAAGATCGCTACTTATATCAGGTATTCTAATTTGTCTTGTCTTTGCATAAATTAACATTATTAACCAGTAATTGTGTGTATATTAATTTTTTTTGTTAGAAGTTGTTATCAAATGGTAACTGAACACTAATTTGTTAGCTATTTAAATAGCCATTACTTATGATGTATTTATTTATCTTGTGATACACATACATATTTATGATACACTTTAAACCGCCGTTGCGTTGTAATGCGTAGGTGTTTGCAAGCCGCGGGAAGCCTGTAACTGCACACCGCATAGACACGCAACGGCGGTTCTACGGTAGTCTAGATCTGGCGGTGTAAAGGATATATGCGATGCAAAGAAAACGCAGCTTAGCCGACTACGGGGCTTTGTCGGCTAAATGGTTACCATGTAAATGATGGACGATTTTAGGTGCCATGCTAAACCATGTACGTGAAATAGGCCACAGATGCGTAACTTGATATGGGTTTGTTTTCCTGATATCCGATTAACGGTTTGTGTTGCTGGACGCAGGTGGTGGAGGAGTTGTTGCGTGAGACCCCAGACCGTGCCTCCAAGGAGACTGAGTGGCTCGAGTGTACCAGGTACTGACGCTCAGATCACGGTGTGCCAAGCTCTCTCTGCTGGGTCGCCCGGTAGCTCAGTAGGTTAGAGCGCTCGCATTGAGTTCTCTGGCCACCTGAGAGCTTAACGGCACGTGGTTGGTTGGTTTGGTTGTATATCAAGGACGCTTTAACCACTTTTCGTCATATCGCGTCAATGGGAGAAAAAAGGGAGAGTGGCACGTGGATCGGTGGTTCGCGCCTCGCTCTGGTCATGTCTGTGTGGTCGCAGGATTAAGATCCTGTGTCTTTCTTCGCAAAGCGTAGGGGGTTACCCCGGGGACATGTCTCCGCTCTTCCCTTCCTTCTCCCATTGACGCAATATGACCAGAATCGATTAAAGAGTCCGGAATATACAACCGACCAAGCCCTCCCTTTTACTCTAGGGACATGATTCATCATCCAACAACATAACCGGACGATTTCCTGGCCCATATCTATATCTGGCATGAATAGAAACTGGACTAAGGCCCTAGCATTTTATTTAATTCCCCCCAGCTCTATTGTGTTATGCCATATGGATCACGCCACCTGTGCATACTTGTAAGCGTATAAAGTTAGCGCCTGTGGCACTTATGACGCATTATAACGGTAACGTGTGCGTAGAAGAATTTTACACTTTAGTTTGCTGACCTATTTCTTAGAAAGGAGCTATTGCTGCAGTGCGTTGTTTCCGTGCCGTGCGTGTTTGTCTCCATAGCGAGATCAATTCCTGACAATATTATCTTCTAAATTCTCAGTTTTTCTAGACTTTGAAATATAGCTTCTTTTATAAATACGTGTAATGCATTAAAGTTTCGCAAATGATTTGGTACATGCATCAGCACACTCATACGTATTGCACTTTGCATTTGAACTGACGCCATGGGCCCGCGTAAAGATTATTATTATTATGTAATAATATTTATTTGTTTACCTTACGATGCTCCAGAATCCTGGGCGATGAGGCCTTGACCCTGTTAGTCGGAGGACACAGTCTAGCCGTGGGAACTGCAGAACTAAAGTCACGGGTGAGGCATTGTCGTAAAGTTGTCATCTATGTTTGTACCATTGCCGTACTGTTATCATGGGCTCAGTTTCAGTTTCAGTTTCAGTTTGCCCACCCTATATGATAAACATCGAGCTGTTTCGCCGTGGCGTCGTAATACACAAATTAAACTGAAACTGGTTCATATAAGAAATATAATACCATGTTAGCAAGCATAACAAATAATAGTATTACAAGATATTATTTTTCATTTCCTATCCTTTCGATCCATTATCTTTGTCACTTTTATATATTACATCTAATCTTTGACATGCATTTGTTTGTAGTATATATTCTTGCTATCAAGGTACCCTTGCTGCATGTTTAATGTTAAATAACTAAATACGCAGTATAGACCTGTGTCCTCAATATATACAGGCGCTGTACAACATTGGCAGAGCTTTGAGGCTGCTGGGTATCCACAAGGGACCGGACGCACCAAGTCAGTGGATGGTACAGGATATGGTCAGTACCACTGGTTTACTGTGTAATTTAAAACCTTCTCTTTATCGTTGAAACTCTTCTGTTTTGTATGGCGATTTTGCGCCTATCTGTGATGTTGAGGCGTTATTACCGTTCGCCCACCAACATGTATATATTGATGTCAAAAAGCGCACTTAGGATCTCAATACAGATGAGAATGTTAGGCGACACTGAAAATTGTATTACTCTTTTCTGTACTCTGGTTATGGGAAAAATATTAAGTTTATGTACGATAATGCGTGTTAAAGTTGCACTCTTGTGCCACCACCTTCCCTATTGATACTGGGGGCCGCCTCGATAGCTCAATGGGTTAGAGCGCTCACCTTGAGTGTTCTGGCCACCTGAGAGCCTACCGACCTAACGCCACGTGGATCGGTGGTTCGCGCTCCGCTGTGTGGTCGCAGGATAAAGATCCCATGTCCTTTTTCGCAAAGAGTAGAGGGTTACCCCAGGGAACATGGCTCCGCTCTTCCCTTCCTTCTCCCATTGACGCGATATGACCACAAGTGGTTAAAGGGTCCTGAATATACAAACAACCTAGTGATACTATCAGCGATAAAACTGGACTTAAAAGTCTTTGCCATATCAAAGATGTTCATCAGAATAGAATATGTTACCATTACAGGAAGTTCTGTCGATCACCCAACATCTGCAGGCGGACGCTGAGGAGGATCATAACACGACGGAGGCAGAGTCAGCAGACACACCGGACAAATCCTCACCGCAGTATATCAAATACTCACAGCTGATGGCAAAGGCACAGGTGCACAACAACTTTAGTATTTTTTCTTAATCGACATGGGGGGGAGGGGGGAACAGTGACAATAAGGGTAACGGGCTGGAATCTGTGGTAGCCTCTGTGGTATATCTGTGATATAGTGGGTGGTACGCTCAGCTCTCTATTAGCGTCCTTGGCCTTTGCGTTGGTTCTCTGTAGAGATGTTCTGTACGGTTGTATCCTGTCATCCTTACTGAGGGTACGGTTCGATAGTTAATTCCCATATTAATTTTAGACCAAAACTGAATTAAATGTCGTGTCGAAATTGGAACGTGTCATGTGAATCAATGCAAGTTATGCAATGAATGTTTTCCTGAAAGAAACAATTTGTTATATATATGCTTATTCTCTTTGTTCCATCTGAAGAGATAAGGTCTTGGTAGAGATTGACAAAATAATAATGAGTGTTTACTATGACATTTGTGTTGCAGGAGGAGTTAAACGAGTCCCACTTGTTCCTGGCCCAAGCGACCGAGTGTCTAATGCAGGCTGTTAACATGGCGCTCAGCAAAGGGTGCTTGGTAAGAAATGGTCCAATCATGGCGCGCTCACAAACCACGTGGTTTACCGACTCCATGGAGGTCACTAACCTATACATTATGTACTATTTTTTGTGCTCTGCTAGGCAGTAGGGGATCATTCCCGGAGATATGGCTCGTCTCTTCCTTGACCCTTTCCATTGTCGCGATATAACCTATATAGGTTAAAGCTTCTTCCTACTTACACCAACCAACCATCCAGCCAGTGTATTAAGCTATTAACAAAATATACTTTGTATTATATTCACATATAATGAAATATGAAAGCTATATGTTCTGAATACTTATAACCACTCGATCTCTCCCAGGATATCGCTGGAGCTGCGTCTCTGCAGCTGGTGGAGTGTCTCGGCCAGTTCGACCCCGCAATGGCCAGCAGCTTCCTCGCGCTTCACCAGGTACATGTGCACCGGAAGCGGAACTTTGTTTCGGCACCTACTGCGATATGCATTGAATGAATCGTACATAAATTATGCGAGTCTTACATAAATTATACGTCTCACATAAATTATGCGTCTGACATATATTATACAAGTCTTACATAAATTATACAGGACAGTCTTATCATATTGGGTCACAAGTCTCGTTGTATCACCGAGTTAAGTCAGTTGATGTTGGGCTTGTTTATTGATAAGCCCTCGACCTGCAACACTGACATAATGACTCATCTTGACCCATGATCAATGTAAAGGTAAGTTATGCGGTTTAAATGCGGACTCGGAAAATGACTTTCGCCAATTACAGTATGACTCTGCTGTTACTTGAAGACAACACGGCGTTATCCTTACTTTACTAAGTAACGATCGAGATCTGACCATGCACTTACCAGTTATGCGTATTCATGTGATGGACATTCGTGTCGTACTTGAACGCGTATTGTACATATTAATACATATGTTGTCCCCTGTTCTCGGGTAGAGCTGCGAAGCGTCGCGGTACCTTGAGGGTCTGCTAGGCGATGCCCTGTCTGACCCCTCCCAGAACCGGCTGGCCGCTCTCCTCCACCAACGCCAGGCTCTCCGCCAGGGCGACACCAGCAGTGGCGCCGCCTGGGGACCGGTCATGAAAGCACTGCTGCAGTCGCTCGAGCAATCATCCGTGGTGAGTACTAGATCCTGGCGTCTCTTCTTCTTCTGACTTGATCTTACTTGTAGTACATTTATGTAACTTCATTTGGATTCCAAATGTACTCTTTTGTAAGTTATAATGTAGTTAAACCTGTAATATACAGAGGTGCGAATTGCTGAAATATTCAAAATCCGAGCCTCTGCAATAGTTCCTATGTTTCAAACATTTACTTGGAAATGGTATGATGTGTGCGCCAACATTTTAAAATCTAATGGCAGTAAGATAAACCTGATCACTAAGTATACCTCTTGTCGTTGTTGTCTGTTTCCGCTTCACTGTAAGCAAAACAGTTATATGGCGTCTCGCGTTTCCATGACTAGATAATTTGAGTATGTGGGTGGCGTGGGGGCCTCTAGTGAGCCCATATCCATATCGTAGTTAACTGATGAATTGTATGAGATAACAATGCTGCAACCGAGCGGCGAGAAGATGCCATCTGGTGGAGAAGTAGTTAACTGTTTATACATATGTAGGAAAACAAAATAATTTAATTTCCGCCCTAACTGTGTTTTGCGCGTATCCTGTAATGTTTTTTCAGGCCTGGCGTCGTCTTCGGGTCAGCCCTCACCATCTGGACCTCCTGAAGGAGTTCCCTAGTAACTTCACCTTCATCGTCCTTCAGCATTCTCCCGACAGGTAAGATACCCTCACATACCCAGTTTTTTTGTTTTACGTGACATCTATTGAGACGTAAGTGCTCATACTTGGTCTCTGGGGTCTTCCTTGGGCTCTTCTATGGGGTCTTCCCGACGGGTTTTCCACGGATTCTTTCGTGGTGTGTTCTATTGTGTTTTCCGATGGGTTTTCCGTGGCGCCGACCCCATAGTGTGGTATAACGCAAGAAGTATAATGGAGGTGCTTTATTCATTAAACGTATTTATCATGTAAAACTTGTGTTTTCGAACCCTGGACAAAAGGTGGTATAATCAAGGGCCAATAGCGTGGGTCCCGCTGTACAAGATTCGCACGTGCTTATATCCTTCCACCGGGATACATATGTCATTGATGTCCATATGGGGGTAATGAGTCTATGTGCTCAATCATAAATTACGGCATAGGTCTTCTATCAAAGACACTTACGGTGCACTTAGATCGTATGACCCATATTAATAAGTCTCGCCTACACATAATGCAAAATATTTGGGGATGTAAAGGAGTGTTACATATACATGTATATATAGTTTCAAATTCTGTGCGACTATAAAACAGTAGTGTATGAATGCCCTGCAAGATGACGGTAATGATAGATGAACGCGCCATCCCCACCTCGCCTGCAGGTCTAAGCTTTACGGAGCGGTACTGGACAAACACAGGAGCAACCCCAAGGGAACGCAGAAACAAGCCGGTCTGCAGGGCGTCACCAAGGCCAAGGTCATCTCCGTGGATACGAGTGCCAGCGAGCTCGATGGCCTTCTGTCCCGCTTCAAGGACTTCAAGAGGGATGTGATGCAGACGCTGCTGAAGAGTGAATACCAGCGGTCTCAGATGGCGCAGCGGGCTAAGATGTTGGCAAATCTGGATGAGAGTCTGCGACAGTCGGCTCAGGTAAGACGTCGTTTGTTTTGTTAATCTTCTTCTTCCCCCCCCCCACTATTCCTCTTCCCTTTCCCCTTCTCCTTCCCCTTATCTATTCCCCTCCCCTCTTCCCCTCCCCTTCCTCTCTCCCATCCCCTCCTTCCCTTTTCCTTCCCTTTTCCCTTTCTCTGGGACAGTGGTTAACGCACTAGACCGCCGATTAATCGATCCTGGGTTCAAATCCGGGCTGAAGCACCTAATCTGGCTTGTTTCATCCATTCGTCGTTTATCGTCCCGGGAGGTTCCTTGGGTTCGTTGTTTAGCCCTTGCGTTCACAAAAGCGGCCTAAAACACCAATTTATTTCTGGTCCCCCCGGCAGCTTCCATAAATTACGTAGCCTATCTACGTTGGGACTGCGTTTAATTGGTGCCAAGAACCTTTCCCGACTGACTCAACCCTTCGTGGTGGCTGTTTTGTTGTGGTTAATATTTCATTTGGGCGATTAATATCCAAATAATATTTCTCCTTGGATAGAGCAATATGATTTGCGGTCACTTGTGGTGAGTGAGATCGCGAATGAAATCGGTTTTGACTAATGCTAATGCCAAGTCCTTTAATACTTATGTGGTATGCCCATTTGTAATTCACTAGAACCCTGAAAGCTATTGATAGCCATTTTAATTTAATGAAAATGCAAGACAGGCGTGTGGTTAAGATTATTGAGAAACTCTTTATGGATAATCGGTGTTAACTGCTATTGTCTTTAAACTGCAGACTTCACGATACGCAAATGCTGAAAATGAGGTACTTAGAATAAGTGATGTTCAAAAATAAGTATCTGGTCTTGTATACATGCTTGCGTACATATCCTATCGTTGTAATTGGTGGTATGTCGCTCCCTTGTCTCGTATCAGGCTCCTCAAAGTTGTTGCTAAGGTTTCTTTGTCAACCGTTTGTAAGGAAACGTTTTCAGTGAAATTATACTCTTTCTATAATACGATGTTGACGTTTGACCTTAAGTTACATTGTAAGTTTGTTATATCTGTTGCGTCAATCTATCCTTGAAGTACCCCTATCAATGCATTCCCTCGTTGCAACGGAGCAATTGGATGTCGCTATTGAAATTTTCGTATCCTATTTTCAAATCCTTCCTCGCATGGCCGATACGTGTGGTGTTTAATCCACGTGCTTATTTAAATCCTCGCGGAGGAGGTTTGTCGTCAAGTCAAGTTGTCCACCCGGTGGATGTACTCGGTGGATGTATTAAGCAGACCTGGCGTGCTTCAGTCATCAATGAATTAACTATACAGCTTTAAGTAGACTACATCGGGTGAAACAGATTAGAAAAAATGTCCAGGTTCTCACTAAGATCCAAGGTTTACAACGTTATTTTACTGGTATGCGGCATATCATAAGCAGTTACATTTATACGTCTTTCATCATGACTATTAACGAACTATTTGTACTGTATGTGTGACGTCACGATGACGTCATTTGTCTAGCGCGATCGCCATCTTTCCGGTTATCTATGTTGTGACATGACCGCCTGGTTGCATGGCTATAAATGTAGCTTGCTGTATGCAACATCTGACTTTGATCTGAGTTCATTGTCTTTTTGATGAAGAAATAGGGTGATGATTTTAGGCGTTTACATGATTCATCGAAACATGTGAAGGCCAAACACTTTGGTTCGTCATGCATTGAGACTACCTATGCCTGATATCGAAGTAGATGTATACTAACAATACAAATTGAACTCTGGATAATGGAAGATTAATGCATGAAGGTGTATGTTTTTATTGTAGCAATCAAGAAGCATGTATGATACTAGGTGGAAAACTACCCTGCTTATAATTATAATGTTGGCCTAGATTTCAACCATTATATTGTTCAATTTGAAACCTACGAATGTCATTAGAAATAATCGTTAAATATATCAACATGGAACAAATACGAGACGTCCAAGTCTGACCTCATTTGTTGCGCATTTGTAATGTATCTTTTCTACTTTTGACCTGTAAAATATAAATATTCAGACATGAGCTCACACGCGGCCCTCCTGAAGCCATCTCTTATGACATCTAAGGCATGTCGTTCTTCCAACGTTGAATTTGTTGCACTGGGCCACCTATTATAACCACAAAACTTTCGATTGGATCGTATGTTTTATGTAAAGGCCTCATCCTTTAGGCGTTCTTCCTCCAGAATCCGTTCGCCGAGGAGTGGTTGATCGACGAGGAGCGGCTTCAGGTCGAGTTCCAGGCACTGCTGCAGGCCATGGAGACATACTTAGAGCCAATCACATCACAACTGGACTCCGCCCTCAGGTCTGGGACACCAATGATTGGTTGCTCGCTGAGAATCAGCTTCTGACGCGTCTTAATTGCGCTACGTGACGTCATGGCGGATGGATACATGGCATGATCGATGGTCGATTAATTTTACTACTTTTGGCAGCGCCTGGCCAAGATACATCCGAAGATATTATTAGTCTTAGATATTATTATATCTTGCCGGAATTGAACTTGTGAACTTGCAGTCTATGTGCGGGTTTTGCTGCGGTACCAGTATTGTATTATGGTATAGTTCGCACAAGACAGCGTTGTAATTGTTTCTAAGTGACTTACGATCTTATTCATCGCGTCAAAGCGGCCGTTGTTTAATGTTTATTTGTAGATAGTATAACCTGTGTGACACAAACTTACAGGTATTTCCCCAGTGTATGAGTTGTATTGTTAATGAACAAAACAATAACACGTTACTGAATATTACTTGTTTGTGGTTCTCCAGGCCCCCTAGTTCCGCCACTATGAGTGAAGGGAAGGGACGGGCGGCCAAGGAGGAGGCTCCGCCCCAAGAACACGTGGTTCTCCTCGCCGACCACGCCCTCCTGGAACTGCCACTAGAGGCGCTGCGGTGTCTGCAGACAGACGCCGTCGTCTCGGTCAGTCGGGACGTCTCCCTGCAGATGCTGCATCACCGGATACACGTCGAACCGTCCGGTATGAAACGCATCTGCTGTCCTAGAATATTTATTTCACGCAGTCCTAAGTTCTTAATATTGTGGATTAATATTGTGGATAATATTTCATTGAGATACAGCGTTTGGTACTTCGCATTGGTATTTTAATTTGAAGTATCTATGGCTTGTTATATGCTGAAAATAAATTTGCATAAAGTTGTAAATTTTTTTTGATTTTCAATCGTTTTAATGGAAATGATATGTCTAGGTCCTTATCGCCTGATATCAAATATGTTACATGTAATAAATAAAAAAACATGTTTTAAGGGCTCTTTTTTGCCGAAATGGTTTGCAAAAGCGTGGCTTTGTTCTCCTTAAATACGAAAACAGCTAGAGCGAAGAATATACTTATGTCAAGCTTCCAATAATGCAAAATATGAGATTTGTTACTTGTATCTATAGATGAAGCCTCAGAGAAGGCCAAGAAGGAGAAGGAAAAAAGCAGGCCGCCGTCCAGAATCCCCGGCCTCCGCGATGCCGCCAAGAAACAGGCAAAGATTGTAAGTGTTACGGGGTGGAGGGGGTGCAAAGTGGCATTGACATGTACTTTATTTAGGGTCAGAAGAGAAACCGGTAGTTGTGGCCGAGTGGTCTGAACGGGTAAAAGATGTTTCCTGTTGATTAAATCTTGATGTGCGTGTTCTCTGTGGATCCTCAGCAGCAAGTGACGCTCTGAGGACCACCGGAATCTGGCGCACCGGAAGCCCGCGAAATCCGGCACAAAATTAACATAAATAAACTAAATGCCGAAAACCGCTCAGACTACCCGGCAACATAAGCAAGTCGCCAGTCACGCTCTGTATCAAAATAGTATATGTTAATATGTTAATAGATATATCTGATATGTATATGTCATCGTTTGTTCGCTTCCGTACAGTAGAAGCTCTTGCGTTCCAAGTTATTCAAGTGACTTGTTTGTCTACTCCTCACTTTGATGGGAAATAAGGTTCAAATCAATATGCAAGTATAACTGTATGTGATTGTATTCATTGCATTAGTATGGTTATTTTCTTTCTCAACGAGTTGTAGTCGCCGTCACGTGACACTATGACGTGTACCAATGTCCCATCAGTGTCCTCGGAAACTGAAGTTCGTTAAAACTATTGTCGTAAATTTGAAGCAGATTTGTATTATTGTTATGTGGCTTACTTTATTGCCGATAGATATTAAATATCTTCAGCATAAACTTCATATTATCGTTGTTTTATGTTGACAATTTTATGATTCTATTAAAATTATTGACAGTTGATTATTGCCGATGAACGTTATTTTGTTTATATTGCATGTTTCCTGACGTTCTTCCTCAGATCCCGTTAGACCGGCCGGTGCCCGCCACGTGTTTACCTCTGGACACTCACGCCTTCCGATGTATCCTTCCGTCCGTCAAATGTTTTAATGTAACACTGCGCTGATATATATAGTGCGTGAAATGTTATGACATCGAGTCCGATTTGATTTATAACATCTTGGGGTTAAATTTGCCAAGGTTCGTGCAATACAAAGGCGCATGTCACATTGCTTCTCCATAGGGGTTTATCTCCGCACAAATCTTCTAAGGACATATTACCTAAGATGCAGGTTTGTATAAAATGTCTAAAATACGACCGCTCCAAGTATTAGTCTTCCCCTCAAGTACTTCCCTTGGCATACCCCCGAGGTTATATCATTAATGGTCGTAGCCGTCGGCATGTTATAGAGCAGTAGGTATGACCTTGACCTTTGACCCCAGACGTGGTTGACCCCCACGAGGATTGCTCCGAGATGGAGGTTGAGCGGCCGATAGAGTGCCTACAGAACGTCATCCAAGAATACGTGACTCAGTTCACGGCGCGTTGGATGGGTGTGAGCGGTGCCCAGCACTGCCCAAGGTGGGTCCTACCTATATAGTCACCAGGGCCCGTTGGATGGGTGTGAGCGGTGCCCAGCACGGCCCAAGGTGGGTCCTACATATATAGTCACCAGGGCCCGTTGGATGGGTGTGAGCGGTGCCCAGCACGGCCCAAGGTGGGTCCTACATATATAGTCACCAGGGCCCGTTGGATGGGTGTGAGCGGTGCCCAGCACGGCCCAAGGTGGGTCCTACATATATAGTCACCAGGGCCCGTTGGATGGGTGTGAGCGGTGCTCAGCACTGCCCAAGGTGGGTCCTACATATATAGTCACCAGGGCCCGTTGGATGGGTGTGTGCGGTGCCCAGCACTGCCCAAGGTGGGTCCTACATATATAGTCACCAGGGCCCGTTGGATGGGTGTGAGCGGTGCCCAGCACGGCCCAAAGTGGGTCCTACATATATAGTCACCAGGGCCTGTTGGATGGGTGTGAGCGGTGCCCAGCACAGCCCAAGGTGGGTCCTACATATATAGTCACCAGGGCCCGTTGGATGGGTGTGAGCGGTGCCCAGCACAGCCCAAGGTGGGTCCTACATATATAGTCACCAGGGCCCGTTGGATGGGTGTGAGCGGTGCCCAGCACGGCTCAAGGTGGGTCCTAAATATATAGTCACCAGGGCGCGTTGGATGGGTGTGAGCGGTGCCCAGCACGGCTCAAGGTGGGTCCTACATATATAGTCACCAGGGCCCGTTGGATGGGTGTGAACGGTGCCCAGCACTGCCCAAGGTGGGTCCTACATATATAGTCACCAGGGCCCGTTGGATGGGTGTGAGCGGTGCCCAGCACTGCCCAAGGTGGGTCCTACATATATAGTCACCAGGGCGCGTTGGATGGGTGTTAGCGGAGCCCAGCACGGCCCAAGGTGGGTCCTACATATATAGTCACCAGGGCCCGTTGGATGGGTGTGAGCGGTGCCCAGCACGGCCCAAGGTGGGTCCTACATATATAGTCACCAGGGCGCGTTGGATGGGTGTGAGCGGTGCCCAGCACTGCCCAAGGTGGGTCCTACATATATAGTCACCAGGGCCCGTTGGATGGGTGTGAGCGGTGCCCAGCACTGCCCAAGGTGGGTCCTACATATATAGTCACCAGGGCCCGTTGGATGGGTGTGAGCGGTGCCCAGCACGGCCCAAGGTGGGTCCTACATATATAGTCACCAAGGCCCGTTGGATGGGTGTGAGTGGTGCCCAGCACTGCCCAAGGTGGGTCCTACATATATAGTCACCGGGACCCGTTGGATGGGTGTGAGCGGTGCCCAGCACTGCCCAAGGTGGGTCCTACATATATAGTCACCAGGGCCCGTTGGATGGGTGTGAGCGGTGCCCAGCACGGCCCAAGGTGGGTCCTACATATATAGTCACCAGGGGTCGTTGGATGGGTGTGAGCGGTGCCCAGCACGGCCCAAGGTGGGTCCTACATATATAGTCACCAGGGCCCGTTGGATGGGTGTGAGCGGTGCCCAGCACTGCCCAAGGTGGGTCCTACATATATAGTCACCAGGGCCCGTTGGATGGGTGTGAGCGGTGCCCAGCACGGCCCAAGGTGGGTCCTACATATATAGTCACCAGGGCCCGTTGGATGGGTGTGAGCGGTGCCCAGCACTGCCCAAGGTGGGTCCTACATATATAGTCACCAGGGCCCGTTGGATGGGTGTGAGCGGTGCCCAGCACTGCCCAAGGTGGGTCCTACATATATAGTCACCAGGGCCCGTTGGATGGGTGTGAGCGGTGCCCAGCACTGCCCAAGGTGGGTCCTACATATATAGTCACCAGGGCCCGTTGGATGGGTGTAAGCGGTGCCCAGCACTGTCCAAGGTGGGTCCTACATATATAGTCACCAGGGCCCGTTGGGTGGGTGTGAGCGGTGCCCACCAGGGCCCGTTGGATGGGTGTGAGCGGTGCCCAGCACTACCCAAGGTGGGTCCTACATATATAGTCACCAGGGCCCGTTGGATGGGTGTGAGCGGTGCCCAGCACTGCCCAAGGTGGGTCCTACATATATAGTCACCAGGGCCCGTTGGATGGGTGTGAGCGGTGCCCAGCACTGCCCAAGGTGGGTCCTACATATATAGTCACCAGGGCCCGTTGGATGGGTGTGAGCGGTGCCCAGCACGGCCCAAGGTGGGTCCTACATATAGAGTCTCCAGAGCCCGTTGGATGGGTGTGAGCGGTGCCCAGCACGGCCCAAGGTGGGTCCTACATATATAGTCACCAGGGCCCGTTGGATGGGTGTGAGCGGTGCCCAGCACTGCCCAAGGTGGGTCCTACATATATAGTCACCAGGGCCCGTTGGATGGGTGTGAGCGGTGCCCAGCACTGCCCAAGGTGGGTCCTACATATATAGTCACCAGGGCCCGTTGGATGGGTGTGAGCGGTGCCCAGCACTGCCCAAGGTGGGTCCTACATATATAGTCACTAGGGCCCGTTGGATGGGTGTGAGCGGTGCCCAGCACTGCCCAAGGTGGGTCATACATATATAGTCACCAGGGCCCGTTGGATGGGTGTGAGCGGTGCCCACCACTGCCCAAGGTGGGTCCTACATATATAGTCACCAGGGCCCGTTGGATGGGTGTGAGCGGTGCCCAGCACTGCCCAAGGTGGGTCCTACATATATAGTCACCAGGGCCCATTGGATGGGTGTGAGCGGTGCCCAGCACGGCCCAAGGTGGGTCCTACATATATAGTCACCAGGGCCCGTTGGATGGGTGTGAGCGGTGCCCAGCACTGCCCAAGGTGGGTCCAACATATATAGTCACCAGGGCCCGTTGGATGGGTGTGAGCGGTGCCCAGCACTGCCCAAGGTGGGTCCTACATATATAGTCACCAGGGCCCGTTGGATGGGTGTGAGCGGTGCCTAGCACGGCCCAAGGTGGGTCCTACATATATAGTCACCAGGGCCCGTTGGATGGGTGTGAGCGGTGCCCAGCACGGCCCAAGGTGGGTCCTACATATATAGTCACCAGGGCCCGTTGGATGGGTGTGAGCGGTGCCCAGCACTGCCCAAGGTGGGTCCTACATATATAGTCACCAGGGCCCGTTGGATGGGTGTGAGCGGTGCCCAGCACTGCCCAAGGTGGGTCCTACATATATAGTCACCAGGGTTCGTTGGATGGGTGTGAGCGGTGCCCAGCACGGCCCAAGGTGGGTCCTACATATATAGTCACCAGGGCCCGTTGGATGGGTGTGAGCGGTGCCCAGCACTGCCCAAGGTGGATCCTACATATATAGTCACCAGGGCCCGTTGGATGGGTGTGAGCGGTGCCCAGCACTGCCCAAGGTGGGTCCTACATATATAGTCACCAGGGCGCTTTGGATGGGTGTGAGCGGTGCCCAGCACGGCCCAAGGTGGGTCCTACATAGATAGTCACCAGGGCCCGTTGGATGGGTGTGAGCGGTGCCCAGCACTGCCCAAGGTGGGTCCTACATATATAGTCACCAGGGCCCGTTGGATGGGTGTGAGCGGTGCCCAGCACTGCCCAAGGTGGGTCCTACATATATAGTCACCAGGGCCCGTTGGATGGGTGTGAGCGGTGCCCAGCACTGCCCAAGGTGGGTCCTACATATATAGTCACCAGGGCCCGTTGGATGGGTGTGAGCGGTGCCCAGCACTGCCCAAGGTGGGTCCTACATATATAGTCACCAGGGCCCGTTGGATGGGTGTGAGCGGTGCCCAGCACGGCCCAAGGTGGGTCCTACATAGATAGTCACCAGGGCCCGTTGGATGGGTGTGAGCGGTGCCCAGCACTGCCCAAGGTGGGTCCTACATATACAGTCACCAGGGCCCGTTGGATGGGTGTGAGCGGTGCCCAGCACTGCCCAAGGTGGGTCCTACATATATAGTCACCAGGGCCCGTTGGATGGGTGTGAGCGGAGCCCAGCACTGCCCAAGGTGGATCCTACATATATAGTCACCAGGGCCCGTTGGATGGGTGTGAGCGGTGCCCAGCACTGCCCAAGGTGGGTCCTACATATATAGTCACCAGGGCCCGTTGGATGGGTGTGAGCGGAGCCCAGCACTGCCCAAGGTGGATCCTACATATATAGTCACCAGGGCCCGTTGGATGGGTGTGAGCGGTGCCCAGCACGGCCCAAGGTGGGTCCTACATATATAGTCACCAGGGCCCGTTGGATGGGTGTGAGCGGTGCCCAACACTGCCCAAGGTGGGTCCTACATAGATAGTCACCAGGGCCCGTTGGATGGGTGTGAGCGGTGCCCAGCACTGCCCAAGGTGGGTCCTACATATATAGTCACCAGGGCCCGTTGGATGGGTGTGAGCGGTGCCCAGCACGGCCCAAGGTGGGTCCTACATAGATAGTCACCAGGGCCCGTTGGATGGGTGTGAGCGGTGCCCAGCACTGCCCAAGGTGGGTCCTACATATATAGTCACCAGGGCCCGTTGGATGGGTGTGAGCGGTGCCCAGCACGGCCCAAGGTGGGTCCTACATATATAGTCACCAGGGCCCGTTGGATGGGTGTGAGCGGAGCCCAGCACGGCCCAAGGTGGGTCCTACATATATAGTCACCAGGGCCCGTTGGATGGGTGTGAGCGGTGCCCAGCACTGCCCAAGGTGGGCCCTACCTATATAGTCACCAGAGGCCGTATTCATAATCGTCACCAAAATTAGCGCTAAGTGGAAGATTTGTCGAGCGATTTATCGGGTTCAAAATACGTAAGTAGTCACCCAAGAAGTTGATTTCCTGAATTAAGAAATTGCTAAACTTATACTGAAAAGGATTTCTTAATCATGAGCACCATCACAACGAGCTGGTGAGGCTAAGACGAAAATGCACTTTCTGTGCGTAACTTACGAGGAGATTATGAATACGGCCCCAGGGCTGGTATTCAAAATAATGTTGTATGTATAGGTACGCACGAAAGGTGCCTTTTGGTTATAACTTCTCCGTCTTGTATCGATGGAGTTCTTCAAGCAAACCTAATCTTTTCTTTAATGGCGCTGCTTTTGGTTGGTGGAAGTTTTCTGCTCGTTTTCTGGAACACCGTTTCCAATTTTTCTATTTAGGGTCTTTTAATCTCTTTCCATCGACGCTATATGTATAACTAGCTTAAATTTCGCTCCTCAACCCGGTCAGTCACCTGTCTTTGAGCGAGATCATTACATCCAATATCCGATGACAAGGATTGTTTCTTGTGTCTCAGCCAAGGAGAGTATGAGGTGTACATGGTGGAGAGTTCAGCATTCATCTTCTACGGCATGGAGCGGTTCCTTAGTCACCTCCCGGTCCACAAGGTGGCAGCACTGGACCTGTCGGAATGTCAGTTTGTCATGTTGCTGGACTTGGCGCAAACTAACAGCAGCTTCAGTCGCCAGTCCAAGACAGACGTCCTCAAGACGTAAGTATCCGGGCGTCGATGTTTTCTTGAACAAAATTATCTTTAAAGATGTTGTCATCGGGATTTTAACTTGATTGCGGTATATCGACTTTTTTCGTAATATATCAGCATATTTGATAAAAATATATAATTTTGAGGTTGGTGTCAGTCAATAACTCGTACTTGTAATCAAGTTATACTTTACCTGGCGTGCCCTCAGAAAACATACATCTATTTAACACTGTCTCTAACATTTCTAATATTGTATTATGTTAATCACGCAATTATGTAATTATGTGTTTAATGGCGACTCGTCGAAACAGCGCCTTGTGGGGATAACCCAGTCGGTGGTTATAGATATGTTATGTATGTATATTATGATTGTGTGACACGTGCACGTTGCAGGCGCGAGGTGTTAGAGCTGGAGCGACCAGTCCAGACGGCCCTGCTGCTCTCTCTTGCCGGAGTACACAGCGTCTGCGCCAACCAATGGCACTGCACGCTGAAGGAAAACTCCTCAAAATTACAACTCTTCATGAAAGGTCTGTTTTCTTGTGGTGATTTCTACAGTATAATGCTTACATATATATAGTCGGTCCCACGCTGGTTGTCGCAGATTTCGAATTGACTTTCCAAAACCGGCATTATGCGTCTGCATTCGGAACCGAAATAGTGTGTTGAAATTAGACTATTTGTCTTAGCAGACCACAGAAATACGAATGCTGGTTCCAATGCCATCATAAGGGACAAAAACCAGAAAGTCATCAGCTATTACATTTGTGGGACAGATTTACACACTTATAGTATGGATCAATCGGTTTTGGGGTTGGACATGATCATATTAACATGTTTAATCAAGCTGTTTACTATTCTGGAAGCCTCGAGCTGTTTCGTAAGGTCCATGGATGAGGTCATCGATCGATCACAATGTTATCGGAATTAAACCTCGTAACCTTTATCATTACTCCAAAGACGACTTGGGCCCTAACAGGTATTTTCGCTAACTGACTGGTATGAGAAGGATGCGTCCACTGTAAGTTAAGCTCATATGTCACTGGTAGTCTTGTTGAACCCGTGTTCGTGTGTGTGTCCTCATAAAGATGGTTATAACATTCTGTTGTCTGTTAATCGCTTTCAGACTTTCTCCCCGGAGGTCTTACCACTGGACAGAGCAACAGGCTCCTGTTCACACCGTACCGCAGACAATCCGACGCTGAGGAGGACCAAGGTGAAGGCCACGACCAAGACAAGGGTCAAGGTCAGGGTGAAGCAGGGAGCGGAGTCGGGGCGGAGGAGAATGTGGAAACCACCACTGACCCGGAGGACACAGAGCCAGTTATAAGTCGTGAATTGTTTAACATGGTCTGTTACGGGCTTCCAAATCTATTGGTCACTCAAGTGGGCAAACCCTGAAGTAATTCCACTTACTGGTGAAATTGTATTTGAACTACTTGACAATGTACAAATATCTGGCATTTCTCATTGTCCTAATTCATTCTTGGGATATTCTATCCTGGTGGTATTATTTAAACCATTTACATAAACCGTAATAAATGAAAAAAACAATTGCGAACAGTAAATCAAATACCAGATTCCACTGCAGATATATCAACCTACTTTGCCGATTTTCGTCAACTGACATACGACACAAGTTGCTCTTCGACTTTGCCGTCGCCAATCCTTTAAATAAGGTGATCTCAGGAGCAGTTTTCAAGTTAACAAATATTTCGAAGAGCATTTGAATTTAACTTGTCTAAAATTACATGCGAAGACCACAATTTCTGTAACCCGTGTTCGTCGTTGAGTTTGTTCGAACTTCTTTGTTAAGATTTTGTTATTTATAAAACAAATTATGTCATGGTGTGTGACTTAACTTGTTTCATATTGTGAAGTTTATATCAGGCATTCAGTTGTACTCTCAGCTCCGTCCATTTTGTATTGCTCGTTAGCATGCTTGTTACACAGTAAACCCACTGTCAACATATTTTACAAACAAAATAAAGTACTATAACAACGATATTTTGTCTCATTTCGGCCAGACAAAGCCTCGTATGAAAGTTTCAATAATTTGCCTATTTTACAACTGATTGTAATGAATTTTTTAACAGTTGCTCAAGCGAAATTGGATCAGATTGTAGTGCAATACATGCCGAACTATTCACCTGTGTAGTGTCAACATTTAATCCAGCCGAGAAATCTGACTACCGTAATTTCCGCTGTATAAGTCACTTTTTTTTTTCTATCTGACCAGGGGTGCGATTTATATATGAAGCAAGTCCAAGCTTGTCTCTCGGGGACCCCCGCCCCCCCTACCTCCTTGACGGTCCATCTTCCATGTTAGAATCCACGAAATGTATTCTTTTAGTAAACGTTAGGCGTGAGTAATACGTGAGCTATGCTGAAACAATGGTTCGCCCTTACATGGAAGAGCGACCTACTTGACCGGCGGGGAGATCTGGTTTCGTTCTTCCACCGTCCTGGCCCATCATAATCTTATCCGGCATAAGAGGCCAATTACTCCAGAGACACTGTTACATCCCGCCTATCCGGTATCAAGCTTCTATACTGCCCACTTAGTGTAAGACAGCAGCTGTATAAATTAACAGCATCGACTGCCGCCTCCCGAACCATGCCCGGTAGATGTTTTGGTCAATTAATCAGGAATGTTTTGATTATCCACAAACTATTCGCAATGATAAAACAGATCAGATGTATGAAAACATAGATCATATTAATGCAATAATATATGTTTATTGTGTCAGTGGCCAGTGCCTGCTGTCTTAATAAAGAATATACGTACATAAGAAAAGAATGTATGAGCCTTGAAGATTTATCACACGTGTTTCCTGAACAAAAACAATAAAACATGATTTGGTGTTGACTTTGAAATGAAAAAAACATTATGGGACCGAGTTACTGGAACCCCACTGTGCGTTGAAGTGTAGATAACAAAGTATTTAACATCGACAAATATTTCGCTCCACACGATGGTTAGCGAATGCTTTCTGCAATATGAACATATCAATGGTACTACATGTATACATATATATGTACGGATTAAAATGCCGTCCGAAGACCTCGGTGGGAGTAAAGTTTAAGGCAAAATACTAACTACCTACCTACCACAGAAACATTATCAAGCAGATGCTGTCAGCATCGAGTCTTCCAATTTGATGTTCAACTACAACCTATATTTTCATCCTGCGTCTCAAATATATGACCTAAATAGCTTAAATCTGGAACTAAAATTATATCAATTTATGGCCAGATTTCGCTAAAATTGAGTAAAATACACTACACAAATCTGTAACTTAGTATACGTAGCTTCCAACAATTGATCAGCTATCCAAAAAATATTGTTTCTGTGATATTTACCAATTCATTCGAAGAAAGTTGTACAGTCCATTTAAATGTGAAGCTTACTCCTCTTTTTTTTTCATCGCAGCTTTGTGAAATATCTGTACCAGTAACTTTAAGCTCCAACAACCAGTTTCTCTTTGGGAATAATAAATCAACTTGGTCGTTCATACGAGAACAAAAATTTTGCATTCGAACGACCACTTTTACACATCCTGCCACAAATAATAAAAAAATAAGTCTCTTAGAAAATAAACAATAATATTCCATTTAATAATTGTAACAGGTAAACTGTATGCACAAACCCGTAATGACTGAATCCCAACCATTTTGACTCAATATGGCCTAATTAATTATCCACAGCTTGCGTGAACAATACTTACAATAGGACTTACGAGTATTGTCTTATTATGCCTATTTATTCTATAAAATAGTTCAAATCATTAACGTCTAGCTCATGAGGTCATAACTGGTAAAAGTTCGTTAAACACTCCAAATAAAGTTTGTTTTGGTTTTGGTTCGGAGTACATTTGGTTATTACGGAATAATAATTACGCATTTGGTAAATTCGACATCCCTGGATACAAGAGTTTTGAGAAAAACAACCCGTAAACTATATATCAAACTTGGGTGAGTACCAGTCACTGCTCATTCACATAAGTGATAAATGATAAGTAATGTAACTTATAAATAGATACAACATCAAAAAATTTATATAGATATCATTTTAACATAGCTGCAGCTGATGAAAGCATATCGGAGAATATCACAATGATCACGCGGTTGAGCGTCTACCGTAGTACTCTGTTTAGTTTAGGCGTCCATCAAGACGCACACACTCTATACGTATGAAGCACCACTATCGCACTAGACTGCTAACAACATGAAGTAGATAATGCATCCTAGTTTAGCGTCCCCCGATCTATTTCTTTTTGATGAAAGAACTCTCGCAATCATTGGGCTACGTTCAGCAGCGGACTGTCTCGACTGCCGTAGCGGTGAACAGACCGGTTGCCATGGTGAATGATTTCCTCCGCCGCGAGCTGTTGTTCGGCTCGCAGACGCTTGTAGTCACACTTGAAGGCGCAGATGTAGAAGATGGCGGCAAAGCCGGCTATAACACTCAGGCCTATGTTGGGCACTGAAAAGCAATGGGATATAAAGCAATGGTGATACAGTGCATTCAGGCCCTTACAAAGTATAAATGGTTACACATCGTCCCTGTCGTAGGGCAAGGAGGAACAGTTGCGAACTCGAAAATAATTCTTATTAACATCTAAAAGTCAGACAAATAGGTAGAAACATGTTAAAGGAATAAAATTTACACAGTTTTGCAACAAGTTATACGAAAATAAATTTAATGTGTTCTTATTTTTTTGCCTTAAAAAAGAAGACAAAATTCATGACTTTTAACAACCCTGCACATCATACAAACCTGTGTAGTCCATGGGTTGTACCCCGGACTGGGTGTCCCCGGTCCGACATGTTTGGATAGGTGCCTCCCCCGGGCTGTACGGTCGGGCCGTCCACTGCATGGCCATCACATACAGCATGCACTGGATCTGACTGCGAGAGACATCAGGGATTGGACGGTTACATACTTCATTCACAACGGGCTCTAATTGGCAAATAATCTCATGCTTTCTTGAGGCGTGCCCTCTCGTATTGCTTATGATATAGCCAAAAGCTCGGCGCATGTTTGCGTGTTTTTTCTATATACCGATACCCATTTACCACGTGATTCTTGTGACTCCAATATCAATATAAATTTCTATAGGGATCCAGCAGACACGAGCAAGTACACTGGACCTAGTGTCCATAATTCATAATTACATTGCTTTAGGGTCAGCTAGCTAGCTAGTCATATATCTTAAATATGGCGCGGGCGTCGTGCTTAAACTGACATACAGTAACTTTCTAAAACCATGCAGGCCAACCCACATCATCATCGCGTTCATCTACCGTTATCTGAACGACCTATGTTGTACCCACCCAACAATGATCATGATGCCGGCGCTCGTGGCCTCAGACACGGGGAACGTGCACTCGACACAGAGTTCGAGCGACAGCGGATTGGTCACGAAGCCAAAGAATCCCACCAAAGACACCAGCGTTGCCAGCACCGCCTCCTGATCTTCATAGCGCGCCATCTGGCGAAAGAATGTCACGCGCTATATAATATGAAGACATTTTTGCGTTCAAAATGGAACAGTTTTCGGTACTCGAAATCCATCGTCGGACAAGTTGCCGTGGGGAGTATAACTGATTCGCCATGTATAACAATCCTTGTAATATATAACATACCTCCACGGACGCCCGTAGACGCTACTACCACGCCATGGGAGGATTAGTGATATCTCCATTCTAGGGGCCTCGATTGAAAGAGTGTAATGGAGTAACTATTAACCAAGCAAGAACAGTGTGTTGAGCGCCTCCCTCGGCTATACTTACTATCAAAAAGATCATGAGACATATGGCCGACAGTGCAAAGCCGGACTTGGCAGCTTCCTCGAACTTCTTGCTTTTGTCCACGAGAGGCGCCACTATCAGGGCCCCCAGCACGCCGGCCCCGATCATCAAGGCGCAGCATAGGCCGGCAAACGACTGCAAACAGCGGAATTCAGGAGAAAATAATAAAAATGAAAAACGCCATCAAATGTTACTGTAATTTCTCGCCTATAAGTGGCACTGGCATAATTTGAGGACGTTTTCTTCTGTGCGGCACTCTACCTCTTTCGCTAAATGGGTGATCTCCCTCTTGCCCACGCAAGTAGGAATGGTTTGACTCACTGCTACATATGTATAGACTATAAGACTTGAATGAAGTAAAACTACAATGATTTTGATGGAGTAAATTATGTAGAAAGATAAACAATAACGTAAATGCTATAACAAATGCAATATTATAAACATGTAGAATAGGTTTTTCTTTCCCATTACATACATCTGAATATCCATGAGAACACAGAATCTGCTCCATCAGGGTGTTCGCCACGGTAAACAACGCGATTCCCGCTCCAAATGAGAAGGCCAGCACCCAAAAGCTCTTATTCTTCAGAACCTGGAAACAAGAGAAGATTACATATCCATTCGTGATTCACATTAGACACACCATTGAATATACATGTACCGCTAGATAAATATAAATAGGAAAGACTGGATTATTGATCACGTCTCAACAAACGTGGCCATAGATATCATCAATATGTTTACACAACTGACACATTTGATTAGGGATCGCTATATGATGTACAGCGATGTGATGGGACATATATCCTTTCCTTACACATATATCCCCAACACACACCTAGAACCTTAATTCCAAGCATCCGAGCATCCTCCACACGCGAACCAAGTTAACCATTGGACCATCGCGGAGGGCTCTTAGTAAAAATTCGAACAGAACAAGATCGTTATTACTCCAATACTGAATGGGTCCGACATTCGCAGTGGAGTCGGTGGAGACCAACCTTCTTTACTCCAATACCGAATGGCTCAGAGACCTCAGCCGCACTGGAGGTGGGTGGAGTCGGTGGAGACCTACCTTCTTTACTCCAATACCGAATGGCTCAGAGACCTCAGCCGCACTGGAGGTGGGTGGAGTCGGTGGAGACCTACCTTCTTTGCTCCAATACGGAATGGTTCAGAGACCTCTGCCGCACTGGAGGTGGGTGGAGTCGGTGGAGACCTACCTTCTTTACTCCAATACGGAATGGTTCAGAGACCTCTGCCGCACTGGAGGTGGGTGGAGTCGGTGGAGACCTACCTTCTTTACTCCAATACGGAATGGTTCAGAGACCTCAGCCGCACTGGAGGTGGGTGGAGTCGGTGGAGACCTACCTTCTTTACTCCAATACCGAATGGCTCAGAGACCTCAGCCGCACTGGAGGTGGGTGGAGTCGGTGGAGACCTACCTTCTTTGCTCCAATACGGAATGGTTCAGAGACCTCTGCCGCACTGGAGGTGGGTGGAGTCGGTGGAGACCTACCTTCTATACTCCAATACGGAATGGTTCAGAGACCTCAGCCGCACTGGAGGTGGGTGGAGTCGGTGGAGACCTACCTTCTTTGCTCCAATACGGAATGGTTCAGAGACCTCTGCCGCACTGGAGGTGGGTGGAGTCGGTGGAGACCTACCTTCTTTGCTCCAATACCGAATGGCTCAGAGACCTCAGCCGCACTGAAGGTGGGTGGAGTCGGTGGAGACCTACCTTCTTTACTCCAATACCGAATGGCTCAGAGACCTCAGCCGCACTGGAGGTGGGTGGAGTCGGTGGAGACCTACCTTCTTTACTCCAATACCGAATGGCTCAGAGACCTCAGCCGCACTGGAGGTGGGTGGAGTCGGTGGAGACCTACCTTCTTTGCTCCAATACGGAATGGTTCAGAGACCTCTGCCGCACTGGAGGTGGGTGGAGTCGGTGGAGACCTACTTTATTTACGCCAACACGGAATGGTTCAGAGACCTCAGCCGCACTGGAGGTGGGTGGAGTCGGTGGAGACCTACCTTCTTTGCTCCAATACGGAATGGTTCAGAGACCTCTGCCGCACTGGAGGTGGGTGGAGTCGGTGGAGACCTACCTTCTTTACTCCAATACCGAATGGCTCAGAGACCTCAGCCGCACTGGAGGTGGGTGGAGTCGGTGGAGACCTACCTTCTTTGCTCCAATACGGAATGGTTCAGAGACCTCTGCCGCACTGGAGGTGGGTGGAGTCGGTGGAGACCTACCTTCTTTACTCCAATACGGAATGGTTCAGAGACCTCAGCCGCACTGGAGGTGGGTGGAGTCGGTGGAGACCTACCTTCTTTACTCCAATACCGAATGGCTCAGAGACCTCAGCCGCACTGGAGGTGGGTGGAGTCGGTGGAGACCTACCTTCTTTGCTCCAATACCGAATGGCTCAGAGACCTCAGCCGCACTGAAGGTGGGTGGAGTCGGTGGAGACCTACCTTCTTTACTCCAATACCGAATGGCTCAGAGACCTCAGCCGCACTGGAGGTGGGTGGAGTCGGTGGAGACCTACCTTCTTTACTCCAATACCGAATGGCTCAGAGACCTCAGCCGCACTGGAGGTGGGTGGAGTCGGTGGAGACCTACCTTCTTTGCTCCAATACGGAATGGTTCAGAGACCTCTGCCGCACTGGGAGTGGGTGGAGTCGGTGGAGACCTACTTTATTTACGCCAACACGGAATGGTTCAGAGACCTCAGCCGCACTGGAGGTGGGTGGAGTCGGTGGAGACCTACCTTCTTTGCTCCAATACGGAATGGTTCAGAGACCTCTGCCGCACTGGAGGTGGGTGGAGTCGGTGGAGACCTACCTTCTTTACTCCAATACCGAATGGCTCAGAGACCTCAGCCGCACTGGAGGTTGGTGGAGACCTACCTTCTTTGCTCCAATACGGAATGGTTCAGAGACCTCTGCCGCACTGGAGGTGGGTGGAGTCGGTGGAGACCTACCTTCTTTACTCCAATACGGAATGGTTCAGAGACCTCAGCCGCACTGGAGGTGGGTGGAGTCGGTGGAGACCTACCTTCTTTGCTCCAATACGGAATGGTTCAGAGACCTCTGCCGCACTGGAGATGGGTGGAGTCGGTGGAGACCTACCTTCTTTGCTCCAATACGGAATGGCTCAGAGACCTCAGCCGCACTGGAGGTGGGTGGGGTCGGTGGAGACCTACCTTCTTTACTCCAATACGGAATGGTTCAGAGACCTCAGCCGCACTGGAGGTGGGTGGAGTCGGTGGAGACCTACCTTCTTTACTCCAATACCGAATGGCTCAGAGACCTCAGCCGCACTGGAGGTGGGTGGAGTCGGTGGAGACCTACCTTCTTTACTCCAATACGGAATGGCTCAGAGACCTCAGCCGCACTGGAGGTGGGTGGAGTCGGTGGAGACCTACCTTCTTTACTCCAATACGGAATGGTTCAGAGACCTCTGCCGCACTGGAGGTGGGTGGAGTCGGTGGAGACCTACCTTCTTTACTCCAATACGGAATGGTTCAGAGACCTCTGCCGCACTGGAGGTGGGTGGAGTAAGTGGAGACCTATTTTATTTACGCCAACACGGAATGGTTCAGAGACCTCAGCCGCACTGAAGGTGGGTGAAGTCGGTGGAGACCTACCTTCTTTACGCCAATACGGAATGGTTCAGAGACCTCTGCCGCACTGGAGGTGGGTGGAGTCAGTGGAGACCTACTTTATTTACGCCAACACGGAATGGTTCAGAGACCTCAGCCGCACTGGAGGTGGGTGGAGTCGGTGGAGACCTACCTTCTTTGCTCCAATACGGAATGGTTCAGAGACCTCTGCCGCACTGGAGGTGGGTGGAGTCGGTGGAGACCTACCTTCTTTGCTCCAATACGGAATGGTTCAGAGACCTCTGCCGCACTGGAGGTGGGTGGAGTAAGTGGAGACCTATTTTATTTACGCCAACACGGAATGGTTCAGAGACCTCAGCCGCACTGAAGGTGGGTGAAGTCGGTGGAGACCTACCTTCTTTACGCCAATACGGAATGGTTCAGAGACCTCTGCCGCACTGGAGGTGGGTGGAATCGATGGAGAACTACCTTCTTTACTCCAATACGGAATGGTTCAGAGACCTCTGCCGCACTGGAGGTGGGTGGAGTCGGTGGAGACCTACCTTCTTTACTCCAATACGGAATGGGTCCGACACCACAGCCGCAGTGGAGTCGGCGGATACCTACCTTCTTTATTCCAATACGGAATGGTTCAGAGACCTCTGCCGCACTGGAGGTGGGTGAAATCGGTGGAGACCTACCTTCTTTACTCCAATACGGAATGGTTCAGAGACCTCTGCCGCACTGGAGGTTGGTGAAGTCGGTGGAGACCTATATTCTTTACTCCCATGCGGAATGGTTCAGAGACCTCTGCCGCACTTGAGGTGGGTGGAGTCGGTGGAGACCTACCTTCTTTACTCCAATACGGAATGGTTCAGAGACCTCAGCCGCACTGGAGGTGGGTGGAGTCGGGGGCAGTGAGCTGCACATGCCGAATGTGATCAGAAACGTGGCCAGGTAGGCCGGAGCCGTGTATAGTTCCATCTGCGTAGGTGGAGAGCATGACCATTGAAAGTTACACGAAATATGATCATTTCTTAGGGCTGTATCATTATGATGATAAAGTGAGAGAATCATAACTCGATGATGCATTATATCTGATTTGTAAATATTACATCCCCTGATAGCCAGAAATAAATTATTCTGACCCAGATACTTAAGGTAGAGAAGACCATAATTATAAAGGTTTAATTGATAAAAGATAAAGCACAATGTACATACAACTGCATGGCGTAAATATGGCGAGGATACCTCTGGTGCTTAAAGTATTTGGTCTACATCTCCATCCCTCTTCATTTCCATCCCACCCTGTTACACCCCCACCCCTTGCCATCCCCACCTTCACCATCCCTACTCATCATAATTCATGCCCATCGCCATCCCCGCCCTCTCCATTCCCACCGCGTTCAATTCCCACCCATCACAATCTCCACCACTCTCCATCGCCAACCCTTACCCTCACTACCCTCTCCATCGCCACCCCTTACCCACACCATCCTCTCCATCCCCACCCTCTCCATTGCCTTTGCTTACCAACAATGGCAGATCATCCTTGCTGTGTACAATTGCTGGAGACATCAGGTTTCCCACCATGACACCCACTGGATTTGCTGCAACCACAAACGAAGGCACACCCTATTCATGGTCCCCATAAACGAGCAATCACAATGACCCATGCATACAGATATTTCCAATTATATACTGCCAATATAATAAGCTCCCAATGACGCAGTTCATCAAAAATCACCTATTCATATATCATCATATAACTTCCAAAGAGTTGTGTTATTGAAGTACTAAGCACTCCTGTACATATTCTCCAAAAAGATAGAGCATTAAACTCACCCAGTGAGGCAATTGCATTGGCTAACGTCCGTTGGCTATCAGGAAACCAGAGAGCTGCTACCTTTGTTGGGGCAAACAGTAGGAAGGGCTGTGCACAGGCACAGAGTCCTTGACCCAGCATCAGAACTACATATCTCAGTGTTGGTGATAAGGACAAGCAGCTGATTACACGAAGTGAGACTCCAATACCATTCAACCATGATGCCAGAATGATCTACAAATAATATAACATAATTTTAAATACTTAAATACTCAACCTTAGTTTTCTGAAAATTTAGATAAATACATGAATGCTCAACTTTAGTTCTTTTTAAATCCAGATGCTGTCTCAACAGCATTTATGAGATAACATTTCTGAGAAATGAATTAATATATTATAACTTGGGTGAAAACTGAAAGCTTGAAACTGTTTATATTTTGATATTAGTTTGATAAATATATTATAGTCTTTATTGCAATAAACAAATATATATATATTTAACAGATTTGTATATGCATATAATATATGATATTTAATATAGGTACTTACCCCTGGTCTTAGCCCTACAACATCAAGGAACCATATGCTGAAGATGCCAAGAGGGATAGCAACTACCATGAATATTATGGAAAGCCAATTAACCATACTGGCATCAATATCATAAAAAGCAGCAGTGCTGTCTGCTATTGGACTGAAACTGACCCATACCTGAAAAAAAAGACATAAAATATATATAAATAATAAAATTCAAACTAAGATACTGATAAATCTGCCAAATTACTTTTTGTATATTAAACTGTATATAAGATATACTTTTAATCAGTTATCAATGGGCTTAATCATGTCAATTAACATATATTTCAGGCCTTTGGGAGATTCAATGGCATGACAAACAAGGTTTACACCCACTTTGACCACTGGACCATTTGACTGCCATTGGGGTGGGGGGCAGAATGCAGGGTTTGTGATATAGTGCTGGGGATATGGTGCGGAGGATTTGGCAGTCAATGTTTAAGGGGGTTAAGTCCCCCCTACCCCCTCCCCCTGCCCTTGTGGAGGACAGCAGTAAAAGTGGGCATACACTGACAGACAATAGTAGTCTGGAGAGACCTGAGACCTGTACACTCAGTAACAGAGCAGATGGCTAACACAGCTTTAATACATAATGTCTCTCCCTTGCTGTATTTGATATCTTTTAGAAGCAATATTTTGACACTCCTAAAATTAAAGCTGGTGTAAAACGAGGACTGACTGCCGAAGACTGCCGAAGTAGGAGGAAGTACTTTTAGGGCTGATGTCCGGCAGATTTGGTGGCAGGTACACATATATAATTGATATGAGCTGAAAGACTTACTTGTTTGCATGCCGTACACGAAATTCCAACTTATTTGGTATCCATTTGACCGAGATATATCCACTTCTGTCGAGGGCTGTTATTCAAATGACCAATATCGCCGTTTGCGGCCGGCGGAAGTCTCGTCGGCGAACCGAAATCTCGCGCCCGTGGCTGCCAGCCGGGGTGCGGGGTGTCGGCGTGGGGTGTGACGGGAGGGGAGGGGAGTGGGGGGGGGTGGAGAATTGCTGGCCGCGCCGACATGGCTGGCTGGTTGGTGAAGCCTGGGCAAGAGTTGGCATGGGTACTGGTGGTGGGGGGTGGGTGGATTAAGTGCGGGCGGGTCGGGGGTATGGGGGTGGTCAAACGGGTAGCAAATAAGCGCAGCAGACGTAAAGTCAGCCAAAATAATATCGTAGACGACTAGAGTGACACGTAATGCAACCATCAACGTCAAGGATATATCTGACCCATCTGAGGTCTATGCACCCTTTTATAAGATCTGTTACCTGCTGAAAACCAGTTCAAACACAACGATGATTGCAATATATGAACATCACTAGGGAACATCAATGTCGGTCAGCTATGAAGCCAGTTTAACAGTTACTGCAACACAAGTATGCATTATAATTGCAGCAAAACTATGACAGTCAACCAATTCACATGTTAAGACGCAAAGAAGTCTTCAAGGAGAGATCAAGCAACATAACACCCACTTCATACCGCACTTGACTCGCTCTGAAGCCAGTTTAACAGTTATCAGAACTTGAAACACTTTAAACAAAATAACGCATCATAATTGCACCCGATCCAATTCCCGGTCCACAGCTTCACCACATCCGACCTAAGATCGGTTTCACAGGTACCGCACTTGACTCGCTCTGAAGCCAGTGTAACAGTTATCAGAACTTGGAACACTTGAAACAAAATAACGCATCATAATTGCACCCGATCCAATTCCCGGTACACAGCTTCACCACAACCTAACATCGATGAAAATCATCCACCAAATATACCTGAACTAGCGCTAATAATTTCTGTTTCCACTAGTAATTCAGGGCCGTCAAAACTAGTAATCCCAGTAGAGGCTAAAATAGATGTCCGTACCTACAAGTCTGGTGAACTAATTCAGGCCTACGCCGGCCAGTCGTTCGACACAACTTGATCAGTTAACAAAAGAACTCACAACAACATCGCTTGCATGCCTTATTATTATTGTTTACTCGCTCGGTTTCGTTGTTGATTGCGTGACTGTAAGAAGGCGGGGGTCGATGACTCAGTTTTATAACAGACATTAAACAGACCGACACGTCTTTGAACACCAGTAGAAACTAGCAATTTGAGGAACGAGTGATATTAATAAGTTACTTGTGAGAGCTTTTGATGACTTTTGATGTGAAACCTGACACTTCGCTCAACCGGTCTAGACAGCAATTAGCCAATGTGTTATTCACTGTGCGATGATCCACCCCCATACCCCCGACCCGCCTGCACTTAATCCACCCACCCCCCACCACCAGTACCCATGCCAACTCTTGCCCAGGCTTCACCAACCAGCCAGCCATGTCGGCGCGGCCAGCAATTCTCCACCCCCCCCACCCCCCTCCCCTCCCGTCACACCCCACGCCGACACCTCGCACCCCGGCTGACAGCCACGGGCGCGAGATTTCGGTTCGCCGACGAGACTTCCGCTGGCCGCAAACGGCGATATTGGTCATTTGAATAACAGCCCTTGACAGAAGTGGATATATCTCGGTCAAATGGATACCAAATAAGTTGGATTTTCGTGTACGGCATGCAAACAAGTAAGTCTTTCAGCTCATATCAATTATATATGTGTACCTGCCACCAAATCTGCCGGACATCAGCCCTAAAAGTACTTCCTCCTACTTCAGCAGTCTTCGGCAGTCAGTCCTCGTTTTACACCAGCTCCTAAAATTATATTAATGTTTAGATGTTCACTATATATATATTGTAAGTTGCTATAAAATTGGAAAGCATTTACTTTCTGCATTTCTATATTACCATGCCATTTGACAGGCTCAGAATGCTCAAAATTGCCAGAATGAACCATCTTGCTGGATAAGATCTGAAGCTTTCTGTCCGCCCGGTGGCTGGGACCACAACTTCGAGTAGTGGGCGTTCTTCAGATTCATCATTGGAGTCCATCATCTTCACCAAAATAATCAAAACATATGTCGTATCCCACGTCAGGTCATAAGTCCATGGTCGATTATGTTTATAAACAACAATAAGGACATGTCACATGTGAGTGTGAGGGGCAAAGCCAAAGGGGGAATGCCAACGATTCTTAAAATAGATCATTCGCTGGGTTCAAAGCCTCGTTTCGGTGTTTTATGATATGTGGCTGGTTCCCTTGTTCACATTTGAATGGGGCAACTTGCGAAAACGGCCGACAATAAAATCGGACTCATATAGACTGCTCCTCTCGTCTCATTCGTTCACCCATGTTCTCGTCACGGCATTTCGTACTAACGGTAATCTAGCTGACGATTGGGGTTCTGACGACCGAGGGGGTGGAGGGGGGGGGGGGTGCTTTCAAGTGCGCCCTCAACGGGGTAAAAGAATCGGACGATCAGGAGGGTACTGGAGAATTTGAGATGCGTATACTGGTAGCCTATGTCACCGCAGGGATATACCGAGCTACAGAAATGCGTCCAGTTGGCATGGTAGGAGTTATATGTACCTTACGTGTGTGATTTACAGCCATAACAGCTTCCAATCTACGTCACGTCGCACTGAGGGACGAGAGAGGTCCTGGGGATCCGGACTCTTTTTTTTAGAAAGAATGCGTTTTTCAATGCAAAGTTAGGCCACCCCCACCCCCCTCCCCCCTCCCTTCTGACGCAGCTGACGTCTGTCCGGATCTTCAGAAACAGGGCTATAATCCCCTAGACACAAACGATGATGAGCACATATGAAAAGGAGTAGGGCGGATACAGGAATGCGGTTGCAGTTTATGTTTAGCTGTTTGAATACAGGGGAGGGCGGAGGCACGAGGGGCGCTCCCTCTCCAAAACCCTAACGACGGGAGTCGGGAGGCTATATATAGGCCTATATATAACCACTGAAAACGGCCGGTGAGGATCGTTCGAATTTGCAACTGAGCCACTGACCGGCATTGGTATCCAGCGTTCCGAACATCACCCAACCCTTTCCTCTCTCTTTTTTTCACCGCTCAGAAAGCTCATTTGATCCGCACAGATCGGCGTAGACGACCTCCCCCTCCGCCCCGCCCCCCTCCCGCCCTACAGTCGCAAGTTTTCATGTGGACCCCCCCGTCCCCGTCGTCAAAAATTGGTGAATCCACCGGTAGCCCACCGGTAGCCCTTTTTGTTAGCCCCACACCCCCTCCCCGGTCGCAAGTTTGGAACCCTTCCCCCCTTTTTAAATTCCTGGATCCAACCCCTGCAGACTATAAGCTGACGGGCCGCGCGGCCCGGTTCCAGCAGTAAGCGGGGTGAACGTCGAGGCTATTGGGCCGCTTTTGCAGAGGGACGAGATGCATGAACCAGTGTGGGGGCAATATGTATTTGGGGCGTTTTTGACGACAGGGCGGCATCAGACCACAAAATAATAATATTATTTATTCGTCTAAAAGTTGACATTTAGTACAAATTCGCCCTAAAATATTGATAGAAGTGGAATTATATACGTAATTTGATAAATGTCCATGATTCTGCGAAAAATTGTTGGCGCGAGAAGAACGACAACGGAGCGCATTTCTTGTCCGCCATTACAGCTTGAAGCATGGCGGATGCGGCGGCCAGATCGTTGCAGTACGAATATAAAGCGGTAAGTTGCAAAAACATCACAGTTGCTAGTGTTGCGTCTTTATAAGTTACTATAGAATGTCTTTAAATGTTTTTCCTTTCTCGTCGTATTTAATTTCATAGTTTAATTAATCAACAAGTATTCGCAATCCGGCATGCACGTTTTTTCTCGGCCAGTGCCAGTGCCTTTGCGAGGCCGAGGCAGTGAAGCGGAACCAGTGGAACGCTTTCACAGTTTTAAAAGATAACCTACTTTTGCCAAGTATTGCGTCCTTGCTTCCCTAGATATTCACAAGTTTATACGATTCTGTTCCTCTTTGTATATCAGGCTGAAGATGTTCATTGCGGGAATGTGCATTTTGACTTTTCTTTACTTTCATTCAAAACTTCGTCATTTGACATTTCTCATGCTGCCAAAGTTTTGTCAAGCTGCTGAGGAAGTCACACCATATGACAACAGGAGGGAACTTGTACACAGGTTATCTGTGAATAAGATGATCTATCTGTGTATGCTTCATGCCAATACTTTTACCACAGTCCAATTCACACATATTAATTAGAAAATTCATTTTTTAGCTACATGATTCCATGGCTCTGATTTCGTTACAATTTGAGTGAATCACAATAGTGAGTTTATTTTACAAGAGAGACCAGCTCAGCAACTAAGGGCATGTTTGATGGATATAAAATCAAAACTGGTTTGCAAAATGACTACTTAACACAAGGAGGATTGAAACCATGAAATTATTGAGAGAGTTGATTTCACAGTTTAGGTTTGTGTGGAATTGTCACTTTGATCAATACATACAAGATAGTTAATTACGAATATAGTCAATTATATACATAGTGAATCGAGAATTCTAGACAAAAGTATCAGGTTAATGTATTAATAAACAGTATAATTTCAGGTAGAAAAAAACAGACTGTGTTTATACTGGTACAACCTCAAAAGCACATGGTCATGACACCTACCATTGCTGTAATCAGGGTATTAGCTTTGTGCAAGTGCCTCCAGGCAAGCCCGCTTCTCTAAAAGCATAACCGTCTGAATGTTAAGATCTTTAGACATTAGTAGGGAATTGACTAGCTTTTATTATAATGTATGCGAATATAATTATAGTGTTCACATGTTCCCAATACTTTATTCTATCTTCTGACATCAAGAAAGTGTATCAATAATAAGTTGTTTTGATTATATTTTCACAAACAAATGTTGGAGCATGCAACTTTTCCCCTTTGAAACCAGTTTCAAAAGCATTTTTTTGGTTGTCTGTCAGTTTTGAATAAATTGAATACGCCTTTAACCTCAGTCCGGGGAGGGGGAAGGGGGGTATAACACATAATTATGCTCTCATAAGCATATAATCATGACCTGTGCCATTGCCCAAATACATGTTGAAACTGTGAAATTAATGAATCAATCTATTCGCCTTCAGCATGTTTAGGTGGGCAAACTGTTAAAACCAGTTTCAAAGGTGGTTTTGATTACCCATCTGTTTCAGGTAAATCAGATACACCATTAGCTTCAGTCCTGGGAGAGGGGGTACTACAAATAATTAGGTACATGTCCACCACCCAAGTGAGACTTTTAGCACCTGTTTTCTCTTTTCCCTTGTGTATATCTGAGACTGAATTTTTTTCTCAATTTTCAAAGAAAGAAGTCATGTTTTCCTTAAAATTTTATATTTCTCTCTTTCCGTATACCCTATATAGCATGAGCACTAGGATCTAAAACCCCCCCCCCCCCCCCCCCATAGAGGAGCCCACCAAACACTATATATGGTATCCAACTCCATCACAAAATAATGTCTAGTGAAACCAGACATCTCTACTACTTCTCTAAAACATATTTAATTTGACACATAAATCCTTCATTCTCTATTTCAAAAACAGTTTGGATATTTTGCTTAGGAATTCAAAAAGGAATTACTGTAAACTGCCTATTTGAAGCTGCATACATATTAGAAGCCGCACCCAATCTTTGGCCCCTAAACCGGGTTGGTGGGCACCCAGAACCATTTCTGGAAAACTATGTATTATAAGCCACACCCAAAATTTGGCCCTTTCAGCCCCCCCCCCCTGTATCCCTGCTTAATCCTATCTGGCCAACCACGCCAATTAATTGTTTATACAAGCAGTCGCAACTACTAACAACATTCACCTGTCCCTCTCCAATCGCAGCTCTTATCAAGTTTCAAACCAGTGGCTGGCACAATTAACTTATTGCATTTGGTGCGAGGCCAGCGGCAGCCGTATCAATTTACACCACCTGAAACCTGGCCTCTGATCATTAGTCTACAATAGGTGTGGGTGGAGTTCTGTGGCAGTATAAATAAATAACACAACCTTAAGATGGTTTCTTTGATTCCGACTGGGTTTGTGGAGGGAACAGAGTATTGACATTCAAAATGAATTATCTCCCGACTTGTATGACGTAATGATGCAATAAATTATTTTGGCAACGGGTAATTTTCATATTACTTCACCCCCCCTGCTTGTCTCGCCACGCTCACTTTAAATTGGCAAAAGGCCTTATTTTAAGCTGCACCCTGAGTTGTGACTCAAACCCGAAAAGTGGAACCACTAACTTCTTAATATAAGCAGCAGCTTCAAGTAGGCAGTTTACGGTAAAGCAACTCGAAAAGTTATGACTCATATGGTACGGAGACGGACACAGAGTTCTGAGACAGATATATAGGCATAAATTATCCCTTAACAGTAAGATAGAAATAAGCCCTATCTGCTCAAATACATGATATCAAGAGAAGGATCAGAGCTTAGTTTTCTACACAGGTCCACCAATAAGCCACAGCTTCACACCAGTGGGTTTGCAGATTGGCCTACATTAGCATATTAACAAGCCGCATTGAATTGGTTTTCACCGCCTTGCTGACAAACCTTGGAGGACCTGTCATGTCGGGCATTATTACCCACACGTTTATCCAAAACTGAAGGCTGTTCATGGGGCTGAATATTTATGATATTGATGATTCTGAAATGTTGAAATGATTTATAGTTGATCCTTGTTCCTCTTTGGGTTGCAGAATTCCAATCTTGTGCTTCAAGCAGACAGGACACTTATAGACCGCAGGCCTCGAGATGAAGCTACTGGTGAAGTCCTGCCTCTCAGTACCAAGGTACTGGGAGGAGCACGAATGGGCGACAAGGCCCAGAGGACAAAACCTCCTCAGATGGAAGAGAAAAAAGTGAAGTAAGCTAAAATATTTGATTTCAAGTTGCCCTGCTTTGTTCTTTTCCCATCAAATTGTTCTCCATGTTTTGATGGTGTAATATATTGAAATTAATCATCTTGAAAGTCCCTTTGGAGCTGGACTCTAATTTTCAATAATTGATGTTTATTATCCCTGGTAATAAAGTATTTATTCATAGCTTGCATGTTTCAATAATTTAGTATCATAATGTACATCTGCCAATGTTGTAACAAAATAGCTCAAGTGTTCACACACATGTTTCAGAATGTACTTGTATGCTGTTTTTTTTTATTTTTTGCTTTTATTTTTTGCTTATATATATAATATTTTTCTTGGCTTTCCTCAGGCGAAGAAAAAGAGATGAAGCCAAATATGACACAATGAAGATGAAGGGAACAACTCTGCTGTCTGAAGGCATTGATGAGATGGTTGGAATTATGTATCGTCCAAAGACCCAGGAAACCAGACAGACTTATGAAGTTTTGTTGAGCTTCATACAAGCTGCTCTTGGTGATCAGGTAATTATCTTTGTCTGGCCTAGCTTATGAAGTAGGAACCATTGCTCCTTGCTTTGCATACCGGTATACAGTCTTCTGCAATTATCAATTATATTTTCTTCTATATATATCTCCTAATATTATTATACACAGTGATATTGGAAGTTAGGATCAATAATTCACCTAAATAAGTTGCTTTTTGTATCCGTGGATATTTCCAATTTAACCATTGTCTTTATCAAGGCTACCCGAAGTACCGATTCATGGATTCTGGCTTTAGTCTATGTACTGGTAGTTTTATTTAATTGGCCTTAAGAAGTGTCCTTTATATTATAAAAGTTTGCTATTGTCACTTGTAGCCACGGGACATCCTCTGTGGTGCTGCCGATGAGGTTCTGGCTGTCCTGAAGAATGACAAAATGAAAGACAAAGAGCGGCGATCTGAAGTAGAAGCATTACTCTCGGGACTTGCTGATGAGAGGTACGCACTTCTAGTCAACCTGGGCAAGAAAATCTCCGACTGGGGTGCGGATGAAAAGATGCAAACTGGTATGTCAGTATGTCCCTTACCGAATCTGCATTTGAATGTGTTACTGATGTAATAAATTTATCTTCAATAATTGACTAATTTTACATGGGATGTAACTTCCATTGATTGTTAGTCTAACATTGACTTTTTGATATGATGCTTGGACTTTCTCAAGATCTTCAAACTTTATCAAACATAATCTAGGACAATGATCCTTAACATTTCATGTGCTTAAATATTACAATTGTGACTGTTTAATTCTCATATTTAGGACACATAGCACTTAATATTTTGTGTTATTCTTAGATGAGAACATTGATGAAACCTATGGAATCAATGTACAGTTCGAGGAATCTGAAGATGAGGTAATTATTGAACTCTTACTTTTCTAGACTAAATAAATTATCTTGACATGAGACTGGGGTCAGAAGGTTTGGGTTGGTAATGAATTTAATCAGCAACTTGTATAGCTGCCGCTTTCTGTAGCCGTTGCTTCCAGGGAAAATATGTGTAGACCTAATAAAATAATGGATGGGAAAAATGTGTATACTAAAAGGTATCACAAAGAGTGTGGTCTTGGCTGCTATGAACTGGTCTGCTGCGTATCCACACAATTTTATGTTACATTTATAAGCCTATTATTACTACCGGTATCCTACCTCATTACCCCAAATTGTTAAATCCTGTGAAAAAAATCATTGTTTTTAATGTTTTATATTTAAAGATAATAAGATATTATAATAATGTTCTCTCCTAAAGGATGAAGAGGACGTGTATGGAGAAGTGCGAGATGATGAAGAAGTTGAAGACGTGGATGAGGGTGTTGAGGCTGCTGTTGATGGCACCCTTTCTGCTAATGTGAGTATTAGAATTACAATGTATGTTAGGTCTGCAGACATCCGCCTTGTTCTTGTTTGCATGGAAAGCAACAAACAGCGCCTTATATGTTTGAACTGATGTGTCACTGGTTTGCTAATGGTGTATCAGATATGCATATGGCCAAAAAATTGTGGCCAATAGTTACGAAATAATTATACAGTAATAGATTTAATAAAAGATATTCTATCTTATCCAATTCAAATTAGAAGGAAGTTCGTTCATATGTAGGCACCAGGAATACGTTCATAACGGCGTGAAAATACCTGCAGACTGATTAGCTATGTTTTATGTTCTTCTAACTTGCAGTTGGCTGGCGGGGATGGTGCGATGGGTAAATCCTCCAGAAGTCTTTCCCCTCACGATATAGATGCTTACTGGCTGCAGCGTAGCCTCAGCAAGTACTTCGACGACCCAGTGGTGGCCCAGCAACGGGCGGGGGAGGTCATTGATATCCTGAGGGAGGCGAGCGATGAGAGAGAAGCAGAAAACAAACTAGTCATGCTGCTGGGTTTCCAGCAGTTCGAGTTCATCAAGGTGCTCCGACAGCATTGGAAGATGAGTAAGTAACGTCTATTGGTCATAAAGCAAAGTAAGGCAGGACAACGGCGGGTACAGCAGATTGCTAGGTTGTCGTTTTTATGTATGTGTACCATAACGGGAGCCATGGGCGTTTTGTTTAGGGTGCATGATGCGGTTAAGGTTTATTTGTTTGCCTGAACTTAAGTAAAAAAAATAACATGTGGGGGGGGGGGGGACTGGTTAGACTCTGAATGTGAAAAACAGGTGGAATTTATTTACTAATTTTTTTTTTTTTTCTAATGGTTTATGTAGTCAACCACATGCATATAACAGTACCTGGTGATTAACACGCCCGCCACTTCTCTCCTCCGTACAGTCCTGTACTGCACGCTGCGAGCCCAGGTCCAGAGCGACACTGAGCGGGAGGCTGTGGAGGAGCGGATGAAGGGGGACCCGGAGCTGTTGGGCATCCTGCGGACCCTCCAGGAGACCGGCAAGGAGGACATCGTGCAGGAGGAGCGCGCCAGGCGCCAGGCCGCCAGACAGACCCGGGTGGACGCCGACCTGGAGGCCATGGACGTGGACGAGGGCGGCGCCCTGGACTCCACCAACGTCATCGACATCGAGGACCTGACCTTCACCCAGGGCTCCCATCTGATGGCGAATAAGCGCTGCCAGCTGCCCGAGGGCTCCTACCGCAAGCAGCGGAAGGGGTACGAGGAGGTGCACGTGCCGGCCCTCAAGCAGCCGTTCGACCCCGATGAGACGCTGGTCCCTATTGACCGGCTACCGCGCTACGCTCAGCCAGCGTTTGAAGGCTTCAAGAGTCTCAATCGCATCCAGAGTAAACTTCACAAGGCTGCAATCGAAACGGATGAGAATATCTTGCTGTGCGCTCCTACGGTTAGTATTGAATCTCCTGTTGTTTCAGGTGTAAAATATCTGTCACAAGACAAGATGGGAATTAATTTAATAGCAATGATTCACGGCTAGGTCATAATGTAAACTAATCTTGTCAATGTTGTGCGGTGAATTTGGTTATTGTATATATTTTTTTACCGTTTCTTTTGTGAGTTTACCCTGAAAGGGATGCCCTCGAGCAGTTATTAAACATTATTACAATTGTTCTATTGAGTAATTAATATCTTAAAGTAAATTTTGGTATATATATAAACGACAGCTATTTCATCTCCCTTCAGGGTGCTGGTAAAACCAATGTGGCGTTATTGTGTATGTTGAGGGAAATCGGAAAGCATGTAAACGCTGACGGTACCATCAACACAGATGAATTCAAGATCATATACGTGGCTCCCATGCGGTCACTTGTACAGGAAATGGTCGGCAACTTCCGAAAGGTAAGGACTATATAATATAGTACCTTTGTTATGCCTTATGAATGGCATGGTGGGTAGTGTGCCAGACTTCGTCGAATGAGCTCTTTTCATTCATTCCATCCTGAGATGGGGGGTTCGCACCCCTCAGTGCGAATGTCTTGTCCATGTGATGTCCTTTCGAATTACAAGTAGGGGCTTATCATCGGGGACATGGCTCGGATCCACCGTTAATGCGATTTCACCATCCTAGATTAATGTCTCCTTGCAACAACGGACAGACCATCGATTAGAACGTCGATATGAATAGAAAAGCAAGTGGTAAACATTTCAGTCTGATAATATTATTTTATATTTGTCTAATAGTGAATGGGAATGTTAACTGCAGTATTAACCTAAAATGTGTGATTTGTAACATTTAAAATCCAACTTTTTACCAACCTGGTATATTTCCTTGCAGAGGTTGTCGACGTACGGTATCCAGGTGGATGAGTTGACGGGGGACCACCAGTTGAGTAAAGAGCAAATCACAGCCACACAGATCATTGTGTGCACCCCAGAGAAATGGGACATCATCACCAGAAAGGGAGGCGAGCGGACCTACACGCAGCTCGTCCGACTCATGATCTTTGTACGTATTGCACATCCAAACTGCTTGCATTGTTTCTATACTGTAGTATGTCTTAAGAGTTAATTGTTAGCGTAAAACAAGAAAAATGGTCATACACAATTAAAATACTATTTTGTTGAGCCGGTGTAAACACATGAAGCCTTAGTTCTAATGTAAATTATTGATTCTGTTCTCTTACCCCTGTAGACATCTTACGCTTATAGTCTACAAATATAATGAATATAATGTGTACTATAGAAGACGTACAAAATAAAACTTGAATACTTTAAATATGTAAAATGGCCTCGAGATATCAACTTGTGCATCTTTCATCCATTTTTACGAGAAAACAATGATTAATGTAATGACCTCTGCCCCCTGCCAGGACGAGATTCACCTGCTGCACGACGACCGCGGGCCGGTCCTGGAGGCCCTGGTGGCCCGCACCATCCGCAACATCGAGACCACCCAGGAGGACGTGCGCCTGGTGGGCCTCAGCGCCACGCTGCCCAACTACGAGGACGTGGCCACCTTCCTGCGGGTCGACCCCGCCAAGGGACTCTTCTTCTTCGACAACAGCTACCGCCCCGTGCCTCTCGAGCAGCAGTACGTGGGGATCACCGAGAAGAAGGCCGTCAAGCGTTTCCAGATCATGAACGAGATCGTGTATGAGAAGATTCTGGAGCACGCCGGCAAAAACCAGGTGTTGGTGTTCGTCCACTCGCGGAAGGAGACCGGGAAGACGTCCAGAGCGATCCGGGATATGTGTCTGGAGAAGGATACCCTGGGGCAGTTCCTGAAAGAGGGGTCGGCGTCCACCGAGGTGCTCAGGCGGGAGGCCGAGCAGGTCAAGGTCAGTAGCTGCTTCAGGAGCGAACTCCCCGAGTCGCTGAACTTAGCCATTTTGGTGGTAGCCGAAAGTATTTGTCTTGTGTCTTTTTGTCTGTTGACGATCGTGATAATTGCAAAAAATCTGGAGGCTTATATTAATATGTAAACATTTTATATTTATGTTGGTATATTTGATACTCCTATATTCAAGCGCGTATTGCATTTCAATACGGAGCCAACTGCATTTCCTTGGTTTATATGAGCCTTTCTGGGAGTACTGGAATTTCATATTCTGCGCAACTTCATTTCAATTCTATCATCATGATCTCTGCCCCTATTAGTTACCCACTAAGTTTCTTACACTTCAATGTATTCATTCTACCATTGTCAGAACATGGAGCTGAAGGACTTGCTGCCGTACGGCTTCGCTATCCACCACGCCGGCATGACCCGCGTCGACCGTATCCTGGTGGAGGATCTGTTTGCCGACCGCCACATCCAGGTGCTTGTGTCCACCTCCACGCTGGCCTGGGGTGTCAACCTGCCCGCCCACACCGTCATAATAAAGGGCACGCAGGTCTACAGCCCGGAGAAGGGCCGCTGGATTGAGCTGGGCGCCCTCGACGTCATGCAGGTAATGGGCACAAGTCGCAGCTTCAAATAACTCCGTCAAACAATGATAGTTGTGTATCATTCTCCGGGAACAAAATGAAAACACGTTGTTCAGTTGGGTCTGTTTCATATGTTACAGCCATAACTGTACCTTTGGTTATTTCGTCCTGTAACATGAAACGGTTTGACCTGTATCAGGAAATAAATATTGAAGAATAAATCCACAACATGGATAATATTAGTCGGGTACTGACATGGTTATATTCTCAATTATCACCAATAAACTTCTATATGTATTCATCATGTCTTTCTGGGGCGTAAGTGTGAAGACGCCAGTGAAATCAAGTCTGTGGTATAAAACCCGTCACCGTTGCAGTTCGCCCGGTATCTGCCTATTTAACCCTTGCGTACCTAACGATAACATAAAACGCGCATTCCTTGATTGTTTTTTTACAGATGCTGGGCCGCGCTGGCCGCCCCCAGTACGACACCAAGGGCGAGGGCATCTTGCTGACCAACCACAGCGAGCTGCAGTTCTACCTGTCGCTGATGAACCAGCAGCTGCCGGTCGAGTCTCAGTTCATCGCCAAGCTGGCCGACAATCTCAACGCCGAGGTGGTGCTGGGCACCGTGCAGAACGCCCGGGAAGCCGTCAACTGGCTCGGTAGGATATCTTGTTACCTCCATTTGAGTTTCGTTTGACGTATCATTCTTTGCTACGGTTTAGCCCATTCGTTTGCAAAGGGTGCCTAAAACACCAATGTGTTTATTCCGTAACTTTTAATGTATATATAATTATGCAATCGTGTGGTGGGTCAACCAAAGAGATTACTAATTTATCCTCCACCCAACGCCATGTTCTTGTCCCGTGAGAATTATTGGCCCAGTTTTTTTCTCGCTGTGCACACAAGTGGCCTTAGGCACCCAGCATTCCAATGAATTCCTCGGGTTCCGGCTTGCGTACTCCAGGAGTTATCAAATGTATGTAGAAGATAGATAGTTTCTACTGTACAAAAGTATTCATGTGATGCGAGTTGCAGAGAGAGATAATATTAATGGGTCGTTTGCAGGCTACACGTACCTGTACATCCGCATGCTGCGCAACCCCACGCTGTACGGGATTCCCCATGAGAGGCGAGGCGACGACAAGTACCTGGAGAAGTGGCGGTCGGATCTGGTCCACACCGGCGCCCTGCTCCTCGACAAACACAACCTCGTCCGCTACGACAAGAAGTCTGGCAACCTCCAGGTATGGACCGTCGTCCGATACTTCCAATAGTTCCGGGAACGTAACTTGATTTGGGTGGATTTAATTAATGGCAGTGCATACTTGGTTGTGTAGTGACGATCGAAATACATGTAGTATGGAATGATGGCGGTGAATAGCCTTTTGATGCACTGTTTTAATTGTTATTCGTGCAAAGCATCAGCGTTATCGATCATAGATAATCCGTATCAAAGTTCTTTTTTGCAAGCAAATTGATTGACGTGTTGAATACTATGTTGCAATTTTCTCTAGCCGGGGTGCTCCATTCATAATGTGTTATCCCGCATCGTTCTCGCGACTTGCAGGTGACCGAGTTGGGCCGCATCTCGAGCCACTACTACATCACCCACGAAACCATGGCGACGTACAACCAGCTGCTGAAGCCGACCCTGAGCGAGATCGAGCTCTTCCGCGTCTTCTCGCTGTCGTCCGAGTTCCGCCACATCGTCGTCCGGGAAGAGGAGAAGCTGGAGCTCCTGAAACTGCTGGAACGGGTCCCCATCCCGATCAAGGAGAGCATCGAGGAGCCAAGCGCCAAGACCAACGTCCTGCTGCAGGCCTACATCTCTCAGCTCAAGCTGGAGGGGTTTGCCCTTGTGTCGGACATGGTCTTCGTCACTCAGTCCGCCGCCAGACTCATGAGGGCCATCTTCGAGATCGTGCTGCACCGCGGCTGGGCGCAGCTGGCGGATAAGGCGCTCGCCCTCTGCAAGATGATCGACAAGAGGATGTGAGTGCATATCGTACCAGGCAGCGGTTGAGATATTTTAGTTTTCTGGCGTCAAAATATCAAATGCGAGGATTAATATTTAAATGGATTTTGTTGTCTAATAAATATGAATGTAAAGTATATATGACTGTCAGCTATTCGTCCCAGACGTTGTGTTGGAAAACTGTTTAATATGTTCCTGTCTTCACCACCAGGTGGCAGTCGATGAGCCCCTTGCGGCAGTTCTCCTTCAAGAAGATCTCGGAGGAGGTGATCAAGAAGATCGAGAAGAAGAGCTTCCAGTGGGAGCGCTTCTACGACCTGAACCCCCACGAGATCGGCGAGTTGATCCGGGCGCCCAAGCTGGGCAAGACGATCCACAAGTACGTCCACCAGTTCCCCAAACTGGAGCTCTCGGTCCACATCCAGCCCATCACCCGGTCCACGCTCCGGGTCGAGCTCACCGTCACGCCGGACTTCCAGTGGGACGAGAAGATCCACGGACACTCGGAGGTGAGTCCCGCTGCTATGTGTCTGGTCTATGGCAAGCCAAAGTGGAATTTAATGGAGGATTTGCACATATGTTCAAATATCCGGTGCGTCTGGAGTTCAATTGTATGGTTGGTCCATTAATTCTTCATCCGTTTTTCAACAGAATTTTGCCCTTTTGGAATACATACGTATATATGTACCAGTAAATTAGATTATGTTTTTCGTGGTAAACATTTCTTGGCAAGGAAATAACGAATCTCCATTTTGTGTGATATTTTGCAGGCCTTCTGGATCTTGGTGGAAGACGTTGACAGCGAAGTCATCCTTCATCACGAATACTTTCTGCTTAAGCAGTAAGTGAGCTATTTTCAGTGTGTTGTCTTGTATGCACCGTGGTATACTTGTAATGTTGTAGATATATATTTCACTTTTCCTATGTTTAACGCGGGATTTGGGATTGCATATAAATTTGGTTGACGTATATTGACGTTGTCACTGTATTTGCGTGTATGGGGGTTAGTAAGTAATTTATCTGGATGGTCATTGTTACAGTCCTATCGTTATTATTATTTTTACCATTATTACCGTCATATGTTTCTGTTTGATATTGACGTGGTCGATGTTTACTCTCACCAAGGTTTCAGTGTTATTGGCTATATGATTTCCTTGCCTCGGTGGATGTGCCGTGATTTCGTTGTCTGGCTTACCACTGGGGGTGGGTGTGTTCCTAGACCATGTTGTGTTCTTTACCTCATGACTAGATTCACACTCATCCTTAGCGGGGGCCACGCTCACCTCCTTCCCATTGTACAGTCGGTGTCACCCACATCCTTAGCCTAGCCATCAATATCTTGCTATCAATAAACTCCATTAATGTAAACTCCGCTAATGTTTGTCCATTTGTGCCCCTCTCAACACGACAGGTAAGAGGGGAGGAACCCTGTCAGTATGTTATCGACGTTGTAACTTTAAATATGCACTCACAATGTTATACTGTGTAATTTAATTGTAAGTTACTGCTAGTGGCCTTGTATGTGGAAAAACTTCCTTCTCTTAATTTTTCGTGGTATTAGTTTCTTTTCGCGGTATTTGCTATAATTTATTGATGTCTATTTAACTGAATCTAGACCATTCGATCAGGTTGCTATTTATTCTCCTGGAGAATTATTGGTTGTTGAATTCAGTTGAGTTGGGTGAGTGTGTTTCAAGTCCATGCTACGCTGTGGTCATGACTAGACTCACACTCATCCAGTTACACTGGACCCATCGTCGTCAAATAAAATACGCGTTCATTAGCAAGTGTTCTACGATACCCATGCTGTACACTATAATAGCTCCGACGAGAAATATTGGTTAAATTTATTTTTATCGTACCAACTGGTCCTTATATTTTGGCCTATAGTAGTATATGATCCATAACGTGATCTCGTGTGTGACTTTCAGGAAGTTCGCGGAGGAGGAGCATGTGGTGAAGTTCTTCGTGCCTGTGTTCGAGCCCCTGCCGCCTCAGTACTTCATCAGGGTGGTGTCTGATAGATGGATAGGTAAGTGTTCCAGCTCCCCCGGCAAAATGTCCAATTATATTAGTGATCTCAGTCTGGTTATTGGTCCCTTAATATGATAAAGAAAAACGATGATTTTGCGTGACATCATTGAAAACTAACACCATCTATTGGTTCTCCATCTTCCGTGTAATTTTATTTTTCATTCCTTTTCGCATGATGTAGGATAGATCTCTTTAAGTTTTCATTTTCTCTTGTCGCGCACCTTTCAGCCAGTGAGACGCAGCTGCCAGTCTCCTTCCGCCATTTGATTCTGCCGGAGAAGTACCCGCCGCCCACAGAGCTACTGGATCTGCAGCCTCTGCCCGTCTCGGCCCTGAGAAACCCGGCCTTCGAGGCTCTGTACAGCGAGAAGTTCCCCTTCTTCAACCCCATCCAAACACAGGGTTGGTACACAGCTTTTCATATATCACATACATGTACTCCATAGTCACTTCCCATGTGTGAAATAAAGTCTCAAACTGTTAAGTCAGTATGAAAGATATTACATCAAATGTGTTTTTGTACAAGTCTCGTTTTCCACGAGGTGATTGTAGGCTACCTACGCGGCTTCAAGATAATTCGAATATTACCATACGAATAAATAATAGAATAAACCTCTTCAGTTGAACCAGGAATAATATAGTACAAAGGGGGGCTGTCACCTGACGATGTTTTGTCTTTTTCAGTGTTCAACGCGATCTACAACAGTGACGACAACGTGTTTGTCGGGGCGCCGACTGGCAGCGGAAAGACCATCGCCGCCGAGTTCGCCATTCTGCGCATGCTCGCGCAGAACCCGGATGGTCGCTGCGTGTACGTGACGCCGAAGGACGCGGTGGCTGAGCAGGTTAGTTGAGTCTGGCGTCTTGCCATGAAGGTGGGTGGCAGATAACTGGAGAAGTGGCCCCATATGTTTTGAAAGGGAGCCACCAGCCTGGCCTCTCTCGCTGCTTTAACCGATTCATATAATTAATACCCAAGTGTCCAACCTCCAGCTTACAGAATTTTCCGCCCTGTGTAGCTCACAATAAAAATTAAAAGTCACTGCCAGCCACGGCAGCCCTTATTAGAGGTGTGCCCGCGATTGACCAATCAGGAGGCGATACTCTAATATATTTAAATATGAAGGTGTGTGGCAGATAATTTATGTTCCTGTTTCAAAAAAATGGCCTGATATGTTTTCAAACCTATAGAAATATGCTTTTCTAGTTAATATTAAATTGTTAAAAAAGGTCAGCAACTTAAGCTTTGGAAAACGGCGAAATAGACTTGCAAATAGTTCAAGCTAGCATTAAACGAGTAATCTCAATAAGGGCCAAATTTAGTCGTGTACCCAAGGCATCCAGAGGTCAATTTTTATCCCTATTACAGCGATATCCAACTTTTATACTACCCTAATATAAATTTCGTTGTCTTACAGATCCACCAAGAATGGCATAACAAGTTCGCTCTCCAGCTGAGCAAAAAAGTCGTTCTCCTCACTGGAGAAACTGCCACAGATCTCAAATTACTTGCCAAGGTAAGTCGATGCCTCTTCTGTAGCAATGGCCTCAACCTGATTTTTGTTTTAACTGAATGACTGAAATTTGAGGCAATAATGGTTCAAGGATTAATAAAGTCATTGGTATGGGCTTTCAAAAGTAAAGGACTCGATTACATTGTCAACGTTGCTACAAATGACCCAATCTTTCACCATGCGTTTGAAATGGATTTATTATTATTTTTTTTTATTGCGTCTGCATATTTAGTACGGTTCAGTATATCACAGGGTAACATCGTGGTGTGCACCCCAGAGAAGTGGGACGTCTTTACCTACATATTTATTATGGTTGATTCTTTCACAGGGTGACATCAGAGAAGTGGGACCTCTTTACCTACATATTTATTATGGTTGATTCTTTCACAGGGTGACACCAGAGAAGTGGGACGTCTTTACCTACATATTTATTATGGTTGATTCTTTCACAGGGTGACACCAGAGAAGTGGGACGTCTTTACCTACATATTTATTATGGTTGATTCTTTCACAGGGTGACATCAGAGAAGTGGGACCTCTTTACCTACATATTTATTATGGTTGATTCTTTCACAGGGTGACACCAGAGAAGTGGGACGTCTTTACCTACATATTTATTATGGTTGATTCTTTCACAGGGTGACACCAGAGAAGTGGGACGTCTTTACCTACATATTTATTATGGTTGATTCTTTCACAGGGTGACACCAGAGAAGTGGGACGTCTTTACCTACATATTTATTATGGTTGATTCTTTCACAGGGTGACACCAGAGAAGTGGGACGTCTTTACCTACATATTTATTATGGTTGATTCTTTCACAGGGTGACACCAGAGAAGTGGGACGTCTTTACCTACATATTTATTATGGTTGATTCTTTCACAGGGTGACACCAGAGAAGTGGGACGTCTTTACCTACATATTTATTATGGTTGATTCTTTCACAGGGTGACACCAGAGAAGTGGGACGTCTTTACCTACATATTTATTATGGTTGATTCTTTCACAGGGTAACATCGTGGTGTGCACACCAGAGAAGTGGGACGTCTTATCTCGGCGCTGGAAGCAGAGGAAGAACGTCCAGAACGTCAGTCTCTTCATCGTAGATGAGCTGCACCTCATCGGAGGCAATGAGGGGGTGAGTGTACCTCCTCCCCCGTCAGCCCACGCCCACCGCTACTGTCCCGACCGCCCCCCACCCCCGCCCCGCACACACACACACATACAGAATGTGCCTTGTTCTGTATAAAATAGAGAGGATCGTGGTCGAGGTATAACCTACTCCAGGGCAGATTAACCTGTTGTGAGTTCAAAAGCTATTTGTGTCTAGCCCTCTAGAGCGATCAACGACTGTTTCTTTAATCTATTGAGACTTTTAATGGTATAATTTCAGAAAGTATCCTGTATGTATATTTCTGATGGTGTGTTTCCAGCCCGTGTTGGAGGTGATCTGCTCCAGGATGAGGTACATTTCTTCCCAGATCGAGCGTAACATTCGCATCGTGGCTCTGAGCTCCTCGCTGTCCAACGCCAAGGACATCTCGCAGTGGCTCGGCTGCAGCAGCTCTGGCTTCTTCAACTTCCACCCCAACGTGCGGCCAGTCCCACTGGAGCTCCACATACAGGTAAACAGTGGCTCGGGTGGTGAATGGGAACCACAACCATAAAAAGCCTATTGAAGAATGAAGTATTTGGTCTGAATAATGGGGGACCGGCGTATTACCGTAGGTGTTTAATTCTGGTTTCTTTTGGCTCTAAAGTCAAAGTCATAAATGCCGTAGACACACGTTTCGGCCCATATTTTCCGCGAATTTGCCTCGATCACTCTCAAAATCCCTGACATGAGAAAGCAACACTAGACCATTTTAATGATACTAAACTTACGTTTAAGAATATTTCTCCATGCTGACACGCCATTGGCAGAAAACGCTCTGTCGCCAAAATACTAAAACACGCGTCATGAAATGATGGTTGCCATGGCGCCGAACGTGCTTTGAACAATACATGCTCTATATTTATACAAGCCACGAGGATGCCATGGCAACTAAAGAGCCTTTCATTTTCTGGGATTTAGTCTATTTGCGTAAGTGTGTCTGCTGCCAATGGAGTGTCAGCATGGAGAAATATTGTTTGTGTCATAAAAAAGGATAACATCGCAGTACAAACGTAAGTTTGGTATCATTAAAATGGTCTAGTGTTGCTTTCTCCTGTCAGTGATTTGTAGAGCGATCGCAGCACAATCGCGGAAAACATAGGCCGAAACGTGTGTCTACGGCATTTATGACTTTGACTTTAGCTAAGAGTCATTCCTTGCTATTTTCGTATTAAAAGTTCAATATAAACCATTTGAAATGGTCGCAGAACTTCCTTGTTTTGAAAGCATAACGGAATAATGTCTTGCTCTGCATCTGATTTTCTAGGGGGTTGTTTCCTATATATGCCTAAGGAAATTTCTTTGGGTCTGTGTAGTCCATAAGTGCACAGAAGTGGTTTTAAACAACGTTCAGTGGCCTATTTCACGTACATTGCTTAGCCGGCTACGGGGCTTAGTCAGCTAAAATCGCTTATCATTTACATGATAACTAGTCGATTAAGCCGCGTAGGCAGCTAAACTGTAGGTAAAATTCGCCATTGTAGAGATATCTATTGTTTTATAACTTAAAATAACGCTATTGTCATCCCTTGTGTTAACTCCAGGGTTTCAACATCAGTCACAACGCGTCTCGGATCATCGCCATGTCGAAGCCGACCTACCACGCCATCCTGACGCACTCCCCCAAGAAGCCGGTGCTGGTGTGCGTGCCGTCCCGCAAGCAGACCCGCCTCACCGCCATCGACATCCTGACTTTCTGCGCCGCCGACATGCAGAACAACCGCTTCCTGCACGTCGCCGAGGAGGACCTCAAACCCTACCTCGACAGAATCTCTGACAAGGTGGGTCTGCAGTGATGTACCTGGCGCGCGCTTGGGGCTTTGAGGCCTTGTGAGATGGGTGTTAGTGTGACCTGACCAATAACTTTAAAGACAAAAATATGGAGTTGCTGTTACTTTCCAGTCTAATCAATTAGTAGCTAAACTTAATCTTTTTAATTTGCTCTTTTACTTGTGTGTTATGCTCCATTCTAGCCTAAAACCAAAGACGGTGATTACATAAAGCTATGTGGTCCGTATGATAGTAAATAATGCAAATTATGACTTTTAAATAGTAGCATAAAAGGGATTAACTTTACCAATTGCATTCGGTATGTCTTCCAAAGTTTTTTTTAGCTGTGTTGTTATGAATCTTGGTCCGACCCATTCCTATATATCCTGTTTATCCTGGCCTTGACAGACCCTGAAGGAGACTCTGGCCAACGGGGTGGCGTACCTGCACGAGGGGCTGAGCGACGTGGAGCGCCGCCTGGTGGAGCAGCTCTTCACCTCCGGGGCCGTGCAGGTGGTCGTGGTGACCCGCAGCCTGGGGTGGGGCCTGGGGCTGGCCGCCCACCTCGTCGTCGTCATGGACTCGCAGTACTACAACGGCAAGATCCACGCCTACGAGGACTACCCAGTGACGGACGTGCTGCAGATGATCGGTCGCGCCAACCGACCACTCCAGGACGAGGAGGGTGGGTGTTAATAGAATACTAATTAGGGACAGGGTGGGGTATGTTCATATCATTGCCGGATTTCGTATATCACATAGTACAAAGTGTCCACTGACTCTGAACCTAAAGTGAAAAAAAAAAAAAAAAAAAAATGCCCATTAATGTGAACATTAATATTGTTGCCAAGCACAATTTTGCTTTATGGCTAAGGAAATGAAACTGAAATATAACGTTGATAAATGTCAAGAAAAAACACTTTTTTATTACATCAACTCCAGCCATAAAATGTAATAATAATAATTGAAAATGAACAAAAAAATATACATATAACAAGCCGTACTATGTTTGAGAGGTATGGTTTTTGTGTGTGTGTTTATTGTGATAACTTGCTGTGTTCCAGGCAAAGCTGTCATTCTCTGCCAAAGTTCGAAGAAGGATTTCTTCAAGAAGTTCCTGTACGAGCCATTGCCCGTAGAGGTAAGAACACTATCGCCGTTCGCCATATTGAGTCTTTGGGTGTTTTTTTCAAGGACATTTAACATACAATGTGAAACTTTCGGGTAGTCTTTCATTCTTCTTTAGTTCGCTTATTATTTTTCTACCCCGGTTTTGGGTTTTTTTCTTTCCATATAACAACTAATGGTTGTCCACAGTAGTCTGTGCCTTATAATAATTTCGTTTCTCCTTTCTCGCAGTCTCATCTCGACCACTGCTTACACGACCACTTCAACGCTGAGATTGTGACAAAGACGATCGAGAACAAACAGGACGCCGTGGACTACCTGACCTGGACCTTCCTCTATCGGCGGATGACGCAGAACCCCAACTACTACAATCTTCAAGGTGAGCTGTCCTGCTAACCTGTCGCCAGTGTGACCTCACTCACGCGGGTCGCCAAGCCAAGGCGTCTGACGTCACAAACTGGTTGCCATGGCCACACCTGTTTGACGTCACAAACTGGATGCCATGGCCACACCTGCCTGATGTCACAACTGGGTTGCCATGCCATCACCTATCTGACTTTTTTTATTTTTTTTTTATTTAACAATAACTTCACAACTGACTTCACAAAGTAGTTGCCTTATTTGACTTCCTTCTTTCATAGTATGATGGTTTGTTTTTATTATTTGTCCTCTTTGGAATGAACAGCCTTTGTGGTATCAGAATGCCAATAGTTCGACAGGTGTTTGCATGAGTCTCACCCACTATATTACAATAGTAACATTGGGCAACACTCATTTTTACTCATTTTTATTTCATTTAAAGTTTTAATTGACCATGACGCGATAATTTTGTGTTTTTGTCTTGGCAGGCATGTCACATCGTCATTTGTCGGACCACCTCTCGGAGCTTGTGGAAAACACACTGAACGACTTGGAAACCTCCAAGGTAGGTCCCATGATTTTTCAGTCGTCGTAGCTTGTGGAACGGGGCAGTGTTTTATTAAACGGTCAACAGTGCATAGTTAATCTAGTGTTGTCGAGCTCTGCTGCAAATGGTACTACAGTTTGTTACCGATGTTGCAAAGTGGTGTAGGCTGTAAGTTTTCGTGTATACCAATAGCGAATCCTATATTTATATTTGACAATATATAAGTAGGAGGTTTCTACCTTATTGCGCCTGGACTCCTTCTCCGTTTCCTTACAAGCACGGTTCGTGTGTTTCAGTGTATCAACATTGAGGATGAGATGGACGTGGCGCCGCTCAACCTGGGCATGATCGCCGCCTACTACTACATCAACTACACCACCATAGGTAAGCCAGTCTCTTGTGAGCTGTACGTGGGCTATTCGCAAAACCTTACGGAAAGGGTTAGTCTTAAATGATTTATCTGCTTAGTGATAAATGTGACGAACCATGGCTGATTTAACGTCAAAAATATAATTTCTCGCCCGATAATTGGCATTTTATCAACCCACAATGTTACGAAATCTTACTCCTGCTCTCGACTTTCGCGTTGATGCAGGATAAAGACCCCAGGTCTTTCTTCGCCATGAGTAGGGAGTGACTTCCGAAGACCTAGCTCCCCTCCACCTTTACACTGACCGTTATCACGATATGACTAGTTTTAATCGTCCTACTTCAAACCAAACAACCGCACACGGCTTACACGTTTTGCATGTGTTCTGCTTCACAGAGCTGTTCAGCATGTCTCTGAACAACAAGACCAAGATCAAGGGGCTGATCGAGATCATCTCGAACGCCGCTGAGTACGAGAGCATTCCCATCCGACACAACGAGGACTCCATCCTCCGCCAGGTAGGTCACCGGTCGTGGGTTCGCGCCCTGGCTGGACCCTTGGGCTGTCGCATATTGGGTCGCCTCATTAACCCATTCTCAGAAGCCCGCTTTAGCACAAATGTGTAGTAAATATAGCCCTTAAATCTTTCAATCGACGCAACCAATAGCCAACCAACACAAATAAAGGCAGTTTATAAAGAAACATGATATTGGATAATGAAATGTTTTTTGTAGGAGGGGTGCGGTTTTAACATTTTTCTCTTTGTGTTATTTAAGAGTTACGACTTTGGTAGGTAAAGGTAACTGTGTCCAGTCTTTAATTAGCCACATATCGGTAATAATAGTGTTCATTTACTCGTATTCCTAATATTCTGATCGTAATATGCTTATTTCTCAGTTAAACTGCAGAATGTTCATCTACTTTATATTCATGAATTTGGTTGACGCCTTGCTCTGTTCTCTTGCTTTCAGCTGTCTCAGCGGCTGCCGAACAAGCTGCCGAACCCCAAGTTTAACGACCCCCACGTGAAGACCAACCTGCTGCTCCAGGCTCACCTCTCCCGCATGCAGCTGTCCGCAGAGCTCCAATCAGACACTGAGGACATCCTGGCCAAGGTCGGTCCCCCCCCCCCCCCCCCCACACACACCACCACTGGGGTTATTGTCTTGCGAGAAGAACAAAAACGAGTAGCAACAGAATTCATTCGTAACGGAAGAGCAGTCCCAGTTCTGGAACTAGATCCGCGTTTGAATGAGAAGACGAAACAGCTGTTTGTTTCAAAATCACCACCCACTGGGGTTATTGTCTTGCGAGAAGAACAGAAACGAGTAGCAACAGAATTCAGTAGGAACGGAAGAGCAGTCCCAGTTCTGGAACTAGTTCCGCGTTGGAATGAGAAGACGAAACAGCTGTTTTTTTCAAAATCACTTACAACTCGCGGTGTTTGACCATTTCCGTGTTTCTAGTAGAACCCAAGAGAAGACGCCCTTTCACTGCTTTGCTTCGAATCCACAATATTCAGTGCTCCTTTATTTGAATTCATTATTGTACTTCCAACAGTCATAATTTCTTTTTTGGTTTTTACAAAAAAAATCCGCGATGCTAAGCCTTGATTCTACGACTAATCGAAAACCTAGTTCATGTATTATATTCCGAGCCCTCTGTACCTGACGTGGCCTCTCGTTGCTATGGTTGCAGGCGGTGCGGCTGATCCAGGCCTGTGTGGACGTGCTGAGCAGTAACGGGTGGCTGTCCCCGGCCCTCGCCGCCATGGAGCTGGCGCAGATGGTGACCCAGGCCATGTGGAAGAGGGACCCTTACCTGAAACAGCTGCCACACTTCACCACAGACATCGTCAAGCGGTGCACAGACAAGGTGAGGCGTCCTGCGAACACGGACTGAGTCTCGGGTATCATGCTGGGATCGACTTGGCTCAGTGTTGTGTAGCTCATGTATTACTTTCTTACGTAATATTTAATATATGAATTATTTTTAATAACCGTAACATGGAAGAGAGACCTGGGCAGTTATATATGCATCACTTTGGGGTAAATGACTTGAGGGTGATTTCATATATTAGAATGAGTATCTATGTGCTATGGCAATTGAAGTATAAAGATCGTTCTGTGCCAAATATCCGGTAAGCAAGTACCATTAGATACTTGGGCATTAAATTAATATGTATGGAACTTTACCACTTTTGAATCCTAAGGGTCCATAGTGTCAAAGAAACAATACCGTAAATTTGCTTTTTGAAGACTCGTACACATTACAAGTCCGACTTTGGCCTCAAAACCGGAAAACTGCATAGAAGTCGCACCTAGACTTGGTCTCCACTGATTAGTTATTTTCCAACTAGCCATCTCATGATACATAATGAAAACAATGTAGCTAAAAAAAAAATCTATGAATGATATTCCTTTTGTGATATAATTTATTGTGTACACCCAACATTTGTTCGTTCATTTTGTATTTAGTTTTCATTGGTTTGTTTATATGATGTACTTTGGGCCTGATGGCCTTGGAAACAGAAATAAAATCAACATCCAACATCCTTTTGTGTGGAACTTAACCTTTCACCTTTGACCCTTGCCTTCGCTCCGCCAGAACATGGAGACGATCTTCGACGTGATGGAGATGGAGGATGAGGAGCGGAGCGAGCTGCTGCAGCTGACAGAGGCGCAGATGGCGGACGTGGCCCGCTTCTGTAACCGCTACCCCAACATCGAGCTGACGTACGACGTCATCGACAAGGACAGCATCTCCAGCGGCGGCTCCATCAACATCCTCGTCACCCTGGAGCGAGAGGATGACGTCACCGGGCCCGTCGTGGCACCCTTCTTCCCATTGGTCAGTCGCTCGCGTTCTTTCTCCGTTTGCAGCCCGCCTGTTTATCGAATGCAGCCTTCTTGCGCTCAACAGTCACATTTCTGTCAATTCCTCCCATCGTATTATCTTATTATCGAAGTCTCACGAAATATCTTTTTTGGCAAACTAGTATCAGAGTTCTTCTAAAACGGGTAACCAGTGTTTGAGCTAAACTTTGTTCTATCTATTTCGCAATTTTTTCCACGGAAGGTGCATCTTGTATCCTCCCATTATATAGGTTTGGTTTATCCACGGCGAAAGCCTCATTAAACATCCTGTTGATCCACCCGGTCTGTAATTTCAAAGGGCATTACTGACGTGATATCCCCTTGTCAGTCTGTTTGCAGTGGTTTTGCGAGGAGACCTGTTTTGACCAGCTGTTGTTCCATATGTTTCAGAAACGCGAGGAGGGCTGGTGGGTGGTGGTGGGCGACCCCAAGACCAACAGCCTCATCTCCATCAAGCGCCTGACGCTGCAGCAGAAGGCCAAGGTGAAGCTGGACTTCGTGGCCCCGTCCACGGGCCGCCACAACTACGTCCTCTACTACATGAGCGACGCCTACATGGGCTGTGACCAGGAGTACAAGTTCTCAGTCGACGTCCACGACGCCGTCAGCGAGAGCGACGGCAGCGGATCGGCCAGCGACTGAGGCAGCGATACCGACCCCACCCCCGTCCCCCACCCCCTTCCTCTATCCTTGCAATGCCAATTATCCCTCATGACGTGTGACGTCACGTGTGAAGTCCTCTGCCGTCGCCTGATACTGATGTCACGTGACGGTGTGACCGCCGACTGGATACCCCAGCGACCCGAATGTTTCCCTGGCAACCTGGATGGCTGTGTAGCGACCCGCGTTGTTGATCAGCAGCTCTCAACCGCCCCACCCCTGTCCCAACGAAAGGCGAAGTGGGTTTGTGCGTCGTTTTCGGGTACCAGGCCATGGTTGGCTGCGCTTGGCCCGGCGCGCTGTGTGAACAAGATACCACGCCTGGGGTTGGCGTTTAGCCGTTATTACGTTTGTACATGAGCCGCCATGGCTACACCGTGGGAGGTGAAAGGTCTGAGAAGACGGTTATAGACAAAGACTATTGCAGAAACAATATGAAGCCACATGTATCTGTATGGTGGTTTCACCGTCGTAATCGAGTTGAATAGTTAATTTGTCGACTCTGAATGAACCGATTAACCGCGAGAATCTGATTGGCCGTTGAAGTCTGTGTCATCTGACTAGTCATTCCCACCTTTTGATGGAAGCCGGATTTGAGTTCTCGTACCAGATTCTATACATTTAAGGCTATGGTTACAAGATTATGGTAGTGACGCTACGTCACTATAAACTATATCTTCAAAGACATTGTATTAGTGGCTGTAAACGAAACCAAATCTGGCTTGTTAGGAATGGGGAAATGTTGCTGCTATGTATGTAAGCGATATGTTTGTACGGACAGTGATCATTCCTGAATAAAAAGTGAAAAACCGAAACCTTGATTTCTGTCTTTGTATGTCCCAACCATTATTAGCTGGGTGGGCAAAGAGGAGAGACTGAACCGGAAAAGTTATATTGAATTTTGTCTCGATAATGTGCGGGCTTCTGGTGTTACACAAACGAAGGGACTGCAGCGCGTTGCTGAGAGCGACCCCCTTTTTGGGGCCCTGGTTTAACTGAATAGTGACTAGCTAATGGTAGATACATTTCCTCTGTAATAAATATTAGACAGGAACAACCAAATAAAAAGCGGCTGGTGTCATTTTCTTTGCGTGTGGGTATATGGTAAGTTTACGTCGACTGAAAGCTGCTTTGCTCAATAATTGGGTGTGTTGTGAAATAGAAAAACCATGTGAGATTGCTTGCATGACGCACATGGGGACGAAACATCGGAAGTCCAGCTTCTCTTTGCTTCACACCTCCGCCTTTGTGCCGTATATGTAGCCCAATGTGACAATGAAGCTGACCGATACACCAATCGATGCAATGAAAGTTTACCCGTAGATCGCATCCTATACTGGCGTGCAATACGTGCAGACTCGTACCGACGATTGTCCAGTGAAGCGTACGTGACTCCATAGCCTACAATTCTAGGCCTACCACTGTAGAACTCACCGAGTCAATCATCTTTGTGACTTCACCATTGGCTGAATATTCCCGACCCATGCAGCTCGTTGAGGACGTGCAGATTGATGGGTCGATAAAGATGCTAGGAGTTCATGTGTACTGGTAATAGACGTGCATACCGGCTATCAGTCTGACAGCCGGCGCAGACTTTGAAGATCAGTGGATGAGAGTGAGGGTGGGTGGAGGGGAGGGTGTCCCAGTCAGGAGAGCATAGATGAATGGGGGTGGGTGGATGGGAGGGTGTCACAGTCAATAGAGCATTGAAGCTAGAAGGAATTGGTAAGGAGGAGGGGAGGTGGCGTTGTATGTGCATTGTTTCATCACCCCTGTGTGAGCAGTGACCCCAGTGGTGTGTGGGTCTGTACCCAGTGTATCTACTGTATGAATGGCCCCAACGGGGGTGGCGAGTGGGGAGGGGTCCTATATATAAATTGTGGAGTGAGCGGTGCGCGGACGGGGTTGGTTCACGGAGCCGGTACACCCTGGCGGGGTGCGGAGTGGGGGGGGGGGGCAAGGGAGTGTACCCACTCCGACCCTCCTATCCTATCCAGGCCCATGCTCTATCTACAAACTGCACGCACACAAACCACGTCTCGGGCCAACTGGGTATTTTCTCGGCCCGTGTCCACGTCACCAGACCTCAAGCACGAGACCCCCGCAGCACCATATGGACTCCCACAACACAGCGACACGCTGACATTCCGTTACCACGCCATACGTTACAGAACGCCCCGACGTTATAGCATGTGAGTTGACCACAGTGTTTTTATCGATCGCAAGCGAAAGGCTATACGTCTTTTTCGCCAAGTAGCTTTTGAAATAAAAAGTTAGCTCGCCAAAGCATGTCGTATATTTTCATGTTTTTTGCATGGTGCAGAGCTTGTTTCTGAGCTATGACGGTCACATATGGAGGAGGGAGAGGAGTGGGGGGGGGTCCGTGTTGCAGTGGGTGGATGCTACGTTGTAAAGCATGTGTAATATCTCCTCATTTCAATGTTCAAGAACATAACGAGAAATGTGTATTTAGTTCATAAGACCTAGCAGGGGGTTCATGCACGAGGAGGGGGGTGGGGCTTCCATAACACCCCCTAATATGGGTATATGTCTACGCTCCCTACCCGGCCCCAACCCTTACTCAGCCCCCCGCCCCCCGGCGGAGATCCCACAAAAATGTCGCCCCGCCCACATCGACTTTTCCCAAACGGAAACCCCGAATCTGATATATTGGTTACTATAAAAACAAATATATAGTTGTCAACTGTCGATTGCTTTATTGAAGTGATGGATTGGATTGATTTCTAGATTTGGTTATATTTATGTACCTTAATCGAGCGTTGTTCGGGGAGATCACGTTCCAAGTTCGTAGCTCGTTCGGCTATTGTGTGTTTTGATAGGCCAGCCCGAGCGGCTAGTGTGTGATTCGAACCCCACCTATGCAAATGTGTTTTGTGTCCCATGTTTTTCTTCTCAAAGTGTATATCTATAGGGAATAATCCCATATATGCATAACCACTCTCCTTTTTGACCCTTCCCGTAGTCACACTCTGACCTTAAATCTGACAAACGTTGTCATGGAAACGGCATGCGCCATATATTGTATTCTTTGAGCTTACAAACGCTTTGAGATCGATGATATTTAGATCTACATTAGTTTGCATTTACCACCAATCGATTAACGCATCGCTCAAGAAGATGTCAATGTTATAAACAATTTCCGTAAGGTTATTTTGTTCTATTTGCAGACTTTAACACCAGTTAAAAGATTGACGGTGACATATACCAGTGTATACCTCTCCACACACCAGTCTTTTAAGAGTGTGATCGCCCAACGCCCGCGACATGTCTGAGCAAACCGCGCCCCCCGGCGGGAAGCCCAAGGAGGCTCGACCGGGGAACGAGGAGCCCCCAGAGGCTGGGGACGAGTACGAACATTATAACTACGACCACGACAAGCACATGTTCTCCGGGCACAGCGGCAAGGGACGCTCCAAGAAGGAGGTAGACCAGCACACCAACCACAACGACCCGTGCGGCCACACCAGGAAAACGACACAGAAACTCATGAACAACCACGAGAAGGAGAAGGAAGCCAACAAGGCAAAGACCGAGCAAGAGAAAAAGTGTAAGCAATTCATAAATAGATGACAAAATAGTTGGACAACAATCGAAACTTCTTATTATATTCCTCGTAGGCATATATATATAAATATCGTTCTCTATATTGCTTAACTAGCCGGAAGTGTTCTTGTAAGATTTATTTTAGCATTTTGAATCGCATAAAGCGTAACTATGCAGACAAGTGTTGCCATTCTAAGATATTATGGAATTTTAGTAAACGTAATTCTGCTATAATTTCCGCTTTTGAAGACTTGTATTAAACTTTATTTCAGGAGACGCCACTCAGCGGAGTACTGTTCACGCCCATGACGACATCATCGGAGAACCTAACAAAAGACTACTTAGACTTTGCTCAAGACGCCAATACGAGGATAATAATATATATGAAGGGGGGAGGATGCATAATTAATGTAACGGCATCAGGCTTTTTCCTCCGTCCTCCATAATAACGCTGTAAGCAGTGACTGACTGAAGACGAATAGTGCCTATAGAAATATATGTACTTGTCAAAACTGGTCACGTCCTGTGATGTTAATGTTTAATAAATTTGTTCGTTACCGTTCATATAAAAAGACTTATACACAAAGAAAGACAGAAAAAGCAAAACGACACGAATTTTGATAGAGGCAACTTTATTTTTCCCTTAAGCAAGATCACTATGGGCTTACATAAATATCTGGCATTCCAATCGCCGAAAACGCGCCATTATACGTTAACTGTTGTCCGCTAATATTGATATCGACAGCGAGTACACACTTGAAAAATTGCTATATTTAATCCGTTTATATATATAAAGATTAACCTGGTATAGCTAGTTACACTACTTAAAAAACCTGTATGGTATTTGGTCCCAGAATAAAGAGCCTATGGTCTTTCGCAAAGAGTAGATAGATAAGAGTAGAGTGGATATGGCTCCGCTCTTCCTTGCCTTCTCCCATTGACGAGATATGAGCAGAATTGGTTAAAGCGTCCTGAATATACAACCAAACCCGTATTAATTAAGCTTACGTTATAATAGTACACATTTGTAATTGTAATTAACACTACTTTTTGGAGTAGTGTTTTCCATAAATATCTAATATAACCGTATGGTACACTACCCCCTAAAAGCAAAAAGCCAGTTCTTTATATGTACCCTGTGGTGGGTCGCTTCAACATGTGAGATCGTACCACGAAAATCGGAATGGTGTATGACTGGGTCCGGTTTAGGAGATTCGAGAGTCTTCTATTATCTCTTATTGTCGACATCTAAAGGGATCTCCATGTATAAAAGCTGTTCCGATAAGAAGTCTTGCATCTATTTAGCCACAGAATCACGAGCTGACCTATAATAAAACTGCATTGCTTACATTAAGTCCCGACGTAATTTTGTATTAAATACTTAATACACGGGGTGGTTTCAATGCAGTTACCACTAAAACACAAACCGCAAGGTCCAAGTCTAATTTACTATAAAGCATCGCCATTTTATCTCCCGCAGCATGATTCTAGAGGTACACGCACTATGTCTTCGCGTACGTTTGCAAACCACATCAATCGCAAAAAATGTTTATTCAATAGCTGCTATGCATAAGCATATAATTTCGTTTCAAATATTTGTCCTAATAAGAGGTACATGACACCATTCTATGGCCTTAAGTTGACGTAATTACAACATTGGAATGCTCGTACAAGTGTCAAGATACCACTGATCCATTGAGACACAGATTTGAGGGTAAACTTGATGATTGCGGGGCAAATATTTGTGCTAATTAGAGGTACATGGTATCACTCAGAGACCTCAAGTTGACGTCATTTTCACATTGGAATGCTCGTAGAAGTGTCTCGTAAGATATCACTTATCTATTGAGACACAGAGTTTAGGGTTAACTTGGCGGTTGCGGGGCAGGACCCTGACCCCCCGCCAATCGGTACACAAACTGGCTCACTTCGTACGCTAAGGACTCCGCCGCAGCCTGAAAAAGAGCAAGAATAAACATTATGAAAAATTATATAAAAACTAAAATAATACCTTACATTTTTAAAATCCCGAAAGTGAAATATCATATAATTTCATGTGGTGCAAGAAGCTCAACTTAATATCAAATAAGCCTAGCTGGGAGGCGTCTGTTTAGATAAACATGAGTCGCTGCGACGGCATTTACGTCTTATTGATGGGACTGCAACTTCGCATATTGGAATTAAATACTCATTTTTACATTCCCAAGATGCCAGTAATGACATGAATGTGCATTAACGGTATGTCCCAAGAGTAACCGATACCTCAACAGGAACTCGCTATAACAAGAGCACGTGTCGTACACATGTGGTACGCCATCAGCGCCACGGACGACGTACAGGAGTACGAGCGGCGTACCGGAGTACGGAGGGCGTTCCGGAATACGGAAAGCGTGCCGGAGTACGGACGCCATACCGGAGCACGGACGGCGTACTGGAGTACGGACGGCGTACCGGAATACGGACGGCGTACCAGGGTACGGACGGCGTACCGGAGTATGGACGGCGTACCGAAGTATGGACGGCGTACCGGAGTACGGACGGCGTACCGGAGTACGGACGGCGTACCGGAGTACGGACGGCGTACCGGAGTACGGACGCCATACCGGAGTACGGACGCCATACCGGAGTACGGACGGCGTACCGCAGTACGGATGGCGTGCCGGAGTACGGACGTCATACCGGAGTACGGACGACGTACTGGCGTACGGACGGCGTACCGGAGTACGGACGGCGTACCGGAGTATGGACGGCGTACCGGAGTACGGACGGCGAACCCGAGTACGGACGGCGTACCGGAGTACGGATGGCGTGCCGGAGTACGGACGCCATACCGGAGTACGGACGACGTACTGGCGTACGGACGGCGTACCGGAGTACGGACGGCGTACCGGAGTATGGACGGCGTACCGGAGTACGGACGGCGAACCCGAGTACGGACGGCGTACCGGAGTACGGACGGCGTACCGGAGTATGGATGGCGTGCCGAAGTACGGACGCCATACCGGAGTACGAACGACGTACCAGGGTATAGATGGCTTACCGAAGAACGGACGGCGTACCGAAGAACGGACGGCGTACTGAAGAACGGACGGCGTACCGGAGTACAAACCGCGTACCAGAGTATCGATGGCGTACCGGAGAATGCACGGCGTAATGGAGTACGGACGAAGTACGGACGGCGTACCGGAGTACGGACGGCGTACCAGAGTACGGACGGCGTACCAGAGTACGGACGGCGTACCAGAGTACGGACGGCGTACTGGAGTATGGATGGTGTAACGGAGTACGGACGCCATACCGGAGTACGGACGGCGTACAGGAGTATGGATGGCGTACCGGAGAACGGACGGCGTACCGGAGTACAAACCGCGTACCGAAGTATAGATGGCGTACCGGAGAACGGACGGCGTAATGGAGTACGGACGACCTACCGGAGTACGGACGGTGTACCGGAGCACGGACGGCGTACCGTAGAACGACGTACCGGAGTACGGACGGCGTCCAGGAGTACGGACGGCGTACCAGAGTACGGACGGCGTCCCGGAGTATGGCCGGCGTACTGGAGTACGGACGGCGTACCGTAGTGCGGACGGCGTTCCGGAGTACGGACGGCGTACCGAAATACTGACGGCGTCCCGGAGTACGGACGGCGTCCCGAAGTACGGACGGCGACCCGGAGTACGGACGGCGTACTGGAGTACATACCGCGTACCAGAGTACGGACGGCGTACCGTAGTGCGGACGGCGTACCGGAATGCGGACGGGGTACCGGAGTACGGACGGGGTACCGGAGTACGGACGGCGTACGGAGTACGGACGGCGTACCGGAGTACGGATGCCATACCGGAGTACGGACGCCATACCGGAGTACGGACGCCATACCGGAGTACGGACGGCGTACCGGACTACGGACGCCATACCGGAGTACGGACGCCATACCGGAGTACGGACGGCGTACCGGAGTACGTCGTACACTGACCTGAGTAGCGGCCTCCGCGTACACGCGAACCACGTCCTCTGTGCCCGACGGTCTGGAGAAGCAAAAAAAGAGGAAACATTATTAAACACGGCATCATGATAACTTCCATCAAAGAGAAAGAATAAATACACTGGTTAGGCGAACTTTGTATACACATTTATTACACCGCACGACGTGAAACCATCCACAGAGTCGGATGCCGAGCGTGACCGATGCTGAGTCCGTGGGACAGCAACATAAATATACCGTTGGTTGGGTTTATGTAGGACGCTCTGTAGGCCATATCGAGACGCTATAGGGTCACTATAGAGAGGAACAATCAGCCCTTCGCGAAGCAAGACATGGGATTCAAATCTTTACTAAATTAATGTTAAATTGATTCCATAACCATCGGGTTGCGGCGGTGGAGAAATACCACAGGGTCAACATCCTGCACACACGTTTGCACAAGTGGGGTTCGAACGACACACATCAGTCGCTCCGGCTATAGGCGTACGCTCGACAACAATGAACGCCACGGAAAGGCGAATGAAGACCACGGGTTGACTCTCATAAGTATAAGGATGAGAGTCGGGGACGGGGTAGTGGGTGGGTGGGTGGGAGGGTGGGGGTACTTCACACACCTGACAAAGGAGCGTCCGTGTTTGAACTTGGCCACAAGGTCATCGATGGCCGTCTGGAGTCCCGCGGGACTCGTGGCGCGCCTCTCGGCGTCTGTCGTCTGAATTACTGTCCTGTCCTTGACCTTGGAACATGACAAGCGTATTCTCATAACAATTATGTCGCGATTTTGTTTAAATCGTTGATCATCACGGTTGCTAAGTAGTTGTTTGATAGGATTTATTCTTTAATTTGATATTTTTGGTAAATATGACCGAAAGAGTAAAGTTGTCCAGTACTTTAATGCCATACAAAGTACAAGGTGGAATAAGAAAATACAATTATTTATTTTAATAACGTCAATTTTGTTTGGCTAAGTTGGACTTTTATACCTGTTATATGAAAGCAAATGTCATATTAATCAATAACATTTGACATTGAACTAACCTTGACCTTGAGTTGTCTGTTGGGTAGGTCGGTGTAGGTCTTGTTCCAGTCGTCGAAACTCCATCCGCGCGCCCACAGCACAGTCTCCACCAAGAGCAGGTCAGACAGAGCGTCACCGACAGTCTAAGAGAGGGGGAGGACAAAACAATTTTTAAAACATGAATGAAAACAATCACCGTGTCCACTTGTATCAGTAACATTAAATGACGCCTTGCGTCGCATGATGTTTAATCTGCCTCTGAGGGTCACTTCTGTGTCTGCACAATGTCATGTCACCCAATGTTACCTTTATATGCCGGACACTCCATGGTCACCCGACTCTCCATATGAAGGTCCCTCCCCATGCGAAGGTCACTTCCCGTATGAAGCTCACCCAATGCGAAGGTCACTCCCCATATGAAGGTCACCCAATGCGAAGGTCGCTCCCCATATGACAGTCACCTCTGTGTGAGTCAACTCTTATATTAAGGTCAATCTACATATATGTGAAGGTCATCCCTATATGAAGCTCATATCTATATGAAGGTCAACCCTATGTGAAGATCTACTCTAGATGAAGGTCACCTCTACATGAAGGTTACCTCGATGACCTCCCTGTAGCTGAGCCCCCGCTAGGGATCGGTTCGGTTCTCACCTGGTTGATCATGTCCACCACGGCAGCGAGCTTCATGGCCGCCGCCTTCTGGTCGTCAGAGAGGCTGCGATAAATACACGATAAAATATACATATGATAAATAAACTTTTACTAAATGCATATTCACTTTTGTAACACGTAAATATAATTAGTGTAAATGACAGCATTTTCAATAAACTAGTTGGCAAAAATTTATGGAATGGTTGCTCAATTTTAACTATCATATGTACATATACCTAGGCAGCTCATATTATTTGATCACTGTCGGTCAGTAGCACATGTGCCAATGTTTATTGTTGACGTTTATATACCGACGTTAACTAAAGCTGGAGAAACTATAGACCGTCGAGACAGAGCGACCGGTACTCACGGGTTGGCCGCAGCCTCTTTCTGGTCGTCAGACAAACTGAAGCAGTAATTATATTGAAGTAACGTACACGTTTCACCAAAATGTTACACGTTGGTATTATTCAGGAAATGCATAATTAATTGCGGACTATGGATAAACCGGGAAGCGGCCAAAAACCTTTTCTCAGACGAGATATGAAAAGTCGAGTGCCCCGGGAGGATTGCACGAGGATCCTCTGCATACCTCCGACATAATGAAGTAGATTAGACAGGACTGTACACTTTAAATAATGATATAACATAGGTACGATAAACAACTGTATAACGGTTACAATCCACTGCCCATGATAGACCTATAAGTTGCCCAGCAGTCTTAGTCACTCACCAGGAGGAAGATTGAGCATTTTTTAGCTTGGCGAGCGAACTGTCACTGAACAAGACCTGAAACAGATCATACATCGCATTTATTACCAGCACGTAGAGTAACTGGACGAATATATATGGTTGATATGACACAGTAGGACAGTAATAAAAACATGCACAACCAACTAACTGAATAGTGCCAAGGACAAACGACTACCGTTGACAGAACAGAAGCAAAAACTGAACGAATATATGACATGATGAGAAAGTAATAAAAACATACATAATCAGCTAACTGATCCAGTGCCAAGGATACATGAATACCGTTGAAAAAAACTCGCGGTTTTCACCAATTCGCAATTAAAGCTTATAAAATATCGAAAATATAGTGTCATCAGATAATAAGCAAGGCTGTATCCTCACGGTTCCATGTCCGTTGGCCTCGAAGTAGACTCCGATGTCAAAGTCCTTGGCCCGGTGATGTAGATGCTTCACTCCTGTGGCCACACACGCCACAGGCACATCCTGCAACGTCAGCAGAAAACATCAGTCCCCCATCGCCTAGTCCAGCCACACTAGACTCCGTGCGCGACATATCCCAAGTTGGGAGCGGACCGCGTTTAATTTTTGAACTACCCATCGCCATGCTGCACATTGAAACGACGTGGAGTTGTATCACTGTTTTTCAGTCAGCCCATCAGGTCGAACTGCAGTTTAGCCGGCTTACCATCAGAGCTAGGAAGCACCCCACCCCCAACCTCCAAACAAAGACACGGAAAATGCAAGAGCTGTACCATAATATGTCACCTATATTACGGCGTAGCCCAAGATCATTGTGCAAAGCTGAGCGTCGAGAAGCATGTTACAAAACGCCGTTACCAAGGGAAAAACAACGAATGTCCTCATACGATGCAACATTTTATGTCCAAATGTTAGTATAAACTAAATTATGATTATACGTATTTTTACTATTACTGTTTGTTTAAGTAGAAAGCTTTAACCTCTGAAGGTCATATCGCGACAGTGGGAAGGGTTAAGATGGCGAGGATCCATGCCTCCGAGAGTAAGCCTCACTCTTATGAATTCAACCATGCACCAGCCGCTTGGGCTGGCCTAGCAGGCCACAATCGACAACAGCCGAACGCGCTACTAGGATTATGCACATATTATTATGATTATTATTATTAGCATATCATTAACCCTACCAGTTTTTGTGTGATGTAGTTCGTGGAGCTGCCGTTGGCGTAGGCGGTCTGAACGATGCCAAGGTTCAGCTCCAATCCGGTCTGAGAGACGAGCTCCTTGAGAAAGCCCGCAATCTACCACATCACAAACATCATGTACGCATCAGGGGAGTGTCATTTAAATCACCACTTATCAGAGCAAAGGCGCCTACCATGATGATTATTTCAGCATGGTAGGCGCTACGCCCATGGTACAAGAAAAACTCAAACAACATGTAAGGTACATCTATACGCCTTTAAAGGAGAATACACTTTTGCTAAACACATTTAGTCATTATTCTCACGTCATACATGCAGGTTATATTAAAGGTTGTTTTGCGTATAGTGGAGGCTAGATATATAATGGCTTCTAGTTGCTTCACTGTCATTACGTAAATACTCTCTACTGGCCATACGACTGTTGGTACAAAATAAGTATCGCAAGGTAGCCAGTGTCGCGTCTAGCAATATTTCCAAGCGGGCCATCTCCCGCGCATAGACATCGAAAGCACGCCAGTTTGAAAAATTGTGCGGGCTACGCGAGTCAAAATTGTTTATCAATATGATGCTTCTGATAGAGAAGTCAAGGCCCGCGGCCTGTGCTCAAATGTGCGCCAATACAATGTTAACTCGCGGGGTGCTGGCGCGTTAGACTCCTAATTTTGTGCCACAGCCTTGTAAAACGCAGAAATCCCGCAATCCCGCGCCCTAGACGCAACGCTTGTGGCCTGTGGGCAGCAACAGGAAGGTCGTAACCAAGATCGCCCTTCCGCAATGTGTGGTTTGCCTTCATGGATATAAGTGTTGTATTTGTCAGCAAATGTACACTAAATGAATGTGTCTTTGACACATTTATGGGATTTATGGGAAAGTTTGGTCGGTAGGAACATGGTAAAAAAACATAATACTTATCCCTGGAGACTGGGAGGCTAGTCAACAAATTGATGAGTGAAGTGAGCCGAGACAACAAAACTGAGGTTAATGGGAGGCCAGTAAACGCCAGTCATTCTAGCTGATGAACAATAAAGGAAACCGTTCTATATTGGCCGCAGTCGGTGCACACAGAGGCTAAATTGGGCCAAAGAATGGAAAATGGAACTTACCAGCGTTGCTATTTTGTCGCCGTCCAAGAGATGAAAAACGCCATCTGTTAAACATAAAAAAACACAATATCGTCAACAATAAATATTGATATTCTGACAGCCATGAATTATCTTGCACTCTGAGCAGTCATATCCTATTGCGTTCCTCATAAAGTCTAATGAAAACACAGGTAATCAGGAAAACAATAGTTACCATTTATACAGCAGATATACAACTGAGTTAGTTCCCACTTCAAAATATTTTTAACCTCGCCACAGATTTTTTATATTTTTTCCTATAAGCTGCACCCCAATTAATGTTTGCTTAACTTTACCTCCACTTTTGTAGTAATACACGATTCGGTCGCCATCCCCGTCGAACGAAACACACTTCATGTCAGAATCACAGCGGAAACCTGGCGGACACAGAAATAACTACGGATATCACGTCAAGAATGCAACAGGTCTACAAGTCACCAAGTTTCCTACATGCTTCAGTCACATACTACGTAATCGTTCATTTACAGCGTTTTATGGTCGCCACTGCGATGAAAGACGATGGCGCTGAAGCCATCAAACAGAAGAGCTATATCTACCCAAGAAAATCATGGGGTAAAGTAATAAATTATGGGTAATTACCAACGGGAGGGGGGGGGGGCGGCGTATACTTGTCACTAACACGAAAATCTAACAAACATAATTTTTGTGGTTGGGGCATGTTTTTCACGTGGACTCACCTTTCGGGGCTTCTTGTTGCACTTTTACGTAGTCAGCGCCACACTGCAACACACGAGACAGATCACATGGGCGGCACAGGCACAAGAACGCTGATCACATGGGACGTTGTTCACTCACGCCAATATTTGTGGTAGAATAAGAGCATGCGTCCACCTAATAATGTTTGTTGCATGCGACGAAGTAGTTACTAAATGGCTTGGCTCATCATGTAGTTAATGTTACCAAGTGGCTTGGCTTACCATGTGGTTTAGCTTACCAAGTGGTTTAACTTACCAAGTGGTTCCACTTACCAAATGGTTCCACTTACCGTGTGGTTTAACTTCCCATAGGGTTTAGGTCACCATGTGGATTAACACACCATGTGGTTTAACTTACCACGTCGTTTAACTTACCATGTGGTTTAACTTGCCACTGCTGCCGTCATTAACAATCGTGACCTCCAACTGTCTATCTAGAAACTTGTCCAGCTCGGCCATTTTTAACGCCCCGACACCATTGGCTCCATCGATGAACAATTGTGGCTGGTATCTTCCCTCCACGCACTCCTGGAGCAAAATCAGAGCAATTACCATCTTAAAACTAAATGCTATCGTTATTTTCGATAAAACACGTCGTCACAAGAGCTCAGTATACCGTGGTGGAACAACAGGTTGGTTTAGGTAAGGGACGCCTAAAGCAGCCTTACTTACATGCGCCATCTTAGATTTGTTACATTTTAGAATCAGGACTAAAAGTATCTCAAAATTATGATGCATACATTTTTCAGATCTCGTTGGGTTTGCAAAACAACAACTTCAACATAAAACTGCGCGGTCTAGTTTATCGCGCGCGGACGTCCTAGCGAGTCACAGCATACCGAACAGCGAACAGGCGCGCAGGGATATAAAGCCGGCCACCAACTTCTGCTCCGGAGAAAAAGTTAACTTCTCTCCGGATAACCCAAGGCTTTCAGGATTTAAATTCCAGACAGAATATACTTATTTGACACGGAGAAGAGATTGGTAATATAAAAATTTCAATATGAAATATGATATAATCGCTATCAGTAATCTTGGTATTTAACACCAATGCAGCTACCGTGTTGTTTACATTCATCATGTCACCTGTTAAAGTCACCCTACCCTCGGCCCCTACATGCATTTCAAAGACTAGCCGGATCGCAGGCTAACTGACTGAACAGCAGGGGGGGGCGGGGGGGGTTACTAATACATCACCCAGTTGATGGATAGCTATTTGGTGCTGTTGCGCAGAGAATAACGAGATGGGAGGATGAAACGGTCCCAGACAAGAAGGTGATTGCTGCATTGCTCTGTAATACAATATGTCGTTGATGGTGTAGCACTGGGTTAGGGTTAGGATTAGGGACCAGCAGTGAGACTTACCACACACGCCCTCATCCTCTTGAAGGCCCGGGACAGCTTGGTGTAATACCCTTCCCTGGTGGGCTCCCCCCACCCCCGTACCTCACCTAGGGTTAGGGTTAGGGGCTAGCAGTGAGGCTTACCACACACGCCCTCATCCTCTTGAAAGCCCGGGACAGCTTGGTGTAATACCCTTCCCTGGTGGGTTCCCCCCACCCCCGTACCTCACCTAGGGTTAGGGTTAGGGGCTAGCAGTGAGGCTTACCACACACCCCCTCATCCTCTTGAAAGCCCGGGACAGCTTGGTGTAATACCCTTCCCTGGTGGGCTCCCCCAACCCCCGTACCTCACCTAGGGTTAGGGTTAGGGTTAGGGGCTAGCAGTGAGACTTACCACACACGCCCTCATCCTCTTGAAAGCCCGGGACAGCTTGGTATAATACCCCTCCTCGGTGGGTTCCCCGTACGCCGCGTTGGAGTTGAGGCATCGCACCATGTAGTGCAGCTGAGGGGTCGCGAGAACGCCTGCACCAGCAACACAGGAATCGAGTTATTACAACAAAACGCAAACAAGAAAACCGCCTTCAGACCTTTAGACCTCCGGTTAGTCTTAGAGTCACAGATCAGCATAGAGGATTTTTGTTCGACCGTTGCGAGAACCACTTTTTTTTCTGAAAACTAGGCGTTGTTGCCATAAGTAAATGTCAAAAAAAGAAGATAAACATTGCCTCCATCGGAAATTTAACACACAAGTCCGATGTTCTACCGCCCGAGGTAGCCGGTTCTTTTGTTAATACATTGTGGAAATAATGACTTTAAAAGAGATGATTATCTCACGTTGGATATTCAAACTAACTTCACTTTTCGCGTCCTACACAGAATCCCGGATCCTTACTGTTTAGGCAATTGGTTGTTCCAGGAGTGGATCATATTTTAGACGAGGTTACGGTATATCTCGAATTTCCTCGAGATACTACTCCAAATATCTAAACTATCTTTACAACAACCTTTGAGATCCGTCTTTCTTCATTACCTACTACTCCCGCACGCGGTCATAAATGATTTAAGCAATTAAGACAAGTCACCTTCACGATGACCTTGACAGCGTTTCTCTTAAGGGACTTACCGTAGTCGGTAAAGGTGGCCTGCATTGCTTCAATGCCGTCTTGTAGAGCACGGGCCAGGCTTAAGCTGCTCGGTCTGAAAAGGCACAAAGCAAATCATTACTCACATTATTATTTAAGAGCACATAGTATACCTGAGTGACAAATTACAAAAGAAAGGTAGAATCATTCAGTGTAATACAACTGCTTTCAAAAGTACAAATAACTTAGCATGAACACATATATAGCATTGCTGAGCGACAAACAAGCATAGCTGAGTGACAAAACAACAGCTTTGACAATTAAAATTACTTAGTACATAGCATGGGCTGGCGAAAGCACATAATTGTCATAGGTCATAATTGTTATGGGTTTTTTCCAGCCCCTGCTACTATGCGTTTAGTGAATAGACGTCAGAATCTAGTTACTTCACGGTGGTAATTTACTACTGAGATACGCTCTGTCCTCACCTGGTGTCCCGGGCAAACACAACGTTAGCCAAACACACATCGTCGATGTTCTCCAGCTGAGATATTTTCTTCACTTCATCAACCAGGTGTGCATCACTGGAAGACAAATATTTACGTATTTACTAGCATTTACTAGCTTATAACAGAGATAACGACTTCAGTTCTAATTACATTTCGAGTTGCGTGTATAGCTCATGGGTAAAGGTCAAGAAAAGTTCAACGACAGGACATCAGTGGGTTGAGTGCGGCAACCTCTCCCGGTCTCAGATAGGCTTACCCCATCATAAGAGCAAATGCTGTGAAAAATCTGCAAATTTTTAGCCGACAGACGGATGCCAACCAACACTGTGTCCAAGAGAACCCACTAGATGGCAGCACATCACACATTGTGAAAACCCAGGGTGAGTTCGGGTATGCGAGCGGAGTAGTCGGACTCCGCGGAGTGCATAACCGAACGCGGAGAATATCGACCGATAGCGCGGTCACGTGGTACATTTTACTCCCGGACCTTACTCCCCACCCAGAGGAAGATCACGAGGATGGCGTCCAGGTTCCACAGTACGTTAAATATATATGAAGTAATTTTGGATGCAAAAAATCTGTGAAATAATATTATAACAACCAGAATAAAATAATGCACACACACAACACGTATCAGTAGATTTATTGTTTTGCTTCTGTTTAACGAGCTTCGTGATTTGTACAGTTCAACAAGTGCAACATTCACGCGGACCGCGGATTTTACGTTCGGTTTATCTTGATCTGTACATGGACGGAAAGTATGAATGAGCATGCTCCAAATATCTGCGCTGATTACTCCGGTCGCATATCCGATTTCACCCCCAAAGTGATAAAAACTTGTGAACGGTGGCTCCACCGCGTGAGTGACGCAAAGTGTTATTTGACTGCGTTTGACCTGAGTGTGGCTGAGCAAACCAGAACCAACCATGCACATATGTTGCTTACAAGGGCGATTTCGCCATTAACAATGCAGGTTACAATGCCAAGTCCACAAAGTTGAACTGGTGCGCCAAATGAGCGTCCGCCATTACCTGACATTGGCCAGGCGCGTGGCCAGCGTCTCCCACGTCACGTGCAGCATCTCCCCGAGGGGATCCACCAGTTTCACACCGTTGTCCTCCTCCGGGTTGTGGGAGGCCGTTATCACTACACCAACGGTGGCTGAACAGGATAAAATGGACAAGACACACAGTGAATACCGAAAAAATTGACCTGTGAATTAATGCACTTTGAGTGAGTTTCTAGAATGATCGGTCAGTTAATGCTAATAAGGTAAGTATTATTATCATTATTACTCCTTAACAAGTGACTCCTTAACATATGTCGCGATAATGACAAGTGTCAAGGTTAAGAAGAGCTATGTCTCCAAGCGTAATCCCTACACTTTGCGAACAAAGATATGGGATGCGTATCTTGGTGTACAGGTGGGATTCCAACAACGCACCAGAGTTTTATATTGAACACAATTGCAACGTGTTCAATAAAAGATAATTCCTAAATTAGATGAACAGAGTTCTTACCTCCATTTAGACATCTTGAGCGCAGTGCTGCCAAGAGTCCCATACGGTAGATGACATGGTCCAAATCAGTGGCTCTACAACAAAACGAAATCCACATAAGCTGGGTTTCAACTTTCAAGGCAAATAAACTGCGAGGCGAACTGCTCACGCATGCAGGCGTTTTGTTTCAATAAGTTTCACCTTTTATAATATATCACACTAACGTTTGCTTGGATATAATAAAAGCCAAGAATCAACAAGGACGTGGTAAAGCGGTGAGGTAATGACGAGAGGCAAATATGCCATCAGAAAGAGTAGCTAGCCTGTGAGGTAATGCTATGAGAGGCAATGTGACCTGTGAGTTAACATGGTTAAGGCCATCAGTATCGAGAAAGTGACCTGTGAGCCACTGATATTAGAGTATGTCAAATGTCACATGAGAGTTAATGATATCAGAATGAGTATCTAACAAGTGATATGTGATTTAGCAATATTAGAATGTGTACTTGTACAGTTATCTGTGCGTTTATGATATTAGAGTGGGTACATAGAAAGTGACCTGTAAGTTCTTGCTGTCAGAGTGAGTACCAAGAAAGTGATGTGTGAGCCACTGACACTGACATTAGAGTATGTGAAATGTGACATGAGAGTTAATGATATCAACATGAGTACTGGTAACTAGAAAGTGACCTGTGTGTTCTTGATATCAGCAGGAGTCCCTAGAAAGTGACCTGTGAGTTCCTGATATCAGCAGGAGCCCCTAGAAAGTGACTTGTGTGTTCTTGATATCAGCAGGAGCCCCTAGAAAATGACCTGTGTGTTCTTGATATCAGCAGGAGCCCCTAGAAAGTGACCTGTGAGTTCCTGATATCAGCAGGAGCCCCTAGAAAGTGACCTGTGTGTTCTTGATATCAGCAGGAGCCCCTAGAAAATGACCTGTGTGTTTTTGATATCAGCAAGAGCCCCTAGAAAGTGACCTGTGAGTTCCTGATATCAGCAGGAGCGCCTAGAAAGTGACCTGTGTGTTCTTGATATCAGCAGGAGCCCCTAGAAAGTGACCTGTGAGTTCCTGATATCAGCAGGAGCGCCTAGAAAGTGACCTGTGTGTTCTTGATATCAGCAGGAGCCCCTAGAAAGTGACCTGTGAGTTCCTGATATCAGCAGGAGCGCCTAGAAAGTGACCTGTAAGTTTAAGACATATATTGTGACACCATTGATACCCAGGTATTTTTCTCTTGACTACATTAGATGTTATTGATTAAATTGTTTCACATAGTATTTGTAGAGCCACCTCAGAAGTATTTGAATGATGCATATATTGATTTCTTATTGATTTCTTTGAAGTCTTATTGTATCACACATAAAATGCATTTTGACATTTGCATTGAGCAGTTGAGGCTGATACTTGATTAAACATACCAGACATCTAGCCATTCCCATCAAACTGACATTTTGTTGCACTGCAACAGCTGCACAACAGCAACTTTTTTTTTAAAGGTACTTCTTTTTTTTTAATAGGGAGACAGTGGATCGCTTATAATATCATCAGGAAGTTTTACCAGGATCTGGAGCTTAAAGGTCAATCCTTATGGTATGTCATATAGATGTCATACTTTGATAAAACTAAATGCTACCAGCCAGTACTTCACTCAGCCACTGTTTCCACTATTGCTATTACTATTGCAATATTGCTACTGCAGTACTATACACCTTATACCTATAACTTTAAAGACACTGGTAATGCCTAAAATACCTCTCAAGACAATAGTAACATCAATGGATGAAGGAAAGCTTTATCAGGAGTGTAAACTCGAAGTCTATCAGTGTACCCTATCATGGCTTATTGTGGTAACTTAGAAGATCATTGCATGCACCATGATACAAAGATGAAAAAAGGCAGGAAACTTTTGGACATGATAAGCAGCGATTCTGATAGGTAAGCTTTCTGCATCATTTGTCACACACAAATTTACTGTAGAAAAGCACTAAAGATCTCATTTGAAGCTGAGGTCTTCTCCATGACGCATCTTTTGTATGTTACCTTTAGCCCCTTAGGGAAATCATTTTGAGGGTCAGGTGGTATCCAAGCTTTCCATCTGATATGGCAAAGCCTGTTGGTATTAATTAATGACATAGCTACCGGTATTACAAGATGATACCAGTCAGTACCTCAGCTCAGCCAAGGTAGTGATACATCCCTTCTTGGGATCATTTGACAGATTGAATATTGTCTTTCATGTTATCCTTAGATTGGCCAAGTTCACTTTTTAATTTTAAAATATATTTTATAACTAACCGTAAACTGCCTATTTGAAGCCGCACACATATAAGAAGCTGCACCCTAACTTTGGCCTCAAAACCGGGTTGGCAGGCACCCAGAACCATTTCCGCAAAACTACATATTATAAGCCGCACCCAGACTTTGGTCTCTCGACCCCCCACCCCCCGCCCCCTTGCGTATCCCTGCCTAATCTCGTTCCGCCAACGAAACCAATTAATTTTTTATACAAGCAGTTGCGACTACTAACAACATCCACCTCTCCCTCTCCGATCGCAGCTCTTATCAAGTGTCACACCAGTGGCTGGCTCTTAACTTATTGCATTTAGCGTGAGGCGGCAGCCATATCAATTTACATCACCTGAAACCTGGCCTCTTATCATTGATGTAAAATAGGTATGGGCAGAGTCGCGTGGCAGTAGTAATAAATAACACAACCTTAAGTAAGTCATTGTTGGTCTTGATTGCCACAGTAACACAATGCCTGGGAAAAGAGCATCTTATGACGCAGCTTGCAAGTTGAATTATCTCCCGACTTGTATAACGTTATGATGCAATAAATTATTTTGGCAACACCGCTAATTTTCATATTACTCCTCCCCCCCCAGTCTCGCCACGCTTACTTGAAATTGGCAAAAGGCCCTATTTAAAGCTGCACCTTGACTTGCGACTCAAACCCGGAAAGTGGAACCTACAACTTCCTAATATAAACTGCAGCTTCAAATAGGCAGTTTACGGTAGTTCCATCTCCCAAACCTAGTGGATCCGGAGTTTGCAGAGCCACTAGGTTTCAGAGAGATGGAACTATATCAGATCATGCTAGATCAGGACAAGATGCTAGCTGCCAGGGCTTCAAAATGATCAAAGGTGCTGCAAGGACTGTGGATGGGGACTGGTTGGGGTCGGGAAGGGGAAAGGGGAGGCATCCCACATCACACATAAGATCGGTAGATATATAGAGGGGTAGGGGGCAGGTACATATCACATGCTATAATTACTGGTAGCATGTTTCAGATCTGCCACCCACAGACATGACATGACAAGGTGAACAGAGCAGTAATCATAGAAAAACTTGTCAGCTTCGCTGGCCTTTAATTAATCATTTTGGCATTATCCTAATTTTCTTGACAACAGGGCTGTAAAAGAGTCAAATTTGGTTGGGTCTTCAGTTGAAGCTGATAAATATAAATGGTATATAAATGCTTAAGTTAATGTTGATCAAGAAAAAGTTGATCAGGTAAAAATCATATAGCACTAAACATAGACCAAGTTACAGGTACAGTAAATCAATGGAGTAGGGAGAGCAGAGCCAGAGGTGTACGCATAGCATTAGTAATGCTTCCCCCTTTATCCCCTCCCTCCATTCGACTGCATCCATCATTGTCTGCACTAATTCCATAGATATAACATAAAGTCAAAGTCATAAATGCTGTGGACTCGTGTTTCGGCCTATATTTTCTGTGAATTTAGCGGGATCGCTCTATAAATCAGATGTGACAAAGCAACCATGTGCAATTTTAATGATACCAAACTTACATATGTACTGCGAGGTTATCCTTTTTTAAGACACAAACAATATTTCTCCATGCGGTGTGCTTTAGTATGTTTGCGAAACTGCGTTTCGTGCCAATGGAGTGTCAGCATGGAAAAATATTGTTTGTGTCTTAAAAAAGGATAACCTCGCAGTAAGCACGTCAGTTTGATATCATTAAAATTGCACAGGGTTGCTTTGTCACGTCAGTGATTTTTAGAGCGATCGCGCCAAATTCGCAGAAAATATGGGCCGAAACATGAGTCCACGGCATAGACTATATGACTTTGACTTCAGTTCACTCAGATAGCGGTTCAGTCGCAGAACTGCTATTGGCAGCAGCCACAGCGGTTTGCTTACAGGACTATGTCTGTGCCAGCCGACAGTTGCTTTGATCAGTAGCCTAAAACTTCCAACCAAGGACGAGCACAAGTCAGAACCTATGTCAACCCTAAATTAAAGATACTACAACTTACAAGGACATCAGGTGAATAACAGATAGCTGCCCACCGCAGTCACATGCAACCTCTGCTTCAAGTTCAAGGATAACATGGGTCAAACCGCCTGTCCCAGCCTGTGGCTGTCACTGTGAATCAGTGGTAATGAAGTCAATAAACTGCATAGCCTGAAAACAAGACTTTAGTTTAGAAGCTTAGGCGTACATCCTAGTTACTGTCGTAGCCGTAGGACAGTTGCCTGAGTTGGCAGCCGCAGTTGGCATGTCTGTCTACGACAGTAATGTCTTGTTCTCAGGCTATAAACTGCAGTATATCTCTGCGTCACGCCAATCATTCAAACAAAGCATGCTTCTCACCTAGTTCTGAACCCGGCTGTGCCATAATTTATAACTAATTCATTTTTCCTTGGGTGTTTAGCTGCAGAAGCAGCCACTTCCTTCAAACGCCCCTCCATAGGCATAGGATAGGTTGTCAAACGTGTATCGGAAGTATCTATCTACCTCCGCGCCGGGCTCCGGGAAGAGCTAGCTTGCGTAGCGCCACCGTACGGGAAGCGTGCTCCGAACAAACCCTTTCAAAGTACGGTGGCCTATAGGTACAACGCCGCCAATGATGAGTTCGACGCTGCTGAATTGCGCTCATGAGCTCCGGTCCGAAGCTGAGCTAACAAAATATTTGCAGATATTGTGATATAGGCAGAAGTGAATATAGCTGCATCTGAGAAATAATCGACGTATATATCACAAAATGGTCGATCTCGGGTAGATATAGCGCAGTAGATGACAGACGGGTGCTAACCAGGTGGTTCTCTACTGGAGGGTGGGTGGGGTGAGGGGAAGGGGTGGCAGATGATGTACGGTAACGAGCACGTGGCGAGATGGGCCAAAACTGGACGGTGAAGCACAGCAGGCTGCCGCTAAATAGGCTGTCGCAGGGGTCATGTTAGGGGTCAAATATACATCGACTGAGTAGGACGGTATAGGCCTATCTGCAGGCTGGAGCCAGTCCACACATTGTCACCAGATGTTCAACAAGAAAAAGTTGATTAAAAGAAGAAGGGGAAGAGGGGTACTTTTAACTGTGCGGCGATTATTTCACAGCATTATGAGATAAATTATTCATCGCAAGACACGGCCTTCGGAAAAGAGGACTGCATCGCAATTAGGACGATGACGCCATTGCAATTGAGACAATTAAGACGTGGACTTCATCGCAATTGAAACGATGACTTTGTCGCAATTAAGACGAGGACGTCATTGCAATTGAGACAATTAAGACGTGGACTTCATCGCAATTGAAACGAGGACTTTATCGCAATTGAAACGAGGACTTCATCGCAATTGAAACGAGGACTTCATCGCAATTAAGACGAGGTCTTCGCAATTAGGACGTAGATTTCATCATGAGAGGAGGACTTCCATCATTAGACGAGGACTTTTATCATGAGACGATGACTTCATCATAACACGAGGACTTTATCAGAAGACGAGGACATCATCATTAGACGAGGACCTTTAAGAAGACGAGAACTGCATCAGAAGACGAGGACTTCATCATTAGACGAGGACTTCATCAAAAGACGAGTTCATCATCAGATGATTTCCTCAGAAGAGGACTTCCTCAGAAAAAAAGACTTCCTCAGAAGAAGAGGACTTCCTCAGAAGACTTTATTGAAAGATTCATTACAAGACAGAAACTCGAAACCAGCCTGCCTTTCTCATCAAAACAAATTTACCATCACACCCGTCTTGGTTACGTTTGTTAAATTCAACAGACCTTCGACCTAACCAATCACGTGCTGAAGGGCGGAGTTGAAATATTGGCCATGCTTGGAATAGTTTTGAAGACATTTTTACATTTCAATGTGATAGGTTGGTTGGTTGCATATTCAGGACGCTTTAACCACGTTTGATCATATCGCGTCCATGGGAGAAGGAAGGGATAGTGGAGGCATGTCCCCGGGGGGTAACCCCATTCTCATTGCGAAGAAAGACATGGGATCTTTATACTGCGACCACACAGACATGGCCGCAGCGGGGCGCAAACGGAATAAAGGCATGGGACATTGATTCTACACATACATTCACACTGCGGGACGCCCCCCTCCCCCCCTCCCCCCAACTTCATCATATTGTAATGTTAGCAAGCATCGCCTCACAAAACAAAATAAAGCTGCAATTTTACCGAACACGATACCGTTTATTGAGCATTCCTTAGCACTGAACATGCAGATAAGCCATTGACTGTTCTTACAATAGATGGTTTGGGGGTTTGTATTTATAACCACATAAAATACATCGGTCTACGTCACAACTCCGACCAACAAAATACCATTCAATAATACAACGAAACGATCGGCATCAGACCACGCTATGCATCATGGGTATTGCTGCACTTAAAGGCTATACGTTATGGTAGTAATGTTAGGATATATGGCGTTCCAATAGCCCTTCCTACACGGATGCATGTAACACACTATTCCGGTCGCTTCTCTGCCCCCACCCGCCTCTGTCACTCCACGGATCACACAAACCCGTAGAATACAAACGCCAATTCGCCAACTGGTTGCCAATCTCGGAATGAATAAATGCACTGGCTTCCAACTTCTTTTCGCTATCACTTACCAAACATCACAATATAAAGCATAGTTGGCAGACACCGACTCGAGCAAATCTGGATCTAATGTGGCGTTCACATGCAGAACGTTACATAATCAGCGCCAATACTTTTGTAAAGACATTTTACAGGGTATTTTGTCCCGTTACAAAATCAACTTTAAGCGTTTGGGAGTAGTGATATCAAACAGTCAAACACATCGACTGGCACGTGGAGGTAGTTAACGGGAGTCCAAATCGTGTTAATTAAGTAACATGGAGATCATATTGTAGCCACAGAAAGGTTCAAAGACAAAACTGAACCACGTTCCAAGCAAAGCTTCCAATCACAGCGAACGAAAAAGAAACTTTACCAAAGCGTACTTAGCTAGCTACAACATGCTAGAGCGGCACATATGGCTGTTTGATCCTATTAGAGTGTACGTCAGTTTCAGTATACAGGGCTATATACAGCGGCACGGCAGTAGAGTTCGAAATGGGGAGCACATGGAGATCGAGGCATAAACTCCCAACCGCACAGTGACAAGAGACTTGGGGACTCGGACGCTGCCTTGTGTATGACGTAGTTGTGACGTCACACAGCGCTTTAACTTATGTCCTAACCAGACCGACAGCGGGAATGCATGTCAGTGATTGACTATGTAAATGACGCGGTATACGTTAATGCTACTCGTACAGCAATCTTTTCTCGGATAGATATTTTTAATCTTTTAATTGGAAACGAATAACAAATGTGCATCATGTAACATAAATAAACAGACGTGTTGTGAGGGCTCTCTTTTGGATGGTGCGGGGAAATATGGCTTCTTCAAGAGTTGGTACTGGCAATATCAGGAAATGTCCAGGGATTTTTTTTTTATATTTTCAAAGCAATGATATTGGCGGCATATAATTGTTGTATGAGCAGCTTTAAGTAACTGGTAATGTTTATACCCCGCATCGATGACGATATGATCAGGACACGTCGGTTTACATATATATATTACCGGTAGTGACCACCAGTCCTATTACAGAACATGTTAATGTTCAATACAAGCAGGAGCGTAACGCGTATGCATCCACGTGAAACGTTAACCAACAAAAGAAGATCTTAGTCTATATGTTTGTCAAACAAATACAAAAAAACGATTGGGGTTACTGCATAATATCACAGATATCATCACCGAGTACAGTTCACTTGTTTAAGCGTAGCTAAACCACAAGTGAATAGTAATAAAAATTTGAATACAACTCATTGGAACCAAAACGGATGAAGTACTTACAAAGCACAATAAAATAGCAGCACATCTTAGAGGTGCTCACGTAAAAGACCGATCCACGGAAGAGAGAATAATTGTTATTTGCTAATGAAGCACTATGTTGTTTATACTTCTATGCATTCGCCACTGCAGACTTCCATGTCTCTTTTTCGAACATTGACAGTTCAAACACTGCTTTTAATTATCAATTATATACATTGTTTGCTATTGAACAGCAAAGGTTACATTAAATAATTGATTATTACAGCAGGTTTTCTTTTACCAAAAACGCTGCTGCTAGAGTTGGAAGCGCAGTAAAAGACAAACCAACGTCATAGTTTCTTTTAAGGAAAATTTAAACATGCTCCCCAAGATGACCCAGGTGTAAACATTTCTTCAGATAGTATTTCATGTACATTGATATATTAACCGGTAGTTATGAAATTTAGACTGAGGAGATTACTATTCACATGCAATTTTATCAAATGCATGTATGCGCAACCATTTTTTTCGTTTATATGCATAACCTTCTAATCAAATTATAAAATACAAACCCCAAACATATCAAAGCATATGAACCGCTACTAATTATAGTGCAGGTACTAGGAGAAGAAATACATGAAAACATAAAATACTCTTTGTTTAAGATTGGCCATCATGGAATTTGCATGTCAATTCCCCTCCACAAGTTACGACTATTTGACAATACCTGTATATAGTGTTACATTTGCTCGTAACTGCAAAATAGATGGCTCTTTGATGTTAATTACAAACCGGACGAATCAACTCTAAGCCCACTGACATCTGGGAGTGTATTACTTTCACTGATTCGCGCTTTTCACAACTGACCGACACAGGTATATTTCATTTACTTCTCCTGTATGAAATCTGTCTATTGTTGACTAGACAAATCAGACAAAACCCACTCCACAGAACGTCCAAAACACAAACATACACATATTGCATGACATACTCCTGGGGCATACTGGTACTCGATAAAACAAGGTACATATAAATCATTTGATCTAAGTCTCATAAACATTAATATCGCGCTGCCATGTAATTATAATATTTCTAGGACACTCCTTCAACAAGTATCCATCATGGCATACAGGTAACTCACTTAGATGGTGAATTATTCTTTACAAATGAACTTGCGGCAAAGAGAATATGTATAAAGTGAATGCTCATACAAACAAATGATCACAGATTGCGTTGCCTGCTGTAAGTCTGGTGAAACGCATTAGAAGGTTAAGGGTAGGTACACAACAAAACTGCCACTTCCAGTAGTAGAAATTGTTTTGCTCTATCCTGTAGTACATAGTTCCATATGTACTGAAGAAGTACACATTACACTCCACTAGTATGTATCTTGTATCACAACAGGTATGTCAAAATGGTTTTCTTGTACAGGAGAATAAAACCGAAAGTGACAATTTCATCAAATGAAATATATTCTTCTGAGTAGAAGGCACAATCACAAACTACACATATGAGATATTCCCAAGATACATAAACAAAAGTGAGATAAAAGGACAACATACAAACATCAGACATAACCACAGCCTAATCTTAATGTCAACCAACGATGCCAACCAGACGCTTTAGTATTCTTTTCCCAATGGAATCTACATTTATGTCACAAGCAACAGTGCAAAGTACCACAATAACTATTTTAGTGACAACAATCGTTTTTGCTAAAAGCACCGAGGGAGACAACTGCAAATGTAGATGTCAAGTTGCTGTTTTGTTTTACGCTAATGAGGAGGGAAATTCAGCACAATAAACCAAAGCACAAAAATGTAAAAACACTTTTGCCACAACAAATTATTCAGCTCCTAGGAGCTGGGTTACAAACAAAAGTTGACAAAGACTTATATAAAAATATATATAACTTGAGTAATATATATTGTATACATCCATATATATAGTACACATCCTGTTGAAACCCTGTTCCCCAAAACAACAGATGGACCATACTAAATCAATAGGATTTTCATTGACATATTTGAAAGGTAAAAGCACAATAAAGGCACTCCACAGTTACAGTTGAGATAAATCAGTTGGAGGACTTTTGTGTTCCTTACACAAAGCAAAACAAGTCACTTTCATACCATATGGCACTCAATTATTTCACTAAGCTATTGTACTATATAAAACAATTTGCCAATACCCTATTAAGTTCAGTTTGTACTGGTTCCACAAGTCTCCTATTTCCAGTAAATAGACAGATATTTAGATCTATAGCAGCACTTAAGGTATCTAATTCTATTTGATTGTTTTAGACACAAACCTAATGTCTAATCATCAAGGAATTCAATGTTGACATCCTGTAGATCTGCATTAGTGTTACTGTGGGCAACAATAGATGCTTGTTTTACTGCTTGCTTGTATGTCCCTTTCTTACGTTTATTGAAGCGCAATTTGAAGTCCTCTAAAAAGGGACAAAGCTCATGACAGAGCATATGGGACATTGTAGAAGAGGCAAACCATGAAATATGTGCCATTTGTGTGATAGTGACCCCACTGTCTTTAAAACTCTCTGTTATTGACAGAATACGTCCTGGCCACCAAGGAAAGCCATGAATTTTGCCCCAAACAACTTCGCCAACTCTGAAAATACGACCATCCTCCAAAAGAGTTTTAGTAACCTTTTTGGTTTGGATGCGCATCATTAATGGGCCAAAGTTGGAGGGATTATCATCAACATCTTGGATATCTCCTGGCGGGTCTTCGCAATTCTCCTGATCTTCCAGGTCATAGTCTGTTGGGGATGCTGGTAGGCTGTTGTCACTGTCCACTAGACCATTGTCACTTGGCTCAACACTACTGAGCTGGAATAGGTCCTGTGTATCATCTTCTATAATAACCAATGCATGGTTATCAGAGTCGTACTGCTTGGTACTTGGAGATGGCGCCACAGGGTTCTCCCTCCTCGGGCTCAACACAATAACACTAGTGGTGTCATCTTCTTTCCTGAATGTTTTTTCTAAGTCATTCAGTGAATCAAAGCAGCTCATATTGGAGATTGGATTTCCAACAGGAAATACTTCTGCTTTATCCCCACTATCTTCAGAGGTTATTTGGGGCTCTATATCTGCAGTATTTTCTTTCACATCTTCATCATGTCCATGCTTTCCATTATAGCTCATCTCTTCAGTCTTCTCTGGAAGCAGAGTTTTATGCTTATGTTTCCTCTTATGCTTGGCCCTTTTATTCTTTTTAAAGATAATTCTATCAGTCTCATTCTGGCAAGAATCTCCCTGTATGATATCCTCATCATCCAGAATACTTTTTTCTTTTAATTTAGCCTTCTTGCGCAATGCCTTTCTTAGTTTCCTATATTGTTCATGATTTAGAGCTGGAGATTCTGAGCCCAGCTGCAGTGAATCTCTCGCTTCTTCAACATCTGAAGGTTGCTGCGGCTCATTGGGTTTTGGCGGAATTTCAACAACAGTGCCAGTACCCTGAGGGTTGGCAAATGAAATTTTAATTACAGGGCTAGTCTTTGATAAAGAGTTGCAACCAAATGGTTTGAGACGCTTTGGTAATTCTTCCATGACTTCTGTGCAAGCTCTTCGTTTTCTCGGTTCCAATTTTTCTGTAACAGCTTCTACACATTTCTCTGGAACTGCAGAAGTAATGACAGTATTCACAGATTGATTACTTGGAATCTGATTGGTAGACCCCGTATTACAGGCAGTGTCATGTATTCCTTCCTTGCATTTAGTACATAAAACTTGACGTGGCCTTAATCTCATGTTCCGAATGTTCTTATCTCTAAGAGGCCTTCCAAGATCCCTCCTTGGGGAAGGCAATAACTTGGAATCCATGGCTTTGTGGTCCAGGCTGTAGGTGTGTCTGTAGCAGACAGCTGACAACTGAGTCTGGGGTTTTGTAGTCTGGCCAAAAGACGTCGATTTCCGGACATCGGATTTTAACTTGTCGGTAGCCAGCCAATTCTTGGCCACGTCTAGCAAGGAAAAGTCTATACCATATGGCAAGTTTCTGAAAAGAAAAACAGTGCACAAATGTATAAACTGGGTCTTTAAATGTCAAAAATATGAAAACATGTGGAGCGATTTTTTTGGGGAAAGCCATATGATTGCAACATTTGTGCGGCACCTTAGACGAATACCTTTTATCCAAATCCATCAAAACTCCTCGATAACATTTAGGGCCATGTTTCAAGCACACAACTAGCATATCATTTAGGTTATCTTCGACAGTGACAGGGAGTACAGAGCCTTTAAGCAATGGCCCCGTCTCCCCATTTTCCTCCGCCATATTTCATTGACCAGTCTTTTCTTTGATGAGTTCACTGGGTGCAGCGCGCATGCGCAATGTGTTTAACTCGTTCGACGGCACTTCTTCGCTCAGTCTATCCTAGCGCCAGCAACAGACTGCATCGTAGACTGCTGGCCTGGACTGGGTTACCAGGTTAATGACCCCCTTCTCCCGCTAGCCCCCCCCCCCCCCCCACCCCCTTGAGATATAATAGCGGGTTATTGTGGGAAAGGAAATTAAGCGACCGATAAAACCACATAGAGATTGTAATTTGTCTGCCAGATGACAGCATGTAACGTGTCAGATCGACCGCCTAAAAGTTATAACGCGTCAATGAGAGGAGGAATGGGAGGGCCGAGCCATATATGTCCCCGGGGTAACCCGGTGTCCCTAACCAGAACCCTAATCCTAACCCTAACCCTAACCCAGGCCCTAACCTAATCCTAACCTAACCCTAAACCTAACATACATGTGATATTTACATAGGAACCCCATTCGTTGCACATGCGCACAAGTCAGCCGGACACTTTATCACGGCGGACAGGTTATCATGCTACACCGGTCCTACTCTTTGCGAAAGACGATCGTTATCCTGCGACCACATAGGGGAGGGGGGAGGGGGCAAGGAGTATTTGCGTGCCTCGGGATTGGGCTTTTCATTACTCTGTGAACTGGGAATGAGGAAAATCATTCTTCGTGAACTGGGAATGTTTTTTTTTTATAATTGTATTTTTTTCATTCCAAAAGACAACAACTGGTAAAAAAACACATATAACAATTTAGTATCGTGTATCCGACCTTCCATTGTATGTGGAGAGTCCTGCTTTGAATTGATCGTGACCTGGAAATAAAGAAATGTATTCTTCGTGACTCTGGGAACACGACCCCCCCTTGCCCCCCCCCCCCCCCCCACATAGACATGACCACAGAGGGGCTCGAACCACTGATCCACGTTCCGTTAGGCTCTCGGGATAGATGAAGGGGTATATCCATGATTTTGGCCGCTCCAAACGCTCACTGGTGTAAATGGAAGAGCACGCTCGAAAACTTTGTTGACGCGGTGAGGGGTATGGGGGGGGGGGGGGGGAGACTCCAAAAGCTGTTTAACATGGAGGAGCGAGGGTTCGGTGGCGGAGGTATATATAATAATTATATATATAACAAATTGCTCCATACGCTCACGACTGGGGGAGGGGCACTTCAAAAACAAGCTACTGCATGGTTTTTTTTTGGTGGGGGGGGGGGGGGTGAGGGGGCGGCATCAAAAATTTAGAACGGAGCTACAAAAACGGCATACAGAAACCGGGGGCCGGGGCTTCACAAGTTGACGACGGGGAGTTGGCACTCCACAAAAGTGACAACGTGGGGAGGGGTGCTCGGGAAACGGACTCGGGAGTAAGGTGAGGTAGCTGCCGATCGGTTGAAGTGGGATATTTAGACCCCCTCCGCTCATGTTTAAAATGTGTTGAAACAGTTCAAAGTGAGATCAGATGATGGTGGCTTGAGGTTGTATGCCACCTTTGTGCACACATGGTTTAAACCGGAGCGATTTAAGATCGCCTGGAGCAATGAGAGAAAGCGGCCCCAAACACTGGAACCGAGAAAACGAAGAGCGCTCGCATTGAAGTTACAAAAACTTACTAACAGTGTTGGAAACCAAGTAGTTGAAACTCATGAAACACGAAAAAAACGAGTAGGGAGTTTAATATTCCCAAAGATATATGGCCCTCTCTACCGTAACCCATCCCATTGACGCGATATGGTCTAAAACTATCTGTATGTAGTCTTGATACCCAATAAATGAAGATACGCGAATATTGTTATTGAATAACACAAGAAAAACAACAAGGGTTAGCCATACAGATATATCGAACTCATCCGTTATTTACATCAATACTATACAGTAGATTCAGTTTTAATATGTGCCGTTCCGGTCGCTATGTGGCTTCATAGCGACCGGAACCGCGGTGCGGGCACCGCTGCAATTTGGTCAACAATTTAATTAAACTGATTTTGCTTATTTGAAGAGAACAGATAGGAGCTCTATGTGGTAAAAACTGTGGGAATCTTAAAGATCTATATCTATGGACCATGTATCCCATATATAACCACAAACATACCGAACAAATGTAAAAAGAGAAATTGACTCCGTAATCCATAAAGTGGATAAGCAGCGACATAGCAGTAACTCCACAATTCAAGGAACAATTCAAATGTGTGTACGACGCACCACCATTTATTTCAAACTTTCATTACATCACGGTTAAACACAAGCAAAAACGCGAAATGGGGCGTCGGGGCCGGGGTGGTGTGGGGACCGGGGGTACACTAATAACATTGAGTCATTTTCCCATTAAAACGGGGCATTCGATCCGAATCCGAAATCAGTCCCGAATGCTCTAGGAAATAGCGGGTTCCCTTGGTCAGCAGTGACACACAAGCTACCGCCTTCTACACGTGTTGCTCTGTTAAAACAAACCTCTTCTGGGCTCGCTCAGCTTTCACTATTCTAATAGCAGGTAAGTAGACACATTACGTGAAACCTCCGATAAAAGCCCGGCGAACTTAATAAAACGTGGTGAAAACAAGAAAAACGAGGCAAATCGTGAACCCTATACTTAAAGAATTCTAATCGATGATCATTTACGGCAGTGAACCACGTCTTGGAATGACAATAATATTACTAGTACTAATAACCTTACAAATTCAACGCCCGCTTGAGTCCATTCCCGGGTTAGATGTCTAAGTCATTGTACCTTTACATAGACGTCATAATCTTTCACGAGACATTGTTACCAGGGGAACGCCATCTCGTGAAGCAGACACAAATATTGGCCAAACTGTCCACAAGATGGCGCCACCGCGACGCCACGCGTCGCCACTGAAACGAGTGTGGCGGGTGCATCGCGCGTGCATGTATCCGGCCGTAATTCTCGGAGCGAGCATGTCCTGTGCAGCCGCCATCTTTGACATTGGAACTGGCAGGTAACTGTTAACTGTTTCTGTCTAACGATAAGTAAAAGCCATGACAAAGGAGAGCTGGCTGTGTGTGTGACGGGGGGCGGGGGGTTAGTCGGCTTCACTTCCCACGACGGGAGGGTTCGGTGGCGGTGGGAGGCGGGGGAACACCCTTCCTGTCCAGGTCATCCATGTACGCGGTAAGGATTTTCTTCCTCTCGTCAGGTACGCAGTCCAATATCAGGTAGCGTTTGTCATTCTGAACAGGAGAATGACAAAACAGAGTTAGATAGATACAAATCACTGCCAGAATCATAACAAATTTACCGCAAATGTCGGTGCCACACAACCTTTGTAAGGGTCCTGCAACTAAAACTGAACCCTGTTTAAATCGTAATTTCATATGTGCAGGTTTTTTTTCATGTCTACAATTGGTTACCAGTGTAAATATCTAGCGTTATCGCAAAAAAGTCAGGCTTGAAGACATAGAACACAGCAGATATGAGGAGTAATGACAAAAGGGTCTTGAGCACAGAGACCTACTGGACAATCCAAGAATATTCACCTGTAAGATTACTTCTATATCTTTCATGTGTTGCTCAGATTCTTCAATCATCTTCTTGGATCTGAAAAATAAAAGTAAGACGTTCAGTCACTGGCGTTTGTAAGTAAGTATACGTCTTACCGGCGACAATAACAGCAATGCTGGATGCGCCGGTTAAACAATAGTTGCACAGCAGTTAACAAAATGTTTGTTAACTAGTAAGATACGAGATACATATGATCCTGTTGGGTTATATCGCGTCAATGGGAAGGGTCAACACTGGATGAGACCCTGTCGCCTGGGATAACCTGATTTAACGGAAAATAATGATCTTTATCCAGCACCCCCCCCCCCCCCCACCCACACCACTACGATGGTGGACGTGGTCTCTCTTGAAATACCACCAGTGACCTATTTCACGTACATACTTCAGCCGTCTCAGTCGGCTAAAATGGCCCATTATTTACATGCTAACTTCAGCCAACTCAGCCCCCATAGATGGCTAAACTGCGTTGTTGAAATCCATCATAGACGGTACACATGTTGGTCCAGACGACCAGCACCGCTTTAGCATTAGGCTGAGAACTAGGGTGAGTGCACACGGTGATTTGTATATGTCTGCTCACTTGTACGTGATGATCTTCGTCTCCTTCAGTAACTCTCGGAAGTCCGCCTTGGCCTGCACGAACTTCTCGTGGATGTAGTCCGTGAACTCTCGCTCTCGTTTCTGCCAATAACGAACGCAATTTTTATATTTCTATTCGTACATTTTACCTTAATCTTCTTAATATGTAGTTATTGGAATTTCACATTAGAAACATTAAGTACGTATTCTTGATATTACAATGCCTTTACATTTATTAACGATTTTTGGAATTTCACATTGATAACGTTGAGTTAATTCTTGATAATACAGATATAACACAATATAAGTCAAATCTTCCTTTCCAAAACCGTAAAGCAAGTCAAGTGGTTTGGCATATGGATTGGGTTTCTGCTCAGTAATGTTAATAGGAGTAGTTATATCTGGGGATTTGATTGTCAAATATTAAGTCTTGTTAAACGTTTATCACGTGACACGCCTTCGGCGAAACACAAATCGATAATAAAAATGTCCATACTGCTGCAGATTGATATCGGGTATGTACAGCTGTTTAATGCGGTTGAAACTCACGATATTGTTACAATTATCTAATCGACAATCTGTCAAGACAACACCACATATGGTTTGTCAACTTTCTATTAACCATCACATTTGTTATGGTTGATTGGTTGTTGGTTGTATATTCAGGACACTTTAACCACTTTTGGTCATATCAAGTCAATGGGAGAAGGAAGGGAGAGTGGAGACATGTCCCCGGGGGTAAGCCCCTACTCTTTGCGAAGGTGTGCGACCACACAGACATGGCCACAGCGGGGCGCGAACCACCGATCCACGTGCCGTTAGGCTCTCAGGTGACCAGAGCACACAATGTGAGCGCTCTAGCCCACTGAGCTACCGGGCCGGCCCCACTTGTCATGGTTATGGTTTTTGTTATGGTCACACCTCGCCATGCCCTTACAGTAATGCCAGGCGTGACGGGGTAGTGAGCGGACGTACCCTATCGCTGGAGGAGAACTTGGAGTATCTAGGGTCCTCCTTGATGGCCTTCTTGACCTCCTTCCAACCGGAAGTGAGCGTCACTTCCGGCGTCTCGTCCAGCAGCCGGTGGAACATCTCTTTGCTCTTTTTGGCCAGGTTGGCGATGTGCTCCTCGAACAGTTTCTCCTTCTCGTCGCGCTCCAGCAAGTCGGCGGAGTCCCAGCGGTGATCGCGCCTCAGCTGCTTGCGGGTGTCTCGCCACGCCGCGTCGGCGTTCTTCACCTGCAGACAGCCATCCAGACATTGCAAGACGCTCTCGTGTAAACATGGAGATCGTTACACTTGACAATCTGGACATTGCAAGACGCTCGCGTGTACACATGGTGGGTATTACACACAACCATCGGGACACTGCAAGACGCTCGTGTGTAAACATCAGTATATATCTAGGTAAGTACACATGTAAACGTCTGCTGTATATTTATAAATACAGACAGTTGTATGTAACAAAGTCTCATACGATACCGCGTCAAGTAGTATTCTAGACTAATAAAACTGAACACTGTACCTGCGCCATATAACTAACACTTTGCCAGTTATTCATATATTGAACCAGTTCTTAAGCAAGTTCCCATTTTAACAGCGGCAATAAAAATAACTGTTGGATTTCGAGGCCACCTGTCCAGAAACAGGGTTGGAATAGACATGCTCCAGCTAGACCTGCAGCCAAACAACTGCATTTTGAAGGTCCCCTGGGACAGCACGGCGAGAAGGCGATATAATATCTGTGGATACATACACTGACCATGTCTGCTAGGAGCGCCTTGAAGGCTTGGATGGCCTCCTCCTTCTTGTGCTGCTCTCGCTCCTTGTCCCGCTCCCGCAGCGAGTCAGACAGCGACCGGTGCACCTCCTTCTCCCTCTCACGGATACTGGCCTGGACCCGCTCTTGCTTCTCCCGGTCACGTTTGTCATCGTCATCCGAATCCTGCGTCAAATCAATACAACACATACATTGGCCGTACACCACAACACCCGAGCAATGCGGGGTCCTTATCGGACATGAAATATCAAGCAATGTACTGTAATGTTATGCTTTCACTATAGATATGATTTTTTTTCCTTTACTTTCTTTATTCTTAACATTATTATGAAAATCAAAATATTATTAAAAAGAAAAAAAACACATGAAATATTGCTGTTCCAGAAATACCGGCGATGCGCTGATACGGGTTACCACTTACATCATCGAGATTCTTGACGTAGTCGCGGAACCAGTCTTCGCGGCGTGAACTGCTGTCGACCGCCTTGTAGCGGGGGTCAGAGTCGATCTTCTTCTTGGTCTCACTCCAGCGGGAGTGACGGTCCAGGTCAGACTGCTCTTTCAGCAGCTGTATGAAGTCTGTCTTTAGCTGTAACCACGAGACTACTGTCAGCACGAGTGGTCGTTACCGGTGTGTTAACACACAATACATTAAAACACAATGCGCATCGGCACTGAAAGAAATGGCGACATGGGTTAAGAGTAATCAGATTCAGAGGTCATGGGCAGCTTGGCTCTGAAACAAGATATCGTTTAGTTACAGCCACATGAATTTTATTAATATCATCGAGAGAACGGTTTTATAAATCCGAGCGGTAGAATAGTTAATAGTAGGAGTTGTGATTTGAAACGCAGCAGTACTGGCCACTGCTCCACAAGTCTCGAAATAAAGTGATGATGGTTAATACTATTTGTTTATGAAACGTAAATTGACAAATATAATCGCATTGAAATTACGGAAGTGACAGTTTTTGCGGAGCTTCAAGTCACAATTTGATGGTTTGGAATTACATGTACATGTGATATGTGGGATAAAGAAAAACTTTCTATACAAAACGTTAATAAATCTTCACTATAAGAGGTTCAAGATGTAAAAAACATGTCACAATGCTATACATCTCTTGTAGATGGTCTAAGCATACCGTAATGCTTCACTATTTCCATATACAAGTATACATTACATTAACCACGCAAGAATTTTTAACTGCAAAAGGAAATTTCACAACCGATATATCTATTATATACACGCTTACGACAACTATGAACAAATGGGAAGCTCCCCTTTATAGCACATGCAGTGACAAATTATCTTGTGACGTACAGATGACGGAGGTATTACACCAATAATTGCCAAATAGCCACCAGTCGCCACCTGATGTAACCATCGGCGTTTGCTTGTACATATGTATACATGGATAAAATTGAAAGCGACATAATCCTCAACCCCGTACGCCAGACTTAGGGATATAGCAAATGTCCGTTGATATGGGTATGAATGTCTATAGAATTATATACGAAATGAAGACAATTAACCACTGCATGTGCTAAAGATTGTCAATGGATGTCGACAAAATAAATTCGTATTTTATAACTCATATCAGACAAACATATGTCTTGTAACAACATGTTGGCACTTTGACAGTGATAGTGGTATAAAAACAAAGCCTTTATTTAATTGCGTTGTTGGTAAGACCTCAGTTTCTCAAAGCATTAGTTCGATTAACAAACTTATTGCCTGATAAACAGACCATGTACAAATATATATATCCAAAAGATTAGTTCAGATATAATTCGTAGCTCAATTATAGATATGATGTACATCTTCAAACCATCTTTACAAACTAAGGACTTAACAACATCAGCTAACATTACAAGAAAACTCGACTAAAGTAGGCCTGAGAATTATTATTTGAATTGTATATGAAGACGAATATCTATATGAAGTTAGAAACTAGGTGAGACAAATCTGATATCGCGACGGGAGCAAGACTCCTCCAAGCTTTACTCAGCCGATATAATTTAAAGACTTATTTTTAAAAACAGCATGAAAGGGCAGAACACAAAAGTTAAATACCATGGCAACCTTCGATACCAAATTAGCTGCACGCGGGGATTGGAGCGAGGACGGAGCACTGAGCTATCCCATAATTCATTGCAACTGGCACTGGGCACGGAAGATCATACTGAGCTGTCATCGAACACGTCTGCGACCAATGGAGCAAGGAACGCTCAGCTTGGAGCTTCGTGTCCAAAGGTGGGGAGTGAGACATTCATATGTAATGTCACAGAAACGTTTTGCAAATCAATCACTTTTACTAACAATAGCTTGTAATATTTTGTAATTATAAAATATATCGAAACAGAGACCGGGGTTTCAATACGATATTTCGATTGTTTTAATTTATTAATGTTCATTCATATTCAAAGAGCATATACTAGTTAAAGCCTAGGTTGACGGTTTGCTAGGCCCAAATATTAATATTAAAATAGTCAATAGGTCTTCTCTACTATGAAACTTGCAAATCTGATTTCAAATGTAGTAAGTAGTCTTGCTATAAAACACTATGTAACAATCATTGTTACAATCCATCTAAGGATTTTAAAAGGTGTGAAACATTCTTCAACGATAACATATCATCACCAGAGTAAAATGTGACATATGAATAGTAAGTTGGTTGGACACAGAAAATAAAAATCATATAGGCTTACAATCCTTATTAAAGATATCTTTTGCAATAAGACCACAAGAGCAATTTGAAGACTATCGCTGCAATGCATATTATATTGGCAACGACGTTGCAATGATTTAACAATGAGTACAGCGTATCAAATAATAATTATCCCACGAGGTATCTGAAATTGTTTTACACCCATCACACTAGGTCAGAGAAATCCTTAACATTACACAACCTGTAACCAATCGATAACATTTGACCAAGCAAACAGGGTATCGTAACAGCACATATTTTCTGCTGATGCAACGGTCTGAAAGGTAACACTGAATTACGACATGGTATATATATATATATATAGATATATAAAGGTACCTAGATCGAGGGAAGGAATGTAGTATCACAGACACGTAAACGAATTCCGGGCTGAAACAGACCATCCGTTCAATGTGCAATTTTTAATGCAGCATAATGCTAGATACGCCGCCATTGTTATCAAAGTGCGTTCTTACGGCGAGGGGATACTTTTAGTCAGCAGTTTTATTTAAGACAGCAAAGCCACAGCGGCCTTTATATCGAAATACTCTTTTGAGTGAATCACTTTCAGCATATGTATGTATTGAGTAAAGAAATAACGAATAAACGGGGGAAGTGTAAAGAGTAGTGTACGCCCAGTGTGTGGCAGCTAGGCATTGATCACCAAGAGGTTACCCAGGTATTACCCAGGTACGACCCAGGCGTTACCCTGGATTATTGATTGTACTACCTAGGAGCTTGACCCGTCAAGAGCATGGAAACCTACTCGTTCGAAGTACAACACTATTAATGTATCAGCGAGCGACAGGCAGAACACGGCGTGCTGTGACAGAAGGGACATGGCACTAGAAGTGGGGTGGGCGACTGAGAAAGGCGTTAGTTATCAGGTATATATATATATATATTATAGGTTCACACTATACGGATGTGTATATGAAACGATTAAAGTAAACAAACACCCTTCTAAGGAAATACTGACCTGGGGCTAGATAGCCAACATACTTATTGAAAAAATTGTCCCTAGAGAAAAAATACAGCAACACAGGCGGTTCCAAGGTACATCTGGTGAATATGATACTTTAAAAGTAGCTAGATATATGCAGGTAATATTTAAAGTGCGCGAACGCGACAAATTAAAGCATTTCCTGATATATTCCCGAATCAAACACTACAGGATAAATCTTCGGGAAAAGCACCAGAATCAAATGATCCTTTACCATCAATACTCACTCTTTTAATTTACAATAACTATTTATCTTTCATGCTAGAATTATATATATAACACGCGAAATATGTGACGAAGAAGTTATATTTATTAATGTATGGAAACCATTAAGAACTAATAACTAAATAAACATCAACGAACAAAAGGCGACTGTTGGTCACTGGGTAACGTCCAAAAGTCAGTAAAAAGCATGAGCAAATAGTGTGCGTCGACCTGACCAAGAAAGCCTTCGCAAGACGATCGGTCTGCTGGAAGTGATTACGCCAAAGAAAGGGACAAAACAATACCAACAGAAGCCGGAATATGAAGTCAAGCACCATCACCCGAGGACTTCAGTGCCTATAACCCAGGAGGAGACTAACTATGCATGCAGTACATGCACAGTACGGCACTAGGGAGCCAGGGCAAACTATTTGGGTCAAAGACAGGCGGGAGTGTGCAGATTAATGTCGCCATATAGCAAGAAACATACATTGTGTCCATTGCTCCCGCGATGCGATTGAAGCGGATACACTACTGTACGGGTGGATCGCACATAAATAAATCAACAAATAGAGCAAAGCATCACAACAAGCAGGTTTCCATGTCTATGTATTAAATTCCTAGGCAAATCTGCAAATTTTTCAAACTTTCAACCTTTTTCAAAGGTTCATGTATGATTGACCTGCACATCTGTTTTACATATTATTACCCATATGCGTCCAATATTCATCACGCATAGGCCACAGATGTCTTCGCTTTGCTTTTCAGACAAAACCCCCCTCCAAAAATTGAAAATACCAAAAGTGGACCCGAATTGGCATATAACCAAGTGGACAAGAATCAAGCTCCATGTATGTATACGGAAGGCATCACGTAAAAGTTTCAAGGGGTTCCGGACGGCGTATGGCACCGCCGGTGACCAGGGGGTCCCTGCCCGGTGGCGGGGAGGGCGGGGTGGGGGTGGGGCAGCCGTGGTGCCCTGACCTACCTTCTCCTTCTGGTTCCTGGACTCTTCCTTCTCCCTACGGCGCAGGTCCGACACGTACTCGCTGAACAGCGACTCGCGTTCCCTCATCTTCTCGATGGCCTTGAAGCGGTCCTCCTTGCCGAACTTGGACGCGAAGTCACTGAAGGACGACCTGCGACGAGACCAGGGACAATCCGCGGTACAATCGCTGCCATGGCAACAACATCTTATATATATCGTTTTAATTCCAATACATTTAAAAGGTTATGTCGTCGCCCGTTTCCGGTAGTTCTCACGTTTTACTGGGGATCTGGGATACGGTAACACGATTGTCCTATGGTCTCTGTCCTTATCATATACCGGCACCCCCTTCCCTCTGCCTCTCTCGCCATCCACAATTCATGTTCCCTTCCCCACACACCTGACCAAGGGGCACAGCGATACAAAGGCAAGAGTTTCATTCGCCAATATGGTGGGTGTGGTGGGCGGGATTGTCCCCAATGCGGATATGTCCCCCCCCCACCCCCACTGTATCTATCATAACGACACCGTACGCACACATGGAGCGGAGAGGTTCTCAATGTCATGCATTCTATATAATGGGACAGCTGCTCCATCAAGCCCCGGGCCAAGGACTCACCTCCTTCTCCGCCAGCATGTCTCCGAACTGCTTCATTCTCAATGCGAGCGCTCTAACCCACTGAGCTATCGGGGCGGCCAGGAGATCCAAGGATCCCCTCCCCCCGCCCGCTCCCATTTACAATCCATGCTCCCTCCACCACACAGCTCTACAGGGGGGGTGGGGGGGGGACACATCAACACAAAGGTCAGAGTTCCATTACGGGGGACACTGAGTCACTCACTTGCCGTGCATCTTGGCCTCCTCCATCAAGGCCCGGAACTGGTCCTTCTTCTCCCTCAGCTTGTTGCGCTTCTCCCGTCGCTCCTCCTCGGCGCGCTCCTTCACGTACTGCTCGAACACCTGCTTGCGCTCCTTGGACAGCAGCAGCAGGTAGCGGTGGTCAAACACGATCTTGTGCAGCTCCTTCTCCCACGTCGAGAACGCAGACACCTAGAATGTTACGCGAACAAATGTTGGGTATTTCACGCCACGTTTGTGCACGGGGAGGAAACAAATGTTTCCCTGGAAGTTACGGAAACAAATGTTAGGTGATTCACGCCACTTTCGTGCACAAGAAGACATTAAAGTGGGTTAATAAAGCCCACCCGAAACATATCCCAGATGCAGGTGGCAGGGTTCTGAGACATAACTTGTATGCCTGTAGCTGTAGCTGTAGCCAGCATACAAACTGAGCTACAGGGGCTTCCGGACACCTTTGGGCCAAAACCCCAAGAACAATAAGGTAGGTGGGGCCAATCCTCATGGCAGTAGTTTTACAACGATAACGTAGCAAAAAGACTCCGGTAAGGCATACTTTTGAATTATACCGAAGTAAATACTAAATGGAATAAATTCATCCTGATCTATAATTGATACGACCATCGAGCTCTAAATGCACTTTTGAAACCCTGATTCTCTGAGTGTCACATCACTTCATTTCACATCACAATGCGACCCGGGACCGGACAAGAGCTACTGAGAACACACTGGCTGGAAAGCTAAAGTAGGTTGGTTGAAAATGGTGACGACGCTTTGACCGATTCTGGTCATATCGCGTCAGTGGGAGAAGGACTGAAAAGAGCGGAGCCATGACCCCGGGGGTAGTAACCCCCTACTCTTCGCGAAGAAGGACATGGGATTTTTATCCTGCGACCAGACAGGGATGATCACAGCGGGGCTCGAACCACCGACCCACGTATGGGTCGCTAGGCTCTCAGGTGGCCAGAGCCCTCAATGCGAGCGCCACCACCACACTGAGCTATCGGGGCGGCCCAGGAGATCCAAGGACTCACCTCCTTCTCCGCCAGCATGTCTCTGAACTGCTTCATTCTCAATGCGACCGCTCTAACCCACTGAGCTATCGGGGCGGCCAGGGGAGCCAAGGACTAACCTCCTTCTCCGCCAGCATGTCTCTGAACTGCTTCATTCTCAATGCGACCGCTCTAACCCACTGAGCTATCGGGGCGGCCAGGGGAGCCAAGGACTAACCTCCTTCTCCGCCAGCATGTCTCTGAACTGCTTCATTCTCAATGCGACCGCTCTAACCCACTGAGCTATCGGGGCGGCCAGACGAGCCAAGGACTAACCTCCTTCTCCGCCAGCATGTCTCTGAACTGCTTCATTCTCAATGCGAGCGCTCTAACCCACTGAGCTATCGGGGCGGCCAGGGGAGCCAAGGACTCACCTCCTTCTCCGCCAGCATGTCTCTGAACTGCTTCATGCGGATCTCCTGCGGGATAACGGCTCGCTCCCGGGCGGCCTTGACCTCCGCTTCCATGGCCGCCTCTTTGCCCACGTCGATCTGACGCGGCTCCTTCTTGTCGTCTCGCTTGGTGTCGCCACTGTCGGCGTCCGATCTGAAGCAATGAGAAGTGAGCAATGAGTGACGGTGTAGCGCTGGGGTGAATGTTGCGCAGGGGAGTGGAGGGGGCGGCGGTAAAGGGGGGGGGGGGGGTGCCAGACGGTGGTTATCTTTGTAGGTGCTAAAGCAAAGTATGACGAGATGCGTGGTGATAGTAGGGTGTTGGGGGAATCTAGGGGGGGTGGGGGTGGGGGTGGAAATAGCTGTCGCCGTAGGCTGACCTAAGGGAGCGGGGAGGGGGGACAAACAGATGACTCACGTAGAGTAGTTTTCATCAAAGCAACTTATCAGGTAACCCAGGTTAAAATCTACGATCCTCAGCAAAGGCTTTTACTTCATTCATCAGTTTAGTCGTTCTTAATATAATGAACGCGCTTCCTACTTGATCCTCTTGGCTTCAGGCTCATCTTCGCTAGATTCGGACTTCTTTTTTACTGGAGCAGCTGAATATAGAACATCATTTCTAGTGGACATAACAAGAACAAATCATCGACAACGCGCTTACATATTGCAGAAGGATCGGACTAAAAACACATTATTACATATTCATTTTGTAATATTGTGCAGGATTTAAATATGTCCGTTTTCGAGGTATATGTATTTAGCAATTATACACATTAAACTTAATTAAAAATGGTCTACTGCACGTGTAATTTTGATGTTGTCCAGGGGTTGGGGTGTTTTTTTCTATTTAATCAAACGGGTTGAAAGCCCATGGTACCAGCGCGATAAAAGGTGGGGTTCGAACCCACAACCGTTTGGACTACTACGGAAGCCTACAGCAGGACGTACCAGGGGTTTCCGGGGGTCCTTGGACCATCTTGTCGACGTCACTGCGGCCCTGGAGATCCTCGGGTCGCTCCCAGACCGAGGCCCGCTGACTGGGGTTGTAGAAGAACACTCGGCCATCGCCCGTCCACACAACGCACCTGAGGGGTAAACAAACCCATAGAGACTACCAGCTAGACACCGTAAAGGAAATCGTACCTACAGACCCGGCGAGTTAACACAACACAACAAATTGTAAGTACGGTCCTACAGAAGCGTGGAATTTACGAGACAAAACTACAAAGGGTAAAGACAGTCGTACAGACTGTTGACTATAAAAATAGATTTATGACCCAGAGGAAACTGGGAGACTAGATCCAAACTGGCAGCATAGGCCAAACGGTTACAGGCCGTGGTGATTTAAAGTTTAACGACGAAACAAGCGCATAACGCATGATCCTATTAGCTACCATACCGTAGTACTGATAACAAGCAAACTGACAGTCACCGAGAATTATATCCCTAGCGTAGCGAGTTCTTTCTATGTGTGAGGCTTAGGTAGCTATGAGCGCACGAGGTAGCTACGGGTTGCCTAGAGATAGGCGTACCATGGCGTTCCCGGAACTGGCGTACTGGACACCGGCTTGGCCTTCTCCGCAGCCTTCTGTTCCTCGGTCATTTCCTCAACCTCCTCTTTCTTCTGTGAAGTAACAAAAAAAACTCACGTGAAACAGGGAGCTTCACAACCAGGAGCGAGGAGAGTTTAATGAGGACCTGAGTGTGAATGCCAATCCTCAATGCCAAACCACGTTAAATTGAGTAACGTGGTAATTTGGTTATGTATACATTTAGCATAATACTCCGAATTCCTAGAGACACGTGACCCATTCCGTGCCTTTTGCGTGACCATTTTTTGTACTTTTACCATCACTTGTCGTCACGTCAACCACGTGAGTCGCCGACTGGACACAAAACACAATTCACATTTCACGTACAGTACAATTTACCACATGATCCATCTCAAGTATCCTTAACACATGACCCACCTCTTGAACTTTGACCTCGTCCTCCTTCTCCGTCGTGTCCATATCGTCTCCGTCCTCGCCGCCGTCACCCATGGACTGCGGCCCGTTGGTGGCCGTCACCCCGTTCTGGTGCGGCAGCCCGCCCATGGCGTGGCCCGCCATCTCCCCTGCCCCGCCCTGGGCCTGCTGGCCGCCCCCCTGGGGAGGGGTCTGCCCCATGGTCAGTTGCTGTCCGGCCACCTGTTGGCCTTCCGGTCCCCCCGCCGCAGCCGCCGCCGCCGCTGCGGCCTGCTGGCTGGGGGCCTGCGCCTGAGCTGGAACACCATGACGAGAGATTGGTATTTTAGAGTTATTTTTAGGTCGTATGGTCAATATTTCCCATTTTCTTTTTATACCACTGCCCATAGATAAGATCCAAAATATCACATTATAACGCATTCAGGTTAAAAGTTAATGCTGATATTCTTTAACTATTGATTCTCGCTGACGATTGGTGTTTTAGGCTATCTTTGTGTAGGAATCGGGTACTAGGGGCATAGCACTTTTCCATTGTCTTGTTTATATACCACTGCTTATAATAAGACCAATGATATATCATATATTAACACATTAAAGTTAAAGTTAATGCTGATATCCTTTAACTATTGGTTATCGCTGAAGCAAGCTGTCAATAGTGCCTTATGGTACAGGTAACTGTTTGTCCAATATCCATCTCAAATCTCCTTAAAAGCTCATTATTTGTCTTTTAATGTTTTTCTTCATGCGCATGGAATCCATATCACTAACCTTCCCAATCAATCAACACTTTAGGTCTTTCCCATGTCGACTCCATGGTTCTTGCATTGTAGTAGTACATTCTGCCCTCTGTGTTCTTGTGTTCAGACCACTCAGCCACCTCCGGGGGCTTCACGGGCTGAAATAACAGACACAGACACACGGTGATAGGTGTCAATCTAGGCATTGCAAGCGTCCATGGTGATGATAATAACTAATTTTGGCAATCCTATTTCACATCAGTTCAATGCGAGGCTCCACTGCAGGTGCTATTCATTCCTATCATTATTTTGGTTCTGGGTATCATATTTTTTGCCCAAGATCAAAATGACGTCATTGTATGAAAACAAATTATTTAAGCAATCCAACTCTTTTTGTCAAATATGTGAAGAAAAACGATGTTTTGTGGATGTGATTTAGACAGGCTAATAAATGTTATATATTCTATGCTACGACGATGGAAGAACAGCACGGATCTCTGAATAAAGATAAGGATAGCAAATCTTGGTAGTTATAGGTCATCCGGTAACCCGGTGGATTGTAATTAAGCTCGTCTAGAATGCAGGCAATGTATAGAGAAAGGTAAGGCGCGCTTCAGCCAGAGAAACCGACTCACCATAGGCTGGGCCTGCAGAGACGCCTGTGGCGGTGTCTGGAGGGCAGTTTGCTGCACGGGAGGCGGCTGCTGGAAAGGCACGCCCCCTGGGGAGACGCCCGGGGGACCCATTGCGGGGGGCCAGCCAGGCATACCTGTAAAACGCGAGGGGAGTCTTTGAGTGTGAAGGGCCACGCTCTCATGGTGCCACGGCGCCATCTTCACAGATAGAGCGTACATGCTCGAAGTGTTTTAAATAATAGATAAACAGTTTACGCTACCCTATGGCCAGGTGTTGCCAACAACCACTGGTACATGAAAATGACATTACTGCATTATAGTGGGCAGTGCCCTGCTAGAAACGACTTAACTATCAAACAAATTTAGTTATATTCCAAGTTTAGCAGTTTAGAGGAGAAAAAAAAAGCACACTAAGTAATTAATTAAATGATCTTATTAGTTCAAGACAAACAAATATTAGCTAAACTGGGCCAAAGAATGTCTTGAAAGGTGGAGATGACTGATATGTAAAATAATCCCAAGATGCAAAGAAAAGATTTCATCCACCTAGCGTGGCCAACGTTCTGAGCCACATACACAGGAGAACGCCAGAATGTGACAATCCTTTACCTTCCATCCTGGGCGGTCTCATCATGTTCCCGGGACTCGGGAACCCAGGAAAACCAGACTGAGGGAAGCCGGACCCTTGGTCCCCTTGCTGACCCCCCATGTGACCTGCATTTTGCTGTGGCGACTGATCGGCAGGGGATTGTGTTATAGATTGGTTCGTCTGTTGGGCTGCAACAGTAATCATGATCACCTAAGTGATGGGCTACTAAGCGTAACGCTAATCCCCTAATAGGGGGGTACGAGGGTATATACCAATGGCCAACATGGCTCAGGCTAAAATGCGAAGCATAGCTCACATCCGACTCACGTTTATAATTGACAATATTGTATTGTACTGTACTGACAATACAATAATCCACCTAATGGGCCATATAACCAGGCAGATGGACTGAGCGAGCAAAATTCCAGCATTGCTATCTCCTACACTTCCATCGTAACGCAATCTTCAAACAGCATTTAGTAATCAGACCAGAGTTAATCTCAGGACATCGTCACTCCATAGTGAGAGTTTACCGTTGGGCAGGCTGGCATTCTTACCCTGAGCCACGGCTGCCTGGGCAGCGGTGCTGGTTCCAGCGCCCTGGGTGCCAGCACTGCCCTGTTGCTTACCCTGAGCCACGGCTGCCTGGGCCGCGGTGCTGGTTCCAGAGCCCTGGGTGCCAGCACTGCCCTGTTGCTGAGGTTGCTGGGCGGCCATAGCCTCCACATCTGACTGCATGATGATCTTGACATTTTCTGGCTTGGTCCAGGCAGATTCCCTCGTGCGAGCGTTGTAATAATATAACTGTAGCAGAGAGTATATTTCCATATATATGGTAAGCTGCAAAGACGACAATAATATCGCAACTGTTGTGGAATTTAAACACTTGTTCGATCATCCAGGAAGAATGTAAGGACTTTCGTTTATCCCTTACCGAACTGGTTTCCCTTGCTCACTATAAGACAATATGATCGGCAACTGTAAAATACGTCGCAATACAGAATTTCACACAAACGATAATGACCGAATACTAGGTCATATTGTAGGCCACTTATGAGCACAAATAAGCCAAAACCGGTAAGTAACCCTTGGAACATTTAAATAAATTGGAGGTCACTAACTTTTCCTTCTGCCGACTTTGTTTCAACCCATATCTCTTGATTGGAGTCGAAGGGCGCGCCACTTCCTCCCGCAGACCCTCCGGAACCAGAGGACCCAGACGAGGGGGGTGCATAGCCTGGGGGTGGCATGGAGAAGTTCGGCGGCGGCATTCCCGGGGGAGGCATCATGGGGTTCGGAGGCCTCTGTTGTCCAGATTGCTAAGAGACAAGTGACGTAAAGATCCAGATATTGGTCGACAGGACAATGAAGAAGTTTTAATTAATTAATTAATTAATTTGAAGATTACCCAAAGCCAGAATAAGATGTACAAAGAGGCATAGTATATGATATATAATTCAGTACTGTGTTGATGCCATGACAGTATAAATCACTAAATGATGAAACATACATAAACAATGTACACTTACATCCCACTCTGGCCTTTGGTTGGGGGCATTGCCCATACCCGGTGGGGCCATACCGGGCCCAGGGGCACCGGGGGGCATTCCCGGGGGCGGAGGCATGCCTGGGGGTGGGGGCATGCCAGGGGGAGGTCCTCCCATCCCTGGAGGAGGGGGTGGTCCTGGCATCGGTGGTCCACCAGACCAGTTGTCATAGGGGCCGGGACCTCCAGGGGGCCTGTTGAAGTGTGGGGGCCCCCTGGGGTGACCCCTCATTCCTGGGGGTGGGCCTCTCATCCCTGGATGGGGTCCTCTCATGCCTGGTGGCCCATGGGGAGGCCCATGAGGGCCTGGGGGACCATGGGGCCCCGGGGGTCCACGGAATCTGGGCGGGGGTGGTCCTCTGTGAAATGGTGGAGGCCTGAAAGAAATCCATATTAAAGTTCAACAACTGTTTTTTTCATGTCAAAATATAATACTGCTACAAAAATTAAATGATCCCAGCTTACCGTAATATAACAATCATCATGCAATGGAGAAACCAATGATCAAGTGGAACAAGTAAAAGGTGGAAATATAACCCAAAAAAGTACAAGACCAATTACCGTAATTTATATACCATAAGTATTACAGGCAAGGGAGGATTGGCACTAATGGGGGGGGGGAGGCATCAACTAGGTCCTGGGTATCGCCACTAGTATTAGCCAACTGAGAGGAGTGTGGTGGTTACACAAATTTCAGAAAGAAAGGTAGGTACCTTTTTGTTTGGGTATAGGAGAGTAAGTCTCATAAAGAAGAAGTAAATTGCAAAATACAAAGCCATTTCCAAAATTAGAGGCTGCAGCCAAGATGGTAAATCAAAAGAAGATCAAGCTGCCATTGTTTTGTAATTGTCATACGCCCCATTGGTAGGATAACATGATGCAATGTACAACTTTCAAGATATTTGGTTATTCCAAAGATGTCCTTTACTTAAAAAGTTACTTATACAGCAATATTGTTCCTTAAAAAATATTTTGACTGGAAATGATGTATTTCTCTTCTAAGCATATAAGTACACATACCGGTACATAGTAAGCAATAAAAAAATAGACCTGTTGTTAAGCCCTTTTTTTGGCATCTTATATGGGAAAGTGTTTTTTTTTCTGTGCAGTGGTCCCTGCGTTATAAGACTTCTGTTCTGCCAGCCCAAAAAGACTGCATAACGGAGGGAGTCGTATAATGGAGGGATGCCCAGAGATGGAAAGTTTTCACTCAAGTATCGTGAACACTGATCAGCAACCGTCTCCAGGTTAACTTCAGTCAACTAACCACTCAATACTGATGCTTTTATATTGTGTTGCTGGAAACTATACAGCCACCCATTGGAAGCGGAGAAATCAGCTAAGCCTAGGTCCAGTGAGAAGAGCAATGTAATAGCTTTCCCATCATAAGAATGTTTTTGTACTGTGTTGTGCTGAAGCAGTCAAACATCAGTTTGTTAGTCTAATCGTACAATATTTTGCTAAGTTTCAGAGTCTTTGTTGCAGCTCTGGCTTCTCTTTCCCCCTTATCCATGATAGCATTATCATTCAGTCAAAGCTGCTAAGCTTCTATGCTGGTTATGGTTTCTCCAGCTCTAAGGTCTGCATTTTGATTGTACCTTCTAGCCATTGTCTGCATGTACACAAAAGGTGTGAATAACAATGATTAATGATTATCGACTGCCACGCAGCAGAAGCAAAGTGTTAACAAAGGGATTAAATTCTGTACCAGTCGTATAACAAGCCGAAATGTTGGTTGTAAGTGTTCCATGCACAGAGAAAAGACTGGATAATGGAGGGCATCGTATAAAGCAAGGACCACTGTATTGCCATCTAAATGTGCACATTACAGCACTTATTTACCATTGAACATGCGATGACAACTTTATTCTTCACAATTACTGTATAAGCAGCTTGAAAAAGCAAAAAATATAAGAACATCACTGATGAAAAAATATGCAAGGCATTCAAATGCCTATTGTCGCTTCTAAGTATTTACAGTAAATTTTCTCTTGACCTCAAGGCTGCACATTTATATGTAAACAGAGGCCAGTAAATATGGAGTGAATTCTAGTTTATTGATTAACTCATCTGTCAAATGTTGGTTATTCAGGACACTTTAACCACTTTTGGTCATATCGTGTCAATGGGAGAAGGAAGGGAGAAGAGCCATGCCCCCCAGGGCACCTATTATTAGGTTGCAAGAAGAGGGTGGGGGGATGGCACTTGTGACATGTAGGGTTACCTGTACATGGAATGGCAGCCCCACAGAGACCTTTGTGAAACAAATTTGACACAACCCAACCAACTGCCAAAACAGGGATAATGTAAATACTCCACATGCCACTATGATGAATAAAATAAATTATAACTGGTCACATACCATAATTTAGATATATATAAACTGCACCTCCAATATGAGATTTGCCAGTACTTTGAAGCATGAAGCTATGGTTGAAATAACTTTTAAGCTGTATAATTTTATTCGCTTTGCAGGAGCCCATAATTGAGTTTAACTCTGTGTTCACACCAATGACAATGTCAGAGCAAATGGCTTTATGTGCTAATATTTGTTGTAAAAGGCTGTAAGAACTGACAGATCTGTATTTCTTTGATGGGCACTCAAAGCAGTGTAACAGCACTGACTTACCACCCACGACTAACTGTCAACCAAAAGAATGGGCAAATCAATTAAGAATTGTTCATATAGGTGGATGATGGCTCCCATGGTCAGTGAAGACATGCTTCATTTGTAAGGAGGGGGTAGAGTAAGGGATCCATCATCATCTTCGGCAGGTTGCTCAATTTTGACTTGACTTGAGTGGCAGGGCATGGTTCAGGAAGTCAATGGTATAATTTGGATACAGCTGTTGTCTTAGACTGAGTGTGCCAGACAAAAACTTAATACCAGGTAGGTGCCACGTGACAGTTTACGACTGAAGTGGGACAAGGGAATAAAAGACAAGAGAGCAAAATTAGGAGGAGTATTTTCAATCAACACCTCCAGCAACTTGTAAAGTAAAAATATAACCAAAACAACTTAATGTTGATACACTTTCTTAATGTCAGAAGATAGAACAACATTGCATCACCCGTAGGGTGAGAATGACGTAAAATGTAAAATCCGGATGATGTCTTCGGCCCACTACAATGCCCTTGACCTTAACAATTGACTTGACTGACTATTTGTAACACATGTTTTTATGATTGATCTATATTTGATACCTCATATTCACATTGACCATTCAGATCCAGCAGCTCTAAAACTGTGGCAATAGTGAGCATCCTCTCAATTGTTGGCCCCATCCCAAAAGCAAAAGTCACTCTTTAGTTTCGCCCCTGGGCTCAAAGATCTCGCTCGGCAGACCAAACTGCCCATTTATTTAGTTTTGGTCTACATTTCTAGTTTCTACATCCATACCGTGCACATTTTCATAGCAACCAACTGAATCATCCCCCCACCCCTCACCCACCCGCCCCCCACAACAGTATGCCTCCACTGGCATGGCGGTCACTCACTCACTTTTCACTGGCACCACTTGCTGTAATGTTGTTATAAGATTAGTTAGCCGCGCTGTGTTGACATCTCGATTAGCCAAGTGACGAGTCTCCGGCGACACTCATAGATGTCGACCAGCTGTTTTTAATAGTTAATAGCTCTCATAGGGTCCTATGTTAAAGTTTAGCATTTTTTTTGCAGACAAACTACCTAAGCGATTTGAAAAAATTAAAGACCTGATACTAGACCGTGGCCTGCTAGACCCTATTCATGCCATTAGCAACAGCTTTCGTGTGACCCCCGCTGGGTTCTAAGAGATTAATTGTGTATTGAATAATGCCAATGTGACACTATGATTGAAGAAGAAGGTTAGCACTAAAATACGATCCAACCGGTTGGTTTGGGTGTTTTACCACCAAAATCCATTCGTAAGGGGTATTTTCTCGCGGCAATCCGCTCTATGAACAAACATTTCTAGAGACCCCCCTGCTCGCAAGTGTTAAAATATCCAGATTAGTATAACAATGCCCTCCCCCCCACCTGGAGTAGGTGTGAGATCCCTCTGTGTGCAGACGATATATACTAGAAATGCACACAGTCGGATTTTAGATGGTTGCCTCACAGATCCAGACAGTTTGGGAGCAGCATGGGAATTCGTCATTGGTCAGTCAGTTCGGCCCATGTCCTACCAATCCATGGGTGCCACCATAAAATTGTCTCGGATATTTTATACCCCAACCTGAACGAATGCAACCACGGTGAAGAAACCACGGCTGCATGAGTGCTACTTATTGTTATAACTGTATCCCCCCTGCAAACACGTTCACTACATGTCAGCCAAGGCGAGTGCATAAGGCGGGAGAGCAATAAATGGAACAGCCTGCAATGTAATTTACATACAAGAAGTATGACATCACATAAATGAGTTTTTGTATGGTTGCGAGCAATATGTCTCAATCACAATGTCATGGCTTGCATGAGGGTATTTACTGGTTTATATCTTACTAAATAAATGTAATTTTACTTTAGGGCATATACAATAAGAAGTCGGAAGGTTGAACTCAAAGCATCTATATTTTAGAAGTTGACCCAAGTGGCCTTGACATTGATATAGCGCCATTGTAACGACAGAGTGGGCTGCGGCAGCACAAATTTGATAGGGCTACATTATAAAAATATCGCATTACTGCTATTGAATTTTACTTTCAATTTACGCTGAAACGAAAGCCAAAATACCATTCTACCGGAATATTTATTTAATGCATTCATTTGGAGGCCTAAATAAAGCTTAACAACCCGCTTATCTCCAGACCCGAGTAAGGTCAGAATTCAGCAAATATATTAACACCTATTAACGTAGCTGCGCGACATAGGGTACATCCGTCGAATGTCGGACAGTGGGGTAATGTCAGACACCTATACGAAATAGCCTACCGGTTGCAAAATAAAGGTAAAATGGTTCAATTCTGCCCTCCATATGTTTGTTATCATTCTACCACATGCACTGGCACTTCCAGAAAGTCCCGGAAAGTAACAGAAATACCCGAATGGAACATAATCTTGCATGACACGTCACCACCGAAATCTTGCCTAAACTTTTTTCGCGCCAATTTTTCTGAACTGCATTAGCCCGCGAAAGACCGTGCTCAATGTAAGCAATCACCGATTTTAGTAAGCAAATGATGATATTAATGCAATTGCAACTTATTGAACCTGACATAGATATTTTTTATATATTTTTAATTTGTTACATTAAATAAAAGTAAAGCATAAAATAAGGAGTGTCCGACATTACCCCCCACCCGTCCGACATTACCCCACACCTGTCCGACATTGCCCCATTTTAGACTTCGATTTTAGATGCTTTTTCGGTATTTAGTTTTGGTAGGAAATGATCCTTTTATCTCATTTTTGGTTAAAGAAGAGTCACCTTGTTGACAAGAAAAAAACCGGACAAGACTGGCATTTCTTGTTCACTTTTAATCATTATTTTTGTGCAAACTTGTCAACAACTGTGAAGAAGTGTCCGACATTCGACGGATGTACCCTACCCAAGTTGGGAGCTGACTGCGTTTAATTTGTTGAACTAGCTTCCCTGGGCCTGGGGCCCAGTGGGGGCACTTGCGCTAAGAAAAAACAATATCTGCTGGTCACATACCCAAACTTATTTGGAAACTGGTCACTGCAAAATATCCACTTTGATAAAAAAGAATGCAAAAAAAAATGAAACGTTCCCCCTCCCACCCCCACATTCATTGTCATTAATCAGCGGCCTGTGCCGGCTGTGGGCAAGTGTGGCCGAAGAGATTCTATTGTCATCAATAAATTTATTTAAAAGACTCGCAAAAAAAGAATGCATTCACAAGAAAGAAGCAAAATTTGACAATTATTGCACTAACACCCAACAGCGAAGTAAGCTTGCTTAAATTTATAATTACAAGTCGACTGCGGACTGGACACGGCGACAGCCTAGCCAAAAAGGCTTAGTTTTTGTTCAGTCGGGAGTGCATTAAAAACTTACCTGGGACCCCTTGGGCCAAAGCCTCCTCTCCCTCTGTTAGGAGTTGTAGGATACCGATTGATCTTTATTTCATCTGGCATGGCTTGGTCACCTTTACCACCATCATCTTCACCGGGAGGGGCCTGAAGTTGTTCCTCCATATCGGTAGACATCTTTGCGTCTTCCCACACGCCGTCTGGAGCCTCGTTTTCGTCACTGCGTAAGACCGAATGTATGTTTCGTATTTCTCGTAAAAAAAATTATACCTGGGCCCCTATTATTCATTACCATCATACTCAAGAATAATAAAATCATACATGACAAAAAATTGCTCAGATAGGAAAATGTAGCTTATATACAATCATTTGCGTTCAACACACAGAAAATACGAAACACAAGCCAAATAGACATATCCGATAACTCTGTATGTGCACGGTGGCATATGATATGATGAACTGACAACATCAATATTTGTGAAAGCACGTTGTTGATTTTCTCCGTTTCGACAGAAGCGGAGTGATTGTCTTCAAACAAACGGACCAATGAATCACGAGAGACCACTTATATCTGTCTTAGATGAAGCCCCCCTTCCACCTGATGTAACTTTTGCACCGACTGCATATGATTCCGCGGTTATAAGCACGCCAACCCCTGGTTCGCCCAGAAGAGGCAACCGGGAAAACACACCACTGCTTGGCAGGACAGACTTCGAACATGGTTACGTAGAGAATAACTTTCCTGAAGATTCTGATTATACTCACATTGTGAGGCAAGCAGAAAATGCTATAGAACATGGAATATTCCCAGAAAGAATATATCAAGGATCTAGTGGCAGCTACTTTGTCAAGAATATAGAAGGCGTAAGTATGCTATGCATAATGGCTGAACGGCAAAACGGCTGAGTCGCTCTCATCACTCCCTACCATAGGTGGAGAGGGGGGGTGGTTGGGTTGGTCAAGCCATAAGGGGATTAGTCCACGTCGATTCATGGGGGGGGGGGTTGAGGGGTTTAGTACTATAGATGTAATGTAGTCCGCTATGATATGGGTCCACTCGTGGAACTATGTTACATCTCCTAGGCCTAGCAATCTCTTTCCATTAGCAGAATCGCACCAGAAATCTGGTCGACCTTTACACGGTCATAAAACTATTTTTCACCTCGATATTTAGCAATGAACTACATATTTAGATAAAGTAACCTATTCTCTGTTGATTTGTTACTGATCTGGGATATGACATTGCTTGATGCTTGTGTTTTAATAACTTTTCCCTCTGCTTTGTGATTTCTGAGCTTTTTTGGCTGCCGCTTTTTTGATTGGGGTTCACACGTACCAGAAGAAATAATCATTGGGTGTGCGCACATTTTTGTTTGGGGAATGTAAAGTATGGATTTTATATAACATCAAACAGCATGTCCTGGAAGTTTAACGGTTGTTTGTTTCAAATGGTCTGATATTACCAGATCAGTGACATTGTTGCATTAAATTCTTTGAAAGCACAACTTAAGTGGAAGTTCTTTCAGCATTCCATTGATGTTTAATTTGCAATTCAAGATCATCTCACAGAGCAAATGACAGCGGGAGGGGTGTGGATCTCGGAATATTTTAAACCATCGGCCCAGGGGGGGACCTCGTATACAAAGTTGGTTGGGGGGTGGGGGTTCCATGGGGTGCCTTGATGCCTGAGAGAGTGGATATTTGTGATGAAAAAGATACCCCTGTAAACTTCTGACTGGGGGGGGGGGGGGGAGGGTCAGTGCTCAGAAAATGTGCAATCATTGACAGGTTACCATGAAAAATTCCCCTTCCGGGCGGATTTTGGCGGTAAAACGCCTCGACAGAGCGAATTTTCACAGTAAAATCTCGACCGAGCGGAGGGGGGCTTTACTGCAGACCCCCCCCCCCCCCCCCCCCCAAAAAAAATTGTCAATAATTTAAGTACCCCCTTTCACAGCCCAGCAGCGTCCCCGGCCCGTCACGGGGACAGTGGAGCATGCACGGGCCAGCGGTAGTGTGGGGCGAGGAGGAGAAATTTTCGCAAATATCATGCTGGAAATTCTGTTGACTATTATGGACTATTACGTTATGGACATGTTATGGATCATTATCCGGCAAGTTGTTTGTGCAATTATTGGTTCAACGCGAGGAATATTTTCAGCTTCCGCCTACGCCAAAGTTACGTTTTTCAGCCTTGCCCCCCACCTTTCCCCACCTCCCGAACTTGCTACCAACAAAGTAGGGGATCCAATACAAACAAGGGGAGAGGGGAACACATTCATGGTTGCTTAGGGATGTTTAAGAAAGGGGGTGGGGGAGGACTCCTGCCCCTGTGTCAGCCCCTGCTCTCACTAATTTGTGGGCATTCGCGGCATCATGTGTATTCTCCTCCCTCGGAAAGGGATGGGGAATTAACGGTTAAGACGAGCATAAGCTCCGATCGTCAGCTACCTTTATTGCCACGGGAGGGAATATTTTTCATCAAAATACACCTTCAGAAATAAAATATTCCTAAAAAAAGTAAACCCACAAAACCCACATTTCATATGTAAACCAAGATTAGAAGAGAACATCTGGGAATTTTTGTTACATTTGGGCGGGTACCCCATCAACCCCCCCCCCCACCCCACCCCTCCATAGGTACTATTCATCAAGCCGGGGGACCCCATGGCACGAAGCCAGCGAGGAGTCTGTTTCAGTTACGGCGAGCGCACAATTTGTATGTTAGTGCGCACCGCTTCTCGGCAGGAAGTGCCACTGCTAACATGGCAAAGCTTGATTCGTTTTCGGTTGTTACTGGTGCAAAGTAGTTGTTTCTCACGCTCAAGAACGCCTGATAACAATTCTACTTTGCAAAAATAAATGCTAATACATTTTCCTGCAAGTTATATTGGTAAGAGAGTGCTGTACAATATGTAGATTCACTTAAACGATGCAAAACGTCCCGGGTGTTGTTGTCACTTTGCTCAGCTAATGAGCGGGGTGCGGTTGGAAGCAAGACTCTCTTGGCGGTAGCCACAGCGGCTTGCTTGCAGGACTAGAGGGGATTAACCTGGCATCCCACCTGGGGCTTACATAGTAGTGTGGCAGCAGGCTGGAGCTGCCACTCCCTACTACACAAGCTCCCACCCTGCTGCCCCTACCCCCCATACTATGCCTGACCAGGCCTGGCTCCAGCGGGGTAAAAGGCCTAAACTGGGAATGGCTTGGTAAACCCTGAGAGCAAAAGAATTATTCATATTTAACATCTAACCAATGTAATAGTTGCTCAAAAATATAACATGATAAACCTGCCAGAAGAGGTATTTTTTGCTTGTCAGCTTACTGTAAGTTGGCAGCTACATACATCAGGACACTGTGATACAGATGTTTGTATTTCACCATTTTAGGGATGTTGAGCTCACTTTAGACAAGGAATTTCAGTGATAATTCTTACACTAGGTAATCAGGCCATAATATGTTATAAATTTAGAACTACCGGTAACAACTTTGAAACCGTGACATGGTTTCGGCAGGACACAACTGTTTGAATAGCATTGATCCTGTGAGAGTAGTCCACTGCATTCTTGCATACCTTTTCTCAGGAAGATAGAAGGTGGGACTAATAATCTGTAGTGTGATATTTTAAAAGATTGTATAGCCTGGTTGCTGTATAAATAATACTATTATTCATACAGCATTTGGCCCCAGCATGATAAACTGAAGTTAATAATTTCGAGTGTATGAATAATATGGCAGGCTTTTCATATATCATTCAGCTCTGTGGAGCTGTCAGACCTGTACTGAGACCAATAGGACACTGCAGAATATATCTTGCAAAGACAAATATATCTGACATACCTACCGGTATATCACCAAACACAGCCTCCAAGAATATGACCTAAAATTACTGTGAGACTCAGTACTGATGTATCACTTGATCTGGTACCATATGATCAGGTTAGATGTAAATTCCCAGTTGCCCATGGTCACCACATCTTATGCTAAGTGACAAGTGTCAGCAAAGCTGGTCACCTGGTTGGTCACTGAACTTTGTCCTGAAAATATGTTCACAAATGTATTTTATTGTAATAATATATTTTTCTCTTATACAGGTAGATGTAATAAATAGATGATAAGTGTGATATCTTTCAAATATAAATAGCTTGACCTTAAACCTGCTTTTGCCATTGCAAAATAAGTGCATACAAAATCTTCAGACTATCTAGATTTAGCACAGACTAACTAGAATCAGAACAAAATGGCAGATCATATTTCAAAATAAGTCTAAGGATTTCTAGCTTTGAATGTGGTATCCGTATAACACTCACTATTATAGTAGTGATCTGTCCACTTTATTGATTGAATATATAAAAGTTACCCTTTTTCATACAGATATACTAGTTCAGCTAAGCTATATCAAATAAAAGCTCTCTGTTCATGACATACTGTACCGGTAGCCAAGTCAGGGAGGATTTCGTGGAAACATTACCTAATCATTTTAAAGATAATGTATATCATATATGTTTTTTTTTAAACACTGCACTATTATTTTATTTAACAACATGTATTGAAAGTGCTTGTGAGTACATTTTTAAGAATGAATACACATTTTTTACACAGAAGGTGGAATGGGTTCCATGTATCATGTATAAGTTTATGGCAGTACTCATAACGGTATAAAACTTGTTTAGATTGTCTATATAAATGTATGTTATCACTGTAAGTTCTGAGATGTGCCCATCTGCTTTTTAATAAAAAAAAATGAAAAAAATGTTACAATTATAACTGATGTTTGATAAAATTAAATAAAAACGTAAGTGGCAGGCTCTTCTATTTTAAATATCCGGGCTGCCGCGGGTGTTCTTAGTTCAGGCATGTTGCCAAGAAAGTGGCTATCTAGGCCATGTTTAAGACCTTCTGAAAAATCTTGCACAATTATGTTTGTGACCGCCCGTTAGCTCAGTGGGTTACAGTGGGGGAGAGGGGGGGGGGGTAATATGACGGCGGGTGTCCACCAACTGGGGGGCGAGGTTGAACGATTTTCAACTTTAACAATCCTTAAACAACCCCCCTCCCCCTTGGATCCACCTTCGGGTTGCATCTACAAAATGTCACTTTCCGATATATCGCGTCGGAAAGTCCGACTTTTACAGTGTATGCTCAAGTTCCGCCCCCACCCCCTCCCCCTCCCCCCCCCACCCCACTAGATCCGCCCCTGGGTTAGAGTGCTCGCGCCGAGTGCTCTGGCCACCTGAAGGCCTAACGGCACGTGGATCAATGGTTCTCTTCCCTTGCTTCTCCCATTGACGCGATATTACCGGAATTGGTTAAAGCCTCCTGAATATGCTCTGGTCACCTGAAGGCCTAACGGCACGTGGATCGATGGTTCTGTTCCCTTCTATTTTCCATTGACGCGACATTACCAGAATTGATTAACCCTCTGCAGCCGTACGAAAAGATGGATCAAGATGCATGTTCAGGACAAGCCCAAGATGTTGGTCGTTCTTCCACGTTAGCGCGAAACACTGTTTCCTCGTAGCTCACATATTAGGGTCATATTACTGGCACAGTGCATTTGGTACAATAATCAATTTCGTGGGCTTTAACATGAAAAATGGACCAATACATCTCTTTTCGTGAACGATGCAGGACGGACTCAATGATGATCTAGAGTTCAGTCCTCGGCCTTTTATGTAAAACTGGGTCCGAGGATCCAAGGGAATGCACCCCAAACCCTTACCAGAGCTGGTGCGAGCCTGTGAGTGATGGAACTGGCCTGTCGTAACCCAAACCCCGATGTACTGATATGGGGCCACAATCGTTATGCTTTAGCGTCATGTGACCGAGTATGACAAGGCTGCCGTGATCGGTACTTTGGACTACTCATTGCAGTATTGCAAACGGTGCCGCGATTAGTGCTTCTAACCTATATTATACACGTGATAATGATGCTTTGAGTAGCAGTGCTGATTGGCTGGCCTGAACATAATGCTCTCCACAGTCATCAGTCCATTGCAGCTGGATATTCATTTTGATTTGTTCAGTATGCACCCCATGCTTTTACCCTGTTGTATGTATGCGAGAAGACGCCGAACCGTTGTGCATGCTCACACTATACACAGTATACGTGATGTGTCCTTACCACTGCTTCCGGTTACGCGGAAGTGGAGTACATATACCAATCTCGAGCCACTCGAGTCGCTGATACAATGACTGTCGTTCGTCACAATGCACGTCGTGAATACAATATATCAGCTTACTTACAACGGGTATCCATGATCCATGGTTGACTTCGGGTTGCGTACGACGGCGAATGACTTGTATCCGGCGCGCGTATTTATATATTATAATGTGGTCGCGGTTGAGGCGGTCTCGTCGCGTTCAGGATGACCGCTGGTGTGCTCAGTGCGGCGAATAGACGGCGTGCTCCACCTGAACGCCACCGGCCTTGTGTGGTCGAAATCTATAGCGAAGACTCCTTTTTTTCCACCAGGTAGCGGGGCATTGCCTGGTGAAGGGGGGATGGGGGTGGGGCGGGGTGTGTGTTGGGAGTCCTATCGTTGGCCTGAGCTCCGTTTGGCGCCGCGCGGGGCACGTCGGTGGTGGGTGGTGCTAGGGGTGAAGGGGGCGGGGGCTGGTTGCTAAGTAGGAATGAGGGTAGCGTTCAAACTGATATCAGGGTCATAGTCTACGGCGCACATGCGAAGCCCAGTGCTGCTCAAGGCCCACCTCGTTTTTTTGCGTGTGTGGCGTTGTTATATCTGGGGTCTAGTCGCGGTAAGTGGGTAGTACGACGAGGGTGTGTACTGGTGGAGGCGAGGGGAGGATATATATTGAGATGGGTTGAGTAGGTCTGTGCGCGCAACTCTTCTTGATTGCCCGACAACATCACTATAGGTATGTATACCTGGCGTGGACCTGTGTGCTATATACCCCCAGGCCTGAAGCAGGCGGATGTGTTTTATTTATGAGTGACGTGGCTTGAGTAATCACCGAGGCATACAGACTTCAATCAAGAAGAACCTCCATCGGACCGCCCCGAACAGCGCGGGCTGTGTGCACTGTGGCTCACATTGTTCATATCACCGTGGTGGGGATCAAGCGAGGATCGGTTGCGGCCTGGATCAGGAGAGGTGCTGACGGAGGCGGTTTTGTGCTTGGTGCCCGATGCCTGCATGGTGGCCAGGCAGCCTGAATATATTATATAGCGGACGAGACGGACTCGATAGTCAGGGTCGATCCGGACTAAAATAGCCCGGTGCGTCATCCGGACTGACTGTTGTTTGGTTTCAGTTTGGCTTCTGAGTTGAGTTTGGGGGAGGAGAAGCGGGGATAGCAACTGCGACGTAGTAGAGATCACCCTGCGAGAGTCGTGTTCGAGAGTGGTAATTCAAGCGTCTTGTACCATTGAGTAGATCTGTGTATGTATATTCATCGCAGCGCACGTTACATGTAGGATTTTATTGGATCCCAAGTGGTCGCCATCGGTGCCGGATCATCAAGAGTGGCGTGGTAGCTTGAGATTCGGAGTGTCGTTGCAGTCGTAACGTCAATGTGAAGTTAATCATCTGGATTCCCAGTAAGTCGTGGTGTGAACTTCCTAGGTGGACCGGTCGTCTTCTTGACCAAATCACCAAACTGGGATAGCTGCTACGAGCTGGAACCACCAGTGCCACTGTCGTGTGTCGTCGTTTAGTGTCACCGGATGAACGTCGGTGACATGAGTTCACGTCTCCCCATGTCTCACGTGGTGTGTCATGACCTCGTGTCCCATAGAGGCCTTTAACCTGCTGACGGGGAGCGTTGATGACGTCATAAAAAACGTCGTCATCCCGACGGACAACTGCGGCAAAGGCGGCGGCGGCACCACGTGCATCGCCTTAGACCTCCTCGGCGACGCCAGTGACGTCAGCGACGTCGAGAAGGACAGTGAGTGTGAGGCAACCTGCGGCGGCGGAGGTGACGACGACGCCGAGTGGCCGTTACTAGCGGCGTGGGACGGCGACATGGAGGAGGTGTCGCCCCTGCTGGGCCGACAGCAGAGCGTCATCGGCCCCCCATTCAACCAGTTCGACGACCCGCAGTACGGCGCCGTGGTGACGGAGGCCGAGGTGGCGGCCGACTGTGGCGTGCTCCCCGAGAGGATCAAACAGGGCTCCAGCGGCAGCTACTTCGTCAAGGACACGGAGGGGGTAAGGCTGGGAGTGTGTGTGGGAGGGGGGGGGGGGGGGGGGGGTAGGGGGGAGCCGTGGGCGATGGGAAGGATGCGATGGGCGATATTCAAGTTATGGGCAGGTCTACACCGTATGGAGCCGCAATGGCAATGGTCACGAAGCAAGTAGGCCAAAGTATGCGAATGCAGACCGGCAAGTTGCGGGTTCAAACTCCATCCGTACCTGGGGCGGTATAGTCCTGTCATCTGTCATTTTCGCTGGGCTTCGTTGGGCCCGAGCGCCTAGTCCATATGTGCACAACGATTGACTAAAATGCAAATCAACCCATACCCCCAAAAGAAATGTACCACTGACTCGACGTCGGCGGGCCATTCGAATGGGCTGATGGTTTGCGCACTCAGCTTGTCGATTGGGTCCTGCCAGGCTTGCCATTGTGCCGTCATGGAGCCAGTGTGCCATGATCATGGAGCCAGTGTGCCATCACCATGGAGCCAGTGTGTCATCACCATGGAGCCAGTGTGCCATCATCATGGAGCCATTGTGCCGTCATGGAGCCAGTGTGCCATCACCATGGAGCCAGTGTGCCATCATCATGGAGCCATTGTGCCATCATCATTGAGCCGGTGTGCCATCACCATGGAGCCAGTGTGCCATCATCATTGAGCCAGTGTGCCATCATCATGGAGCCAGTGTGCCATCACCATGGAGCCAGTGTGCCATGATCATGGAGCCAGTGTGCCATCACCATGGAGCCAGTGTGCCATCATCATGGAGCCAGTGTGCCATCATCATGGAGCCGGTGTGCCATCATCATGGAGCCAGTGTGCCATCACCATGGAGCCAGTGTGCCATCATCATGGAGCCGGTGTGCCATCATCATGGAGCCAGTGTGCCATCATCATGGAGCCAGTGTCATCACCATGGAGCCAGTGTGCCATTATCATGGAGCCAGTGTGCCATCACCATGGAGCCAGTGTGCCATTATCATGGAGCCGGTGTGCCATCATCATGGAGCCAGTGTGCCATCATCATGGAGCCAGTGTGCCATCATCATGGAGCCAGTGTGCCATCATCATGGAGCCAGTGTGCCATCATCATGGAGCCGGTGTGCCATCATCATGGAGCCGGTGTGCCATCATCATGGAGCCGGTGTGCCATCATCATGGAGCCAGTGTGCCATCATCATGGAGCCAGTGTGCCATCATCATGGAGCCAGTGTGCCATTATCATTGAGCCGGTGTGCCATCACCATGGAGCCAGTGTGCCATCATCATGGAGCCAGTGTGCCATCATCATGGAGCCAGTGTGCCATCATCATGGAGCCGGTGTGCCATCATCATGGAGCCAGTGTGCCATCATCATGGAGCCAGTGTGCCATTATCAATGAGCCAGTGTGCCATCATCATGGAGCCAGTGTGCCATCATCATGGAGCCAGTGTGCCATCATCATGGAGCCGGTGTGCCATCATCATGGAGCCGGTGTGCCATCACCATGGAGCCAGTGTGCCATCATCATGGAGCCAGTGTGCCATCACCATGGAGCCAGTGTGTCATCATCATTGAGCCAGTGTGTCATCATCATGGAGCCAGTGTGCCATCACCATGGAGCCAGTGTGCCATCATCATGGAGTCAGTGTGCCATGATCATGGAGCCAGTGTGCCATCATCATGGAGCCAGTGTGCCATCATCATGGAGCCGGTGTGCCATCACCATGGAGCCAGTGTGCCATCATCATGGAGCCAGTGTGCCATCATCATGGAGCCGGTGTGCCATCACCATGGAGCCAGTGTGCCATGATCATGGAGCCAGTGTACCATGATCATGGAGCCAGTGTGCCATCATCATGGAGCCAGTGTGCCATCATCGTGGAGCCAGTGTGCCATGATCATGGAGCCAGTGTGCCATCACCATGGAGCCAGTGTGCCATCATCATGGAGCCAGTGTGCCATCATCATGGAGCCGGTGTGCCATCACCATGGAGCCAGTGTGTCATCACCATGGAGCCAGTGTGCCATCATCATGGAGCCAGTGTGCCATCATCATGGAGCCGGTGTGCCATCACCATGGAGCCATTGTGTCATCATCATGGAGCCAGTGTGCCATCACCATGGAGCTCGTGTGCCATCATGTTGAAGTCTATGTTGAAGAAGTCCAACCTAAGGTACTAACAGTAGCTTCGTCAATATTAAGAAGATATCTGATGGACCCCCCCCCCCCTTTCTCAGACCGAATCGGGAACGAAACCTTGTGATATGGTCTGTAAACCGGTCTCTGTCGGAGAATACATGTTGCTGTATTCTCCTTGGAGACCATTCAGACCGTCCAGAAAAACTCTGCAATGCAAATCGTACGATTGAGACCCACCTATATGTGATTACCTCAAGAGTTGCGTTGGCCCACCAGATTGTCCCGATGGCAAAGAATCGAGCGCCCTTTAAGCCCTGGAAGATAGCGGCTTAAGTCGTCCCATTCCGAAACATATTGTCTCCGTGACGTGGCTGTCTTCGTAACACTAATAGTTTCAGACCCCGACATCCCGCCTTCATGTGTTGCCCTTCACCCGCGTAAGAAAGACAGTTTGTTCCAAAGTATAATATTCAACTATTGGTTCAGACCGACGCCATCGTGTCTCCTTGCACACCGTGCGTTTTATTATGTATCAACTCGGCGCACCGTGGGGTCTCGGTATTGTCGCCCTCGAGCGTGTGATTAGAAGCGAAGGAAGACACGGGACGTTTATCCTGCACAAAGGCAAGCATTTGTACAGGTGGCGATCGAACCACGCACCCTCCGCTCGGGCTGGCCTGGCAGAGGACACTCGACAATAGCGGAAGGCACTACCTAGTACCTACTAGGCCACGGGTTGACTCTGCACAGCGATTTAAGGCTCGATAAAATCTTGCGTTTCACTTGCAATGATTTAGGTTTTTTTTTATTAGTCGATCACGATTAAAGTTAGCTGCCAGTCTGAAAGGCTATATCGTTCCATCATCTGCAATGGCGTTTGTTGTCCCAGTTTAGGTCCTGTGTCCACTAAGGCGGCTGAACGCCAACCCATCCATCAGTTTGAACCAGGCACCTTGATGGCGTACTCGACCGCGGACAGCAGCCCGACCGGTTGCTGGTTGAATCCCCACCCGTGCCCGTTTCATCCTTTTGTCTCATTTCCTCTTTGGGGCCATGTCTGTGTGGTCGCAGGATAAAGATCCCATGATCTTCTTCGCAAAGAGTAGGGGGTTACCCCCGGGGACATGGCTCCACTCTCCCTTCCTTCTCCCATTGACGCGATATGACCAAAAGTGGTTAAAGTGTCCTGAATATACAACCAACCATTTCCTCATTGGGTGATTGACCCGTTTATTTGAACCGGAACACAGTAATGATACAAACATATGATATGTATATATACATAGTGAAGTGGTGATTAGCCCACTTAGACGCGAATTTGGGCTAAAGTACCAATCCGGCCTTGGGGAGTTGGTTGGATCCAGTCATCCCAGCAGTGAAAGCAACATGGCCCTTCATTTTGCCACGTTTTGAGCATAACGATGGGGCAGGATGACAGCTTGCACCAACTTCACGTGATGGGCACGACGTGTACATGTCAAACAGCCTATTCAAGCGGAAGCGAGGTCAGGATGAGGCTAGGTTGTAGAGCCTCTTGTCAATAACAATGAAGTACTTCATGTGAAGGCAACGGCACAGCGGTGTACAATGACCACTGAACCAGTCCGTCGGCTATCATGTGAGAGGGGCAGTAATGGGTGGGGGGGGGGGGGGGTTGTATATTTAGGTCGCTTTAACCAATTCTGGTCATATCGCGTCAATGGGAAAAGGAGGGAAAGAGCGGAGCCGTGTCCCCGGGGTAACCCCCTCTTCTTTGCGAAGAAGGACATGGGATATGTAGGCACAGGCATGACCACAGCGGGGCTCGAACCACCGATCCACGTGCCGTTAGGCTTTCAGGTGGCCAGAGCTCTCTTGAGCACTAACCCACTGAGCTATCGAGCAACCCCCGCGGGAGGTTGAGACGTCACTGATAGAGAGAGGACTAGGTGCGCACAATCTAGTTGGGTTGAGAATACGGGTTGGGTTGGGTGGTCACAAGTGGTGAGACAATTGCAGATACGGCTTCTAAGGATGAGATGGATATCGCGGGGTGGCCGTGGTAGCTGACTGGGAGACAGGCGGACGACGGTAGCTACACCCTGGCTGTTGGGGATGGGGGAGACACAAAGACACACAGACAGACATGACGGCGCAGACCGTGCGGTGGATGAGTCATAGTTGCACCACAATAGCATGGGTCTTGTGACCACCCTCTTAGCTATAGGACTACAGCCTCCACCACACCGGCTGCTGCAGTTTTGCTCCTTGTATTAAATCCTAAAGACAACCCCTGTCAGATTGTGATCCTGCCCAGTCTATACGGCAACACATGGGCGCAATTCCTATCCACCCATAGTACTTGCATGGGCAATGTTCTGAGCGCACCATACATGGTTGTATAGACACGCTGCCGTCGACGCGCGTCTCGTGTCTACAGCGTATAGCCTGCACATTGATTATTTAGCATTTCTGCGTGTCAATCGAGGAAGGCAACCTTGTGGCATTTGTTCAAGAAAGGTGTGCTCGGCTGATTAAAAACCTGTCGAAAGGGAGCCTCCCTCCTAGCTCTGTTGGTAAGCGCACTGAGCTGTTACCAGGCCTGTCTCTAAGATCACTGGGGGACGTTAGAGGCAGGCCTGGTAAGCTGAGCTGTAGATCAACAGGTCGTGGGTTCGCGCCCCTTGCACACGCATCTGGGGCGAGTTTCATCCGGCCCCATTTCTTTCTCCCGGTATATTTCTTGGACCTATTTAACCCTCATATGTTCACGAAAGCGGCTTAAGGCACACAGATTTCGTTTCATTCCGAAAACAAAACCCGTGGCCCTGTGTTCGCTGATACCGATACTCGGGTAACAGATGGTTTTACATGTGTGATACTGCAGACAATCACGTGTCGAACCGACGTGTAGAAGTGTCGTATCGATCATAATGGGTACCGCACTGACCGCTTTGTATGCATGAAGGCGGCAACAATACACCCCCACAGCAAAAGCTAAATGCGGAGTATGCGAGAAGATTAAACGTAATCCAATATTACCATGATTTAGTATCCGCGGTCATTGGTCGCGTAGTTATAGTTAAAATGGTTATTTAAGTGCTTGTAACATAGCATATTTAGACAGGGTTGGAAAGTCAGCCCTTATATAGTGTTTGTTTCTGGCTTAGGAAAAAGAGGGCTTTCTTTGCAGTGCGTGTGAGGGGGGGAGGGGTGATCACAAAAGTGGCCCAAAACACCCATTTCATTTCACCAACGTATCTCGTTATTGAAACAGATCATCAATCACACCGACTGCGGTAGCTGACCGTCACATGACTATGATGGAGAGGGCGGAGGATGGGGGAGGGCGGTGGGGGGTAGGAGGGCGGAAAAATCAAGAAAGAGAAGGACGTTTTTGATTCTCCTTCTGAAAAGGAGTAAGAGGGAAAGAAAAGCGACATCACCTATATGATGTTATATCACCACCTTCCTCCATCCTTATTCTGAGAGGGTGTGGGAGGGAAAGAGACATTACCTATATTATATTATACCCCCCCCCCTCCCACCCCCACACTTCTGAGACAGAAGGACGCTAAGGAATTCACTCACCCCGACCGAAATATCCACAATGTTAAACCCCAACCAAGTCAAATAATCGCCCACGACAGTCACATGGTGGTGAGTGTGGCGGGACCGGGGTACGTCAGACCGCAGCCAAGTGTAACGGGCTCGAGAGCACATGCCCACACTGACACTTATATGTATACATGTGACGACAACAGGTCCCTATAGAGTCCCCGGCCCGACATGTGCAAGGCTATCAGTACGGCCATGTGCCACCGAGCGCTCGGGACCGAATTCGGAACTCTGTCGTCTATACAGGCACTTTAACACAGGAAGTGTTACAAAACACTCTCTGGACATTGTTTCCGTCACTGGCTTGGATATCGCTGTCCACAGGCACTGTGCGTGCGTGCAAGTGGTGTCGGTGGAGATAGAAACTCGTGATCGGTTACATGATGTAATACGCAGCCTCTGTATGGACATCGCATGGGACGTTAGGGCGGAGGATATCTGGATATATTGTAGTCATTGGGACTAAGATTTCCTGGGTAGACTAGCGAGCGGGAAATCCCACCCTGACCTGTATGTATCAGGTGTCTGTGTGGTTTCTTCCAAACGCGCAGTCTGACTGTACACATATCACATTCTGAGTGCACACATCGGAGCCTGACTGTACACATATCGGAGGCTGATTTACACATATCGCAGGCTGAGTGTACACATATCACATTCTGACTGTACACATCGGAGTCTGACTGTACACATCGGAGTCTGACTGTACACATCGGAGTCTGACTGTACACATATCGCCGGCTGGGTGTGCGCATTAGACTGAGTGTACACATCACCATATGAGCGTATACAAATCACAGGCGAAGTGTACATACATCACAGGCGGAGTGTACACATATCGCAGGCTGACTACACGTATCAGGCTGAGTGTACACATATCAGTCTGAGTGTACACATCGCAGGCTGAGTATACACAACACATGCTGAGTGTACACATCACAGGCTGAGTACACATATATCAGGCTGAGTGTACACATATCGGAGGCTGAGTGTACACATATCGGAGGCTGAGTGTACACATATCGAAGGCTGAGTGTACACATATTAGGCTGAGTGTGCACATATTAGGCTGAGTGTGCACATATCAGGCTGACTGTACACATATCGAAGGTTTTGTGTACACACATCGGAGTCTGGCTGTGCACATATTGAAGGCTGACTGTACACACATCGCAGTCTGACTGTAGACATCGGAACCTGACTGCACACATAACGAGGCTGACTACACATCGCCCGCTGAGTGTCCGTGAAGCCCTGCCCATCATGGCGGAGAACGCCCCTCTCCTGAGGAGCGTGGACAGTGCCCAGGACAGGGCGCTCAACCATCTCGCCGATCCGGAGTTCGCTCACGTCATCCAGACCATTGAAATCGCTATTGAAACCGGGATTTCCCCTCGCCGAATCCCGCAAGGGTCCAGCGGCAGTTACTTCGTGTCTGGATTAGAAGGGGTGAGTCTGACGACTGACTAAACTATTGTCTGTCCGGATCTGATTCAGACACCGGACTGTCACACATTGTATTACTGAGCTGGCACGTATAATGAGAATTTACCTATTAACGCAATGTGAAAGGAACCAGTTACACCATTTCTAGCCCTAAAAATCTTTTCAGTCATTTTTCGTAACCTTTGCTTGTAAACTTTAAAAAATATGACGCCAGACGAAAACCAGGAAAATTTAGTGCTGATCATCAAACATAATGATTGTATAAAATTAGTTTCCAACTAATTGTACAAGATTGTACACTAAAAGTAGCAGTCGCGGTGGGACGCATATTACTTCTTGCTGGTACGAACTGTCGCCAATTTAGCATGTACAAGGGTAACGAGGTCCACGTTGCATTTCCAAAATTACCTGATCTGATATTTCAGTGGTTTAGAATTCTGGAGACCATCTGTAGGTTGAAACGAGTCCCATAATTGGTGCATGAGACGGGGTGTGTGGTACAAGGGGGTGGGGTGCACTTATGAGGGTTGGGTCCATTATTTTGGCTCCATGTATTTTAGCGGTGAGATTTATTCCTATATACGCCATATTGGGCTGTGCTTCTGAAATCTTTTAAAGTAACTTCAAAGTATAACTTTTTCAGCCTTGTCAAGAAAGGTACCGTTATGACTTGCGTGGCATCGAACTAACATGTTCCCCAGATAACATAATAGAACAAATTGCCTGAGACAGGTGCGTGTTGATGGGTTCACTGATATTATATATAGATCTATGATCATTAATTGATATAAATGCTGTCCTTATAGAAAGCCAAACGCTTCCACGGTCACGTTATGACAGCCTCACCGCTGTCGTACTCGGCCGCAGGGTGGCGCTTCGCACGCACTAAGACCGCTGCCGTAGCCTGGAAGGGACCACAAGCGCTTACCTCCGTTGATCATGATCAGTACTGCTCAGTACAGACCCTATGTATAATATAGGATGGGTTGGAGTATGTATAATATAGAGCCGCCGTGTGCTGACGTACATAGTACTGATTATTATCAACGGATGTAAGCACTTGTGGAACGGACCGACCGGGGCTCGTTGTATCGGTGTGCATAAAGCATCCATCGTCCCTGACCAAGTGGTTGGTTGCTTATTCAGGACGCTTTAACCACTTTTGGTCATATGGCGTCAATGGGAGAAGGAAGGGAGAGTGAAGCCAAGTCTCCGGGGGTACCCTGACCAAGTGTATCCGATATGTGCACAAAGTTGGCTTAAACGCCAGATCATTAATGATCCACTAATTTTCATCTTGTGGGTGAGACATGCTTGTAGGACGCGAGCCTTACTCACCACCTAGTCGTACTGGGGTATTATATTGTGCTAAGCTATACTATTCGTATGTACGTTGCCCCGGGTTCAATTAGCGATCACCATTGACTTGAGTCCAGGGACCGTTTCACGTGTCTGTTTAACTACAGATTCTGTTCGCAAGGTGGTCTACGTAGAGAGGAGCCAGGTCTCCGGGAGTGTTTAAGGAAGGTGTGCTCGGCTGAAAAAAAACCTGTCGAAAGGGAGCCTCCCTCCTAGCTCTGTTGGCAAGCGCACTGAGCTGTAACCAGGCCTGTCTCTAAGACCACTGGGTGACGTCAGAGGCAGGCCTGGTAAGCTGAGCTGTAGATCAACCGGTCGTGGGTTCGCGCCCCTTGCACACGCATCTGGGGCGTGTTTCGTCCGGCCCCATTTCTTTCCCCTGCTCATTGCGAAGAAAGACATGCTATTTATCCTGCACAAACATTTTCACAGGTGGGGTTCAAACCAGACACCGGTCATTTGGGCTGGCCTAGCAGAGCACACCTGTCAGGGTGCAAATCCACGACCTGTTGCGTCGTAGAATAGGACATTAACACGGGGCCGGGTGAAATATGGCCCCGCCGCTCGAATTTACGGGCTCTCCTGTTTGAATGCATGGGGCCGCCCCTATAGCTCATGTGGTCCTGTCTGTGTGGTCATGTCTGTGTGGTCGCAGCATAAAGGTCGCATCTGACTCCTGCGCACCCGGGGACATGGCTCCGCTCTTCCATTCCTTCTCCCGCTGACGCTATATGACCAGAAATGGTTAATTTAAAAGCGTCCTAAATGTACAACCAAACGACCTGTTTGCATGGATGTCTAATGTTAGTGTAAGACAAAGATCCTAGGTCCTTCGGAAAGATTAGGGGGCGGAACACCGTGCTACCCTTGATTGTAGCGATTGGGGCGATATGTCCTGATGAAGGGTTATTCCTAAACCCACTAATACTACGGCCGTTATCCCAGATAAGCGGTTTGAATTAAAACTACCATTGACTAGATGCAGGATATTATGTCCATTCTTTGATATACGCATTTGTACACAGGCAGTGCATACATGTATGCCTCATAATAAATTCCATGGCTTACCCGTAACCTAATCACCATCATCAAGCGACACGTATGGCCCCTGTTTATCAGCCCATTAACTTCTCGACATCGCCCTCTCACCCCCGGCCTCCGTAAATTATGACCCCAACCTGTCCATCTGCCTTATTATTGAACCATGCGGGCTTCCAGCGAGGCCGTACATAGACCGGATGCCTAGGTGAATGCCATCAAATGCGATTTTAAGTGCATATGAACTTGTTGTGTTTCATGGCCATTGATTTCCGCGTATCCCGCTCGTCTCTATATTAAAATGAGCCAGGAAAATAAGGGTTTGAGTGGAGGCGCTGGGTGGCTGGCTATCTATGGCAGGGACTCTGCGCGTGGGGTGGGCCCCACTGTAGTTGAGGTTGAACCACAGGGCGGGCTGCTGCTGCTGCTGCGGCTGCTGCTGCTGCTGCTGCTGCTGCTGCTGCTTGCTGCTGCTGTTGCTGCCGCCCCAGCTGCCCATTCTGCTGGTAGCGGTGGCGTCCAAGCGTTGTCTACGGAGGCCGAGGCCACTTACTGCTTCCACCCCTTACGGGGGATGCTGTATTTATTGCTTCAATGGTTTCATCGAACACTGCTAATTGCGCTTCGCACATGGGAGGCGGCCGCCCGCCCCCTCCCAGCCAGTGAACCCTAGCTTGAAATATATGACCCGTGGGGGCTTCGGAGCGCCCGACCCTACAGATGCTATAGTCACACAGAGCATCGCCGCTTGACACGTACAAGCATGATGGACGCCCGTGCCAGAGCTATAAGCTTCGGCATATTTATGCAGCATGTATGGCTCCACCGACCACTGCCTATACAGATACACTGTGTTTATACAACCCGCTGTGGTGTGTGTTATAGTGACAACCGCCGTTCGTTTACATGGATTGGTGTCTGAAATAGTATTTGGCCATATCAAGTCTCGTATTTCGTGATTGATCAGTCGGCGCTGACCGCGGTCATGCGCGGTCGACGACGCTCTCAATATTATCCAATCAGAGCAGCGGAGTTGTTCACCGCGGATATGGATGGATACGTTTTTCGTGTGATGGATTTCGGTTGTTTGTTATCGCGATGTAGGCTCGCAGCCTCTTGCACAACACTTAAAAAGAATCGAGTCGTCTGACAGGAAATCATATTTAAAAATTAAGATTTCGTAGCTAGTACTGTGACGTAAATTCCATGAAAATGTTCCATGAGAAATAGGAAAATCTTTATAAGGGGCATGCCGCGCTGTGTACTGGTTGGTTAGTTACGACGTTAACGTCATCAACGCCATTTACGACATTAACGCCATTAACGAAATTAACATACATCGATTTAGTCAGTGTCCTGAATGGGAGGTACATGTATATGTATTTAACTACGATTCTGGTGATATCGATCTCGCTGTGTCAATAGGAATATTGATTGCGTCCTTGTCTTCTGTGGATGCGACCCCTTGAGCCGATCCACCGATCATGTTTCATGGTCCAGTTTACCAAGGTTTCATTGTCCTATTTACCAAGGTTTCATTGTCCTATTTACCAAGGTTTCATGGTCCCGTTTACCAAGGTTTCATGGTCCAGTTTACCAAGGTTTCATTGTCCTGTTTACCAAGGTTTCATTGTCCTGTTTACCAAGGTTTCATGGTCCCGTTTACCAAGGTTTCATTGTCCTATTTACCAAGGTTTCATGGTCCAGTTTACCAAGGTTTCATGGTCCCGTTTACCAAGGTTTCATTGTCTTGTTTACTAAGGTTTCATTGTCCTGTTTACCAAGGTTTCATGGTCCCGTTTACCAAGGTTTCATTGTCCTATTTACCAAGGTTTCATGGTCCAGTTTACCAAGGTTTCATGGTCCCGTTTACCAAGGTTTCATTGTCTTGTTTACTAAGGTTTCATTGTCCTGTTTTCCAAGGTTTCATTGTCCCGTTTACTAAGGTTTCATGGTCCAGTTTACCAGGATTCCATGGCCCAGTTTACCAAGGTTTCATGGTCCAGTTTACCAGGATTCCATGGCCCAATTTACCAGGTATCTTGGCCCAGTTTACCAGGTATCTTGGTCTAGTTTAGCTGGTTGCTTGGCCCAGTTTAACCTTGCAATGGTCTAAAACACCGACATATCATTTGGTTTCTAATAGGCATGAGTCATCTTGCATGTGACGCGGGCTCATCACCTACCGCCATCGATTGACACACTTCTGTAGGTGTGCGTTACCGCGCCGCTTTCCCTTATATGGCTCCGTCTACCATCACAGGCATGCACCGGAACTCCTATTGATTTCGGAGTCTGAATTTGATAAAACGATGTTCTCCGGCAGCTGTGTCTGTTATATATTGGCTGCTACTGACATTGTCTATTATGGAATGATATAATCTGTATTATATTATCCCGACAACAATACGATGCATAGCCAGACCATTACGCCATGGTATGATGGTGGTTATGAAATTGTGGCATGCTTGTTTTGGCGCGTTACGCTGGTGTTACCTCTTTCGAAAAGAGGATCAGGTGGTTTTCGGTGACACCTGGATCGCGCCCGGTGTGTGGTTCGAATCCTATCTGTGTAAATCTCTATGCTTGTGCAAGAGAGCGATCCAGTGTCTTTTTCGCAAAGAGTACCTTGACCCTGGCTTGCAACTGTAGCGATATGAGCTACAGAAACCGACCAAGCACCTGATTTCATTGGCTCCCGACTCCACTGGCTCCCGACTGCATTGGCTCCCGACTCCACTGGCTCCCGACTCCAATGGCTCCCAACTACATTGGCTCCCGACTCCATTGGCTCCCGACTCCATTGGCTCCCGACTCCGTTGACTCCCGACTCCCCTGGCTCCCGACTCCATTGGCTCCCGACTCCATTGGCTCCCGACTGCATTGGCTCCCGACTCCATTGGCTCCCGACTCCATTGGCTCCCGACTGCATTGGCTCCCGACTCCATTGGCTCCCGACTCCATTGGCTCCCGACTCCATTGGCTCCCGACTTCATTGGCTCCCGACTCCTTTGGCTCCCGACTCCATTGGCTCCCGACTCCATTGGCTCCCGACTCCATTGGCTCCCGACTCCATTAGCTCCCGACTCCATTGGCTCCCGACTCCATTGGCTCCCGACTCCATTGGCTCCCGACTCCTTTAACTCCCGACTCCATTGGCTCCCGACTCCATTGGCTCCCGACTCCATTGGCTCCCGACTCCATTGGCTCCCGACTCCATTGGCTCCCGACTCCATTGGCTCCCGACTCCATTGGCTCCCGACTCCATTGGCTCCCGACTGCATTGGCTCCCGACTGCATTGGCTCCCGACTCCATTGGCTCCCGACTTCATTGGCTCCCAACTACATTGGCTCCCGACTCCATTGGCTCCCGACTCCTTTGGCTCCCGACTCCATTGGCTCCCGACTCCATTGGCTCCCGACTCCATTGGCTCCCGACTCCATTGGCTCCCGACTGCATTGGCTCCCGACTCCATTGGCTCCCGACTCCATTGGCTCCCGACTGCATTGGCTCCCGACTCCATTGGCTCCCGACTCCATTGGCTCCCGACTCCTTTGGCCCCCGACTCCATTGGCTCCCGACTCCATTGGCTCCCGACTCCATTGGCTCCCGACTCCATTGGCTCCCGACTCCATTGGCTCCCGACTCCATTGGCTCCCGACTCCTTTGGCTCCCGACTGCATTGGCTCCCGACTCCATTGGCTCCCGACTGCATTGGCTCCCGACTGCATTGGCTCCCGACTCCATTGGCTCCCGACTCCATTGGCTCCCGACTCCTTTGGCTCCCGACTCCATTAGCTCCCGACTCCATTGGCTCCCGACTCCATTGGCTCCCGACTCCATTGGCTCCCGACTCCATTGGCTCCCGACTCCATTGGCTCCCGACTCCTTTGGCTCCCGACTCCATTGGCTCCCGACTCCATTGGCTCCCGACTCCTTTGGCTCCCGACTCCATTGGTCCTGGGTTCGAATCCGGGCTTGGGCACCTAATCTGGGGCATGTTCCATTCCTTCATCCTTCATCGTCTCGGGAGGTTCCTTGGCCCAATTTAGCCTGTATGTGCACAAAAGTGGCCTAAAACACCAACATTCCATTCCCAACTACATTGGCTCCCGACTCCAATGGCTCCCGAGTCCATTGGCTCCCGACTCCATTGGCTCCCGACTCCATTGGCTCCCGACTCCATTGGCTCCCAACTACATTGGCCCCCGACTCCAGTGGCTCCCGACTCCATTGGCTTCCGACTCCATTGGCTCCCGACTCTATTAGCTCCCGACTCCATTGGCTCCCGACTCCATTGGCTCCCAACTACATTGGCTCCCGACTCCATTGGCTCCCAACTACATTGGCTCCCGACTCCATTGGCTCCCGACTCCTTTGGCTCCCGACTCCTTTGGCTCCCGACTCCATTGGCTCCCGACTCCATTGGCTCCCAACTACATTGGCTCCCGACTCCATTGGCTCCCGACTCCATTGGCTCCCGACTCTCTTGGCGGCTCCACACTACATTGGCTCCCGACTCAATTGGCTCCTGACTCCATTGGCTCCCGACTCCATTGGCTCCCGACTCCAGTGGCTCCCGACTCTATTGGCTCCCGACACTATTGGCTCCCAACTACATTGGCTCCCGACTTCATTGGCTCCCGACTCAATTGGCTCCTGACTCCAGTGGCTCCCGACTCTATTGGCTCCCGACACTATTGGCTCCCAACTACATTGGCTCCCGACTCCATTGGCTCCCAACTCTATTGGCTACCGACTTCATTGGCTCCCGACTCTATTGGCTCCCGACTCCATTGGCTCCCGACTCTATTGGCCCCCGACTCTATTGGCGGCTCCCAACTACATTGGCTCCCGACTCCATTGGCTCCCGACTCCATTGGCTCCCGACTCCATTGGCTCCCGACTCCATTGGCTCCCGACTCCATTAGCTCCCGACTCAATTGGCTCCCGACTCCATTGGCTCCCGATTCCATTGGCTCCCGACTCCATTGGCTCCCGACTCCATTGGCGGCGCCCAACTACATGGGCTCCCAACTACATTGGCTCCCGACTCCATTGGCTCCCGACTCCTTTAGCTCCCGACTCCATTGGCTCCCGACTCTATTGGCTCCCGACTATTGGCGGCTCCCAACTACATTGGCTCCCGACTCCATTGGCCCCCGACTCCATTGGCTCCTCACTGTACCAGCTCCTCATTCCGTTGGGTACTCCTTGGCTCGTCATTTCGGAGGCCTCTCTCCTTGGACCACTGTCTGATTACAAGCTTAGAGAGATTACAGGACGGATAAGGTCTTTGAGGAAACTAATGAAATTACTTTACGAGACATATGTCTTTGTCGGTTTAGATAAAATGCCTTGAATTTGTTTCTCTAAATGTTCTTCTCCGTGCTGGGCCCCCCATTCACACCACCCGCTTCCCTCTCTTCCATCCACTATTCCTTTATCCCCCTTGTGCGTCCTTAATACTCATTTACTACAATAAGCCATGGAAGATGGGACCTTTGTACTGCTCGCCACATTCCTACTGCAACAGAGCGACCATTTGCGCCACCTGCCGGCGCCGGCCGTTCCCATACAGCTGCCTCGTGGCCCGTGGTGGACAAGATGTATGGCGGGCCATCCTATCTTTTATTCTCTAATTCTTGATATCAAGAAATCAATTGTTGATATCAACAATTCAATTCTTGATATCAACAATTCAATTCTTGATATCAACAATTCAATTCTTGATATCAAGAAATGACACAATTCTTGATATCAAGAATTGAATTCTTGATATCAAGAATTGAATTCTTGATATCAACAATTCAATTCTTGATATCAACAATTCGAACACCCTGGACCGAATTCTTGATATCCATAATTCGCTTGACTGGGCATGCTCGAATAAGAAACGGTCCCTTCGTATGAGGCGCCGTAGCGGTCAAAAGGTATGTGAAACAGAAAAAGCAGCTTGAAACTGCGCTCATGCAGGTTGAAACTGCGCGGGTGTAGGTGGAAACCGCGCGCGTGTGTGTTGAAACTGCGCGAATGTAGGGTGAAACGGCGCGCAAGTATGTTGAAACTGCGCGAGTGTGTTGGAACTGCGCGAGTGTGTTAAAACTGCGCGAGTGTGTTAAAACTGCGCGAGTGTGTTGAAACTGCGCGGGTGTGTTGAAACTGTGCGAGTGTGTTGGAACTGCGCGAGTGGAGGTTGAAAGTACTAGAGGATCGGCACATGATGTAGATCTATATATAAAACTGGTCCTAGGTCAAACGGCTCATGTGTAACTCTCCCCGTCCGGATAATGCTGGATGGACAGACATGTGGCCACAGCGGGGTGCCACGACTTCAAAGCCATATAGTGCCTTTCATCCATTAAGCTACTAATTGTCACATACAGAACCCCCATTGTCTGCCAGCTCTGTTCCCAGGCTGGAAAAGGGTGGCATAGTCCGCAGCAGACTAATCAGGATCCACGGTTTATGCCAAGGTATATATTGTCATTACTTATCCCGAAAAGTTCAAGCTCGATACAACTGTAGAGGAAAGCAGTGTTTTATAATGAACATTAATATGTGCGCGTAAACTACGTTTCGTGATGGCATATCTGTCTGTGTATGTATGTGTCAAAGGAAGGTCAGATTTGGTTCTCTAAGCCACTCGTTTGTGCACACCGGAGCTAAACTGTACAACAGAACCTCAAGTTCGTAATATGAATCGATAAAACATGCCCCAGATTAAGTGCCCAAGCCGGCATACTAGTTGCACGGGGATGGGGACACTACATACAGTTAGGCTGTATGTGCTGCCCTGCTTTCCTCGCATTTTCTTTTCTTCCCCAGGCCCGTTGAATTAGGACGCCTTGTTTAGAACGACTAGCAGCCACTACTGTACAAAGGTGGTTGTAGTACGGTAATGCCCCCCCCCCCACCCGGCACTAATTGCGACAGAAGTTAAACAGATGTCGCTGTCATCTACTTAACACATTCCAAACTGCTCTCCAGGCGTCGCTCTGATCCATTTCAGCACACTCGCGCAATTTCAACACACCGCGCAGTTTCAATACACTCGCGCAGTTTCAACACACTCGCGCCGTTTCAACACACTCGATCGCGCATTTTCAACACACTCGCGCAGTTTCAATACACTCGCGCAATTTCAACCTACACGCGCGCAGTTCCAACCTACACCCGCGCAGTTTCAACCTACACCCGCGCAGTTTCAACCCACACCCGCGCAGTTTCAACCTACACCAGCGCAGTTCCAAACAGTTTTTTCTGTTCCACATACCTTTTGACCGCTACGGCGCCTCATAGTATGGCCCGCCATACAAGGGAGTCTTCGTTTTTTCATCAAGGCCGTGTGCACTCATGCGAATTCTTGATATCAAGAATTCAGCTGAATCATCAAGAAATGGTACACTAATTGTTGATATCAAGAATTGAATTGTTGATATCAAGAATTGAATTGTTGATATCAAGAATTGATTTCTTGATACCAAGAATTAGAGAATAAAAGATAGGATGGCCCGCCATAAAGATGCACCAGTTATATATATATATATATATATATACACTCGTGGGCGAAAGGCGCTGCCTTAAAACCCATCCGCCACTTTATGGGCGGTGTGAGTAGTTTAAAGCGGGCCAGCCTATCGATTCGGCCTCATCTCAAGGGCGGTCTATCACAGCCCCCGAGGCAGGCCATAGCCTTCCTCACCCATTGGTGGGGGGGGGGGGGGAGGGGGGGAGGGGCAGTGGGGTGGTAGGGAGGGGAAATGAAGGTGGGACGTAGCCATATCCTCCCTCACCAATTGTAATTGGAAGGTGTGGGGGGTGGGGGGGGGGGGGGGGTAGGGAGGGGAAATGAAGGTGGGACGGGCGTCCCATATAGGGAATCGTTTATCGGCTCCTTGCCGGAGGCCTTTGTGATGAGCACAATCGTCTATATATGAAGTCAGTGTCCCGCGGGACCAGAGTATGAATGCAACTGCCCAAGACAATTTGGGAGGCCAGGGGAGGAGAGCGGGGCTCATAAGGAGAGAGAGGTTTTTCCTCTTGGAAATAACTTCAAAGAAGGGCATCCCGCCAGTCGAAGGGGTTAACTAGCCAAGGTAGCCCAGTGATGACCCGTTATGGAAATACAAAGACATTGTCTCTTCCGGCGCTTTGGCGATTAAATCTACGCACGGGTTTCCATACAGATAGGTCCGGTTGCCTGTTATGAAGGGATCGCCAGATAAATGGCTCATAATTGTGTTGCTGACGCCTACAAATAAATGCTGGGCAATGGCGCCGTAAATCGGGTTGTTTCTTCCTTTATGGGTGCAGGGGTGTAGAGAAGCTTAGGCGAAGTCCATAACAATGTGAACGGGCAGATATTACAAACACTGGCGTGCCTTCAACTTTAATGTGTACGATAGGACATTATAATGTTCATGCTCTGAGACATTTATCCTCGGTTGGTCACGTGATTTCCGTATCTGCTACGAGAGACTGTGATACAGTACAAGTGCAATGCAAAATTATCTCCTTTTGAGAAGATTACATCTGTTGACATTGTGAGGGCCGTACAGTATAAACTCTGATGACATCCATAACATTTATGCTGTTGATGCCTGCAACAATGGGAAGAGTCCTGAATCAGTTGGTTGGTAAGCAGGCTACGCAGCGGATCAATAGATTCCCCAACTCCGGACCCGCACGTGTCGGCAATCCCAGTAATTGTCCAGGAAGGTTTCTTAGACCATTTTAACCTCTATGTGCACAAAACTGGCCCAAAACACCAGTATTTCTGCCCGTGACGTTCCACCTGCAACGAATCAAAGGTGACATCTGTTTAATGATCCCTCGTCCGCCTTATCTCAGCGGCCCAAGTGGTTGCCATGTACCTGGGTAAGAGGCTAAATATTGCGTCATGACGACAAAAGAATATTATCAGCGCTGTTAGCAAAACTGCCATCAATCAACCTCGCTGCGTGATCACTATCAAGATTAAGGCCGCCAGATAGGGAAACGTACATGGGCGGCTCATATCCAATGCGTTATATAAATGTGAAGAAACCCAAAGGAGTGAGAACGCCTATCTGGTCGTGACTGACACTTGGACTGTCCCCGGCCTCCCGCCCGCCTTATCCGGCCGAAGGTTGTCCAAACACTGGACGGCCGCTGGTGTCGTCACCGTTGTCGTCAGCCGCCAGATCCGCTCAACCCCGCCCCCCCCCCCCAACCCCCACCATCGCCACCACCGCCACGTGGCAGGGGCGTTACCGGAGTAACGAGTTGGACTGACTGACTGGCATGGTCGGTTTACTGGTCAGTTCAGCCTCGTGCTCTGGTGTCAAACATCACAGGAGAGACAGATGCGTGGTTTGTCATGGGCCAAACACTGGATATATGTACACACATAGGCAGGGATTTATATTGACACATCTTTCTCGGCAGAGATTTATACATGGATACAGCACACATATATATGTACGGATACCATTGACACTTGGCGGTTTTGCAAAAGAGTTTTGGTTGGTTATTCAGGACGCTTTAACCACTTTTGGTCATATCGCGTCAATGGGAGAAGGAAGGGCGAGTGGAGCCATGTTCCCGGGAATAACCCGCTACTCTTTGCGAAGAAGGACATGGGATCTTTATCATGCGACCACACAGGCATGACCACAGCGCTAGGCTCTCAGGTGGCCAGAGCGCTCAAGGCGAGCGCTCTAGCCCACTGAGCTATCGGGCTGGCCCCCTGTGCGTTTGGAGTGGAGAGAAAAAGAAATGGTGGTGTTTTTAGACCGCTCTTGGTGCACTTCAGGGGTAAATTGGCCCCATAAAGCCTGCTCCCGGGACAATGAAATAGGATTGGCTGTTTGAGTGAGATAAATGCACACTGTGGTATATCTGTCTGATGGCGGGGTGGGGGTGGGACGGATTCAAATCCTCATTACGGATACTGGCTGAGTAGTATTAGTTTTTCGCGATTTGTGTTGGTTGCTTTGCGGATATCCGGTTTTCAATGTGTTACGTTACAGCTGCTATTCGGAAGCGTTCTTCAGTAAGGTGGTGACAGGGGAATGCGTTTGTTATGATTAAAGGGTTGCCCACGATGCATAAAAACGTCGTCTTGAAATTGTTACGTCGTGTTTCAAGATAGCTCACGTGGTACTCACGTCTGTCTTCTAAAGCAGGGATAGATCTATCGGTCGTCCTCTTGCGTTATTGTGAATCATTGACGTATTGAAGTATAGCTCACGTATTACTCAGTATTGATCAGCATTTACTTCACACAATGATTATACCTGGGTTGAGATGGAAGATAGACCGAAAGCCAGGTGAAGGGAATAGTGAATATAGTGTAGGGCAGACAAATCCAGGTGAGGAAATGTGTTCGGAAGGATGGGTTCGGGAGGGGGGGGGGGGCAATGGCTCGCCCAAGCAAGGATGAACCACACTTCTGGTTCGGAGTAGTCATCGCTAACTGTGTGGCCTTATGTCTGTGAAGACTCGACATGCCTGATCCCCTGCTTGACCCCGTACGTTGAACAGTACGTGCATTGTTACAGTGGTAGATAGCTGGGGTTATATGGCATCTTTGTGCACACTAATGACAATGGACGAATCAGGCCCCATATGCACGGACAGGGCTTGAACCCACAACATGTTGGTCTGTATGCAAGGTCACTGCCTTGATCTGGTCTTGCCGTGCGGGATTAGCTAGGGGTTTAGCTGTACTTTCACTTTTGGCCGTAAAGCCTCAGCCACTTGACAATTTAATCATATATAGGCTACAACTTTTATAAAGTGCGTACACTCTGTGGTATCGCTGTTTCAGTTTACGGATGGTGTTAGTAAGATCAGTGTATAGTTGCGTGACGAATACGTGGTATGTACCAGCGTAATATGATTAATAGCTGGCGTATTGAGAGCGCTGCCTAAAACGACGTATTATGATACAAAAACGTCGTCGCGGCACTGCGCGAAGTGAGAGATCGCTCTCATCCGGGTCTAGTTCAGAGCGCACACGCTATCTATCTCTATATCTAACCGCAGACGTGGCTGTTGTGTGTAGTATGCGGGTCCCTCCGATATGCTGGTCTCTCCGCCCCGTGCCATCTATATTCACGGACCGTACATACCAGTGTGCGCATTGTGTGGAGCATGGTAATTAGCGGTTCCCGCGAGTCAGCTGGCGCCTCGCCCACGTGACCGGGAACACAAACGTGATCCCCCATTTGAAAGCGGTCACTCCATCCTTTTGTGTGGAGAATATTGTAGTCTTGGAGACTGGACCGAGGTCGTTGTAGCCATTGTGGCCATGTAGTCTGCATATAGGGTTGTGTGGCCACTGACAGCAGATGGATCCATGATATATGTTATAGCCGTATACGACAAAATGGCGCTATATTAAGCGCGACTAGTAATTTAAAGGAAAATTTGGTTCACCGGAAGTAAGGGCGAGATAGGTCCTTCTTCCGTGTTCTTCCGCGCCAACCGTCGTCTTGGTATCGCTCATGTATTACTCGCGCTGTGCATTTACTGCAATTATAATTGATTTCGTCTCTGTACGTGGACGTCGGAGCAGCCGAGTTGGAGTTGCTTGGTTGACAGGGCTGAAGCTGTGTGAAGTGCTGCGAGGCAAGCGGTGACCACCAATAAGCGGATATTAATGGAGTACTGACGACCGACGGTGTCGACACCGACGCTCGCGACTGTCGGGCCACTGGGTCGCCTACCAGTGTCATGTGTCAGTGACACTGGACAGAGGGGAAGGCCATGCATGTCATTGACTCTCAGTGTTGTGACATCTTGATTCATCTGTGTATGGACTTTGGTCAGTAGGTGCATTATGAAGACCAAGGAGTGAAATGTGGCTTTATAACAAGACCATCTATAACAAGTGATACGTGAAACAATAAGAAAGCCAATCACATTGGTATGGAAACGGCGGATGTTTTAGGACCGTACCTGTCTATTTTTGTCTTTTTTGGGGGGCAGGAATCCACTTTTGCCTGGCAGTGTACGCACACACAGTGGTTTAAGTTTAATTTTCAGTGGGCTACTGGGTCGTTCGTCTCCCATTTACTGTAGTGATCGATCCGATTGGGTCTTACATGGACGATATGCGGGCTACCGACTGTACATTCTGCTGACGTACAAAAGTGGAAAGCAATAAATATTTCCATTGGCCATTCCGGAGTCCTCGAAATGAATTGTAATTGTATGCGGTGCGTGAGTTATAGGTGAGTTATTCTAAAGGTATGCTTGGCGCAGACCAAGATAACGACCAGCATGGATGGGTCGTTCTTCGATGTTTGGGCGAACCATTGTTTCAACAAGCATTGCTCACGTATGGCTCGATAAATAATAATTCATTTCATGGGCTCCAACATGGAATATGGATTTGTGGGCATGAGGGTCAAAGGGTCGATTCAGACCAACGCAAACACGGTATCCCTGTAGACCCAGATCCAATCGCTCGCCAATGCCCCAGATCCGATCCCCCGGATACCCCTCTCTCTGCAGCCAGACGCAATCAGGATTCAGGATTCGGGTTGGTTGTGTCCTTTTCCTTAATCATGAGCATGAATTTGACAATCATAGCTGATGATCGGTACAAGGGAGAGTAAACTCGTCTCTGGAACTGACAAGAAAGTGACGTGCTGCTTTGTTTGACCGACTTGTCCGATATAACGCACGTGGAAGACCTTTTCTCATCACATGATTGGATAAAAGCAGCAGTGACGTCAGTGAATGATTGACATCCTGGATCGGTCCCCCCTGGGGGTAATCTCCGGCTATCGTGGTGTAGCCGATATAGCTTCTACTACGAGAGTGTTAATATGTGGCCCCTCTCTTCCCCAACTGTCTAACGAAATGAAATGAAATGATTTTTTGAAGACCGTTTCATGCATAACCTCGAGGGTTAAATAGGGCCCCTGAGGGGGGGTAGCCATGTCGCGTGTCGATTTTAAGAAAAGGTCCATCTCGCGTGTCGATTTTACGAAAAGGTCCATGTCGTGTGTCGATTTTAAGAAAAGTTCCATGTCGCGTGTCGCTAAGTCTTATGTCGCATGTCGATTCTAAAACAACCCCAATGTCGCGTTGTCGATTTTTAAAATCGCCGTTTCGCCGTGTCGAAAAAGCCCCTCTGGGGCTCTTTAAATTAGGCCAAAGAACATCTGGGGTCAATGAGTGATTTGCATGAAATATGCCTCGGGTTAGATCACGCAGACTAGGTTTCGGACAAGACCCATTGGTCTGCAGTGTTTTACCACTCGGCCATGGATGTGCGTCCAGTCCTAACACTGACGTGTCTGTATATATTATTTAACGGGTCGTTGTTTACAAAGATTGCACAATAGAATGACGTCACCGTGTTTTTACTCATTGGTCGGCGTTCGCGTCACGGTGACTGCAGAAGTTGGCAGTTTAACCTGCCCTCCACTCTGAGTTTGCTATCGCTCTCGTCGCCGCCCTGGGGCTGTTTCAAGCTCCCCGCACGGTGGCGCTACGCAAGCTCCGCTTTTACCGCTGCTGTTGGCCGGGGGTTAATTTCAAGAGTCTTGAAAAACTTGCAAATCAGCTGTAATTTCTTGCAACATTATAATTTTCAAGAATAACACATAAAAATAACGAGCTCTGTTCATCACCTGATACCGTGTGTTATTAGGCTTAGGCTTAGGGTCCCCAGCACTAATTTGTAGAAATGCGCAGCGCATTTTTACTATCAAATTGTGCAGCGCCGCCCTGGCGAGCGAATGTGAAAATGCATTGAGGAAGTCGGCGACAACAGAGGTATCATAGGAGCGCCAACGGAGTGAGTCGAAGGCAGAAGGTTGGGCTGTTTACCCTTTACGGTATCGCGACCCACAAGGGAGCATCTAATTTATCAGTTAATGACGAAATGGCTCACTAGAGGGCGCAGCACACGTTCTGTAGTGGTTCTGGTGGGTAATTTTCTCGAAAAGTGACCAGGATCGTGCGGAAACAGATCCTGCCCCCCCCCCACCCGGGGGGAGGGGGGGGGAGGTTGATTACACGCTCGCCTGCAGATGGATTGGTAGCGGGTTCGATTCCCAATTATGAAGAGACATGAGGCGTAGAACTAATATCCATTCATCCATGCCCATCCCCCTACCCGCCAACCCATCCACCCCCCCCCCCCCCCCCGCCACCCCGAGCGGTCCTGTATATGTAACGGGCGCCATGGGTTGGGTTCGCCGGCTACGGTTGGCTGGGGGTCTGTCGGCTGGCATGTCACTACCGGGGAGGGAGGGCTGTTCTGGTACTCCCCCGAGACTGTGGTAAAAGCTGGCGACCTGGATACCCTATGGGCGTATGACTCTTAGCGGATACGGGTTGTGGATACGGCGCCCATGATGTTTTGTCAGATTCGCCTTCGGCTTCGGCATGAAACACATCTCACCTTAGTGTAGTCAGGATACCTGCTGGCTGGTGAAATATATGTCAAGCTGACACACCTGTTTGTCGAGACTGTCTTTTGCCGCCACTCTGTGACTGACGTCGACTAGGTCGGAATACCGTGGGACGGGAGTGGTACTGGTCTCAAGAAGTGTGTGTCATGGTTTGCCGTATGTTGTGTGTTTACAACGTCGCTTTTAATAACAAGCCACAGATATGGATTACTGTAGTTCATGGTAGGCGTGAGCGAGACGTGAGCTATGATGAAACTATGGTTCGCCCTAACATGGAAGAACGACTAGATTTTTTTAACGAAATGCGATCTGTTGTATCTCTGCCACGACTTTTATTGATACGATTTTCCGTTATTGTCGTAAATGAAATGTAGGATCCGGGGGGGAGGAGAGGGTGGGGGGGGGGGCATCATGGCTATGGACACGACATGGGATACAATAAAAGGACCATTTACATGTTTTGGGCCTACGAACTCAATTATTGTCGTAAACGATACATGAGTTCTGCAGAAAAATTTGTTCGCGCAAAGATCGAACATTTTAAAAACTTCCGCGTGTTACCAAATGCTGGTAAGCAGTGTTCATGCAATATCCAGACGTCACGACAAAATGCGCAGCAGTCTTGTCTCGAGTGCAAAAGTTGGTGCAAGCTTGACTCACTCGTATGGAAATACCAGTGACAGTGTTATGTCTTGTGGGGGAAGTTCCCCGCATCCCAACGTGCAGAGAGATCACTTTTACCTTGAGTCGAGGGAGCGCCCACGGTCTCTTCGCTCGCCCCTTGCCAGCGGTAGCTCACAGTTTCGAATCGTCTTCATGTTTGGCCCGACCGACCATTGTTTCAGCGAAGCTCACGTATTACTCTCGCCTGTTAGATTAAAGCTGGACCCCATGTGGCGATTCAATCAGGTTGTACAGCATTTGTATGGGTTACCTCACAATTTGCCTATGCATTTCTCTATCCATCTAGGTAATACTGTTCTCATGGATTACCCACCGACTCACCCTGTTCATAGCACTTGAGACATTGATTGCCACAGAGAAATAATCTTACACGGCGACCCGAACGCTCTCTGCCATAAGGACCTATACTATTTACTGGGTATCACCAAGGCCTTTGATACACTGCGGCTCTGCTATAAGGACCTATACTATTTACTGGATATCACCAAGGCCTCTGATACACTGCGATCACCACCGGCCAACAACATGAATCGGACGGTGAGTCTGGATTCAGACTCGTCCCCTTCCAAGGTGGATTATGAGGAGCTACAGGAGTCGGCCAGTCAGCCGGACATCGTCCAGATGGCGTCTCTGGATCACTTTAACTACCAGAGCGACGTGGAGATGGCGACACTGTTGCGAGAGGCGCAACTGGCCATCGAGAGCGGCACGCTTCCCGAGCTCAACAAGAAGGGCTCCAGCGGGAGTTACGTCGTCAGAAACCTGCAGAAAGTACGTCTCTATAACTCAGGGGGCCAGGGGGCTTTTTTAATCCGCCGGGGCGTCTGGCCTCACGCGAGCCGTGATTCTGGCCTCGTCATGGTTTGCCTAATTAATCAATCAGGCAATCAATTGCACAGGCACAGTAAATCAGTGGAGGGGGGAGGCCGGGGGGGGGGGGGGTAGTTGTACGCTGTGGGGCCCCCTACCCCCCCCCCCCCCCGGCCTCCCCCTCCACTGATTTACTGTGCCGGTGCAATTTATTGATGGATGGATTTATGTAGAGGACTTTAATAGTGAAGGTCATGTCGCGACAATGGGAAAATTCAATGAAGAGAGGAGCCATGTCTTCGGGACAAGTAACCCCCAACTCTTTGCGAAAGAAAGACCTGGGATGTTTAGACGTAGATATTTGCATAGATGGGATTCGAACCTCGCTGGCAGTGTGGGTTAGTGACCATGTTACCATTTGGTATGAACATACACACCCTGCAAACGTGTTCATTGCCCAATACCACTATTGCCTCACCTAGGATGCCAGCAATTATCGTTAAAATCCTGATCATGTTTTGTAGAGTGTAGTGGATTCATAGCGTGACGCATGCTGTGCTGTTGTAAAGTGACACCGTCTGAGGCTGTTTTCCATCTGATATGACCTTCGGGTTTTCATATTAAAATTCCCACTCCAAATATGCAAGTTCGTAACGTCATAACATAAATCCCGGTCTGCATATGCTGGAAATAGGTATTGCACATAGAGCGGTCAGTGAACTAAATTTGCCTTGATCTTGCCATTATGTGACTTGTCTGTGTCCTCAAAATTATGATTTCCATTTCAGGATTTCTTTGAATGTCTGTTTTTGGCACACAGCTGGTGGGCGACACGATTCTGTTGAAGACCTTTTCGTAACTAAGTAAGCGGGTTACGACATGTCTCTGATGACCTTCTGCCTAACCTTATCGATGGAGGGGATTTAAACGCCAATGTTATATGTGTACTTTCGCCGCTTTGCAGAAGACCATTGGCGTGTTCAAGCCCAAAGATGAGGAACCATACGGCCACCTCAACCCCAAGTGGACCAAGTGGATGCAGAAGCTGTGCTGTCCGTGCTGCTTCGGCCGCAGCTGCTTGGTGCTCAACCAGGGCTACCTGTCCGAGGCCGGGGCCAGCCTGGTCGACCAAAAGCTGCAGCTCAACGTCGTCCCAAAGACCAAGGTAAGAAGGGGTGAGGGTATAGATGAGGGGGGGGGGGGGCGGGATGGCTCTTGGTGTGGGTCGCCCGGAGTGGGTGGGATATAGGCTGGGCTGTGGTGGGAGTTTAATTCATGGGAGTGGAAATTGTTGGGTGATGGGGCGGGGGGGGCAGGGATGGGTATTAGGTCGGTGGGGGGGGGGGGGGAGGACAGGCTGATCTGTGGTGGGAATGCCATATAGGTTGAGGGCTTTGGAGGAGAGTAGGTGGGGGGGGGAACAGGTTGGGTGTATACTGGGTGGGTGTGGGGCAAAGGTGGGACAGGAAGCTGTATGGCCGTGTCCGGCTTGAGGTTAAATGGTTGGTTGCATATTCAGGACGCTCTAACCACGTTTGGTCATATCGCGTCGATGGGAGAAGGAAGGGAGATTGGAGCCATGTCCCGGGGGGTAACCCCCTACTCTTTGCGAAGAAGGACACAGGATCTTTACCCTGCGACCACACAGACATGGCTACAGCGGTGCGCGAACCACCGATCCACGTTCCGTTAGGCTCTCAGGTGGCCAGAGCACTCAAGGCGAGCGCTCTAACCCACTCAGCTATCGAGCCGGCCGCTGAGGTTAAATGGAGTAGTGTTGGCTCAGATGGCAGCGGAGGGTATTGAGGATGTCCTGGCAGTGACCGGGGCATGTGTTCCGGGGCATGTGTTCCGTGGTCACAAAAGTCAAGCTTGAATTTGGCAATGTCAGCTATTAAATCGTTAACAACTATAGGCATTCGGTCACCAAAACTGAGGACGACGCGTAAAACACGCCGTACCATACGTTATGTTTTTTATTTTTACAGCCGTTGCAACGTTCCCATTCTTGGGATAGTTATTAGTGGTAGTATTGTAACTATACAGGCCTTTCGGTGTGGATAGTTCTCCGTGAAACCGCCTCGTACATTTCTACATGGTGTTGTCTTTCAGATGGTGAAGCTTGCAAGTGAAACGTTCAACTACAGTCCCATTGACCGCGCGAAGTCACGGACCAAGAGAAATATAGCAGAAAAAATGCCAGAATTGGGCAGAAAATTTCACAGATTAGGTTTACCACCTAAGGTAACTGATAGTCCTTGGACTTGAAGCGCGTCATGTCTGATTAATTAGCGATATATTTAAGTGCTCTTAGACTACCATGTCCCATGTCATTAACGCAATATCGCGACAAAGGTTGAGCTGTCTTGCATGAATATTATGAGGTATTATTAATTACCAGACCGGCGACATACAGTTAGTTATAGTAGGCTTAGGTTATCTACATGAAGTACACTACTTCATTTGGAGGCATTGCATAAAGATGGCTTGATAGACTTTCTGCACTACTCCCTCCCTCAGTCGCTAGATGGCGCCACGTGCTTTCGTTTCCAGGTCGGGTCATTCCAGTTGTTTGTGAACGGCTACAAAGATGCCGACTATTGGTTGCGGCGCTTCGAATCTGAGGCCTTACCAGAGTCTACACAACAACAGTTCCGACTCCAATTTGAACGTCTAGTCATATTAGATTATATTATCAGAAATACAGGTGTGTACAAACGTTTAGTCATATTAGATTAGATTATCAGAAATACAGGTGTATATAAACGTTTAGTCATATTAGATTATATTATCAGAAATACAGGTGTGTACAAACGTTTAGTCATATTAGATTATGTTATCAGAAATACAGGTGTATACAAACGTTTAGTCATATTAGATTATATTATCAGAAATACAGGTGTGTGCAAACGTTTAGTCATATTAGATTAGATTATCAGAAATACAGGTTTATACAAACGTTTAGTCATATTAGATTATATTACCAGAAATACAGGTGTGTACAAATGTTTAGTCATATTAGATTAGATTATCAGAAATACAGGTGTATGTAAACGTTTAGTCATATTAGATTAGATTATCAGAAATACAGGTGTGTACAAACGTTTAGTCATATTAGATTATATTATCAGAAATACAGGTGTGTACAAACGTTTAGTCATATTAGATTAGATTATCAGAAATACAGGTGTGTACAAACGTTTAGTCATATTAGATTATATTATCAGAAATACAGGTGCATACAAACGTTTAGTCATATTAGATTATATTATCAGAAATACAGGTGTGTACAAATGTTTAGTCATATTAGATTAGATTATCAGAAATACAGGTGTATATAAACGTTTAGTCATATTAGATTATATTATCAGAAATACAGGTGTGTACAAACGTTTAGTCATATTAGATTAGATTATCAGAAATACAGTTGTGTACAAACGTTTAGTCATATTAGATTAGATTATCAGAAATACAGGTGTATATAAACAAGATTTGTACTAAAACTAGATTATGCAGAATATTTAATTAAAACTAAATCATATAGATATATGATGTAATCGATAGATTTGAATAGCATATTTGTTGCAACCCAACTACAAGACAATTGTAAGGTACGTGGCGCTGGAAACCGCCGTTTTACATTTGCTTTTGCCGTCTTACAGATAGAGGGAACGACAACTGGCTCATCAAGTTCGACAAGCCACAGGTCGACGAAACAGGAGAGGTAAGACCTTCATACCTTTCTCTAACGATGAACCTAGATGTTCCGTTGGTAATCCTGTTATATGAAATAGACTGCACAGGCGTAGTCGTCGATAACATTATAAACGCATAAGCTGTTTTATGCGGGAAACAACTATTTGTTATAATACATTCAAGCGGTCTCATTGTTATGTTACGGCTCCAATTTTGAACGGTTACTTACAGATATTCTATTTATATGAATTATCTAATTTATATATTACCGTATTGCATAAAAGAGATTAATATTTATAACATTGCGAGTCGGTTAATGCCGGTTATCCACCGACTGATTCGTGGCAATAGCAAAGGAGCCTGGAGGCATTGTTATTATGTCCGAATACATACATACGCTTGAAAAAATACCTGCGTTGGGTGTCCGAAAACTGATAGTACAACTTACAGTACATTAAATGCATCATTTTTCTGGCTTTGAAGGGGTGTCCGAAAACATACATGAAATACGGTATTTTCATAATCGTAACTGGCATTCACCATATTTATAATTAATTCAGACACTAGTCACCTTTTGAAGCTATGTCAAAAATATGTGTTCTTTGATTATCGGTACTTTACTGTAATGATATCTTTGTGATGATGGTATTTTATATGTATCTGTCGCAGGGTGAGGAGTGGAGTTTAGTACAAAACCCTGAGATTTCATTAGCCGCCATCGACAACGGACTTGCATTCCCTTACAAACACCCGGATGAGTGGAGAGCTTGTAAGTGCGCATGCGCGACCCCTTTATGACTCCTGTGATGGTTCATGTTTTTTGAGACTCTTATCCCGTCGTTTTTTTTGGCTATTTGTATAAACCTTTTCTTTTTGATGCTTCCCTGCAAGAATATGAAAGCGATTCAAGGAAATATTATGAAAATGTAAATACTACTTTGAAAAGTGAAACAGATTCAGCAACTGAAAACATATGTTATGGTTACAGGTTACGAGGATAGTTCTTGTACTGTGTAGTTCACAATAATAATGCGAGTTCAGGTTTCGTTGTTATATATCAGTAATTATGCTATCCCTGAGATGTTATGATATAGGGCCATATATATTTTACATCTTGTACATTGTTTGCACGTCATTCTATAAAGAGCAGTCCCAATGAACGTCCCCGGGGGGAAGATATTCCTGAACAATTACCTAAAACATGTCTACTTCAGATCCGTACCACTGGGCGTGGCTACCGCAGGCCAAAGTGCCCTTCTCGGACCAAACACGAGATCTCGTACTGCCTCAGCTCTCGGACATGAACTTTGTACAGGACCTTTGTGATGAACTCTATGAGTTGTTTAAGGTGAGCCTCATCTTTTTGAGATTTAATTTTTGTTCTATACATAGCGACTCGGAAAGTCTTTTATTTTGCATATTCAATAAATGATTTAATAATATAGAATGCGTTTTGTTTATGTTGATAGAAGGTGCGTGAAGGTGCACTATCATATCTCTTTTAAGGGAATTATGTATAGAAGATTGTGGCGCAACCTTGAGTAAAACTACTAAGACACGCCACATTGTTTAATACATGATATCGTGACTGACGGATGGAGACCGTTATTTGCTTTTTTTGGCAGTCTGACAAAGGATTTGACCGGCATATCTTTGACAAACAGATGTCTGTGATGCGAGGACAGGTAAGATGGTATACTTTTAAAACAGTTTAACAAAATGATACTAAAGACCGAAATGCTACTTATGAACGTTTCCATATAAGACTGGAGGCAAAACGGATAATGCCCTAATGGCGACACTAAATCCAACCGACGGTGTTAGACCTTAGTTGTCTCAGCTGATTACTTTCGAACCATAGCCGAATATAGTCTGAATATAACTAGAAACATCACAATATTGGGTGGCTCTAGCGCCAGCGACCTTACAGGTCTTAGCTCGAGTCTCCCGGCCAAGTTCACTATTTTTTTTGCTTATCCATTGGATGATTTACAAGTCGGCACACCATTTCATGCAATTATCTCTATGAATGCCCCCCCCCCACCCTTATTAATGGTTCTTGGTTCGACATTGTGCAGGCAGTAATCTTTCCTTTATTTCTCGCCCCGCTCTGCCCCCCTCCTCCCCCCCCACACCCCCACAACCACAGATCCTGAACCTGACCCAGGCCCTGAAGGACGGGAAGTCCCCGGTTCAGCTGGTCCAGATGCCGGTCGTCATGGTGGAGCGCAGCGGCAAGACGTACGGCAGGAACCGACCGCGCACGAGCAGCGCCGAGACATACCGGCAGGAGTTCGGCAAGCGCTCGCCCTTCTTCTCCTGGTGCTAGAGCCCCCCCCCCCCCCCGCACCTCCCCCTCCCTCCAGCGGCAGCGGCAAAAAAAATCTCTTGCCCCACTGCTGGGTGAGCACCGCAACCTGCCGTGCTTCATTCCCACAATGATGGGTGATCACCCCCCCCCCTCCTCCCAGCGCCCCAACCCTCCAGTTCTGGCTGATATGCCTCTACCCATTCCCCCACTGCTGGGAACCAGGCTGATGCGTCCACTGCTGGAAACCAGGCTGATGCGTCCACGGGGGGGAACCAGGCTGATGCGTCCACTGGGGGGAACCAGGCTGATGCGTCCACTGCCGGGAACCAGGCTGATGCGTCCACTGCTGGGAACCAGGCCGATGCGCCCACTGGGGGGAACCAGTCTAATGCACCCACTGCAGGGAACCAGGCTGGTGCGTCCACTGGGGGGAACCAGGCTGATGCATCCACTGCTGGGAGCCAGGCTGATGGGCCCACTACGGGGAACCAGGCTGATGCGCCTACAGCAGGGAACCAGGCAGATGCATCCACTGCTGGGAGCCAGGCTGATGGGCCCACTACGGGGAACCAGGCTGATGCGCCCACTGCGGGGAACCAGGCTGATGCGCCTACTGCAGGGAACCAGGCTGATGTGCCCATTGCGGGGAACCAGGCTGATGCATCCACTGCTGGGAACTAGGCTGATGCGCCCACTGCGGGGAACCAGGCTGATGCGCCCACTGCAGGGAACCAGGCTGGTGCGCCCACAGCGGGGAACCAGGCTGATGCGCCTACAGCAGGGAACCAGGCTGATGTGCCCATTGCGGGGACCAGGCTGATACGCCCATTGCGGGGAACCAGGCTGATGCGCCGACTGCACGGAACCAGGCTGATGTGCCCATTGCGGGGACCAGGCTGATGTGCCCATTGCGGGGACCAGGCTGATGCGCCTACTGCTGGGAACCAGGCTGATGTGCCCATTGCGGGGACCAGGCTGATGCGCCCATTGCGGGGAACCAGGCTGAAACGCCAACCCGAGTACCAGTACTCCAGCCACTCGTGTCATCACATCGCCAAGCACGCTCACTGCTTCATTATTCTCCGCAGTATGTACGAAATATTGCTTACATTCAGGTTTGCGTTGTGCCCCCGACTGACTCATTATGAAGGAGTGGCGAAAAAGAGTTACATTATGATTTCGTTGTTAATTTATTTTCGTCCGGTTGTGCCTTTATAGCGTGACAGAAAATATATTTTACGGTCGGTTCGCTCTTTCAATACTTACTTTCTACGTAAAAAAAAACCCCAGAATGTTCCGTTTGAAAGACGTCGCTCTACGATACCCCAGGGTTGTTCTTCATGTCAAAAGCGCATCATTTGGTCGCGGTTCGAATCCCACCCGTCAAATGTTCCGATGGTCCAGGCAGGACATAGGATTCTTTTTCTACCAAGCACCGCACAGTGTATCACCGGTCACTTTGTTAAGCGTCACTCACGAAATTACTCACGTGTTACTCACGCCTTGCAATGTTTCTACCAGAATCTAACATCTGTGGAGGGCGGAGCTTCCTTGTCTTTGGCATACCTTTTCCATTGTGTACCTGTCAAAACCTTGGACCAACCGCCCCGTGTGTAGCCAACCAACCTATGGTCGATATGGTTGTGTGTAATGTAGCAAGATTTATATTTTTTACAAGACCTTTTTGACGCTAAAAGGAAATATTTTCAGAGGGGCAATAATAGTTTATTTGGTCTTGACAGAGTGTGCAGCACTGCGAGAAGAATCTATTCTCGCATCTTTTCCAGATCCCCACCCCGATTTTTCTGCCATGTTCGGGACCACAATGTTGACTATTTTAGTAAATGCCAGGCGTGAGTAGTACGCGAGCTATACGGAGTCCAACATTTTGCGTTTACGTAGAGGTTCGAGATTTACCTCACATATTAGTGTCAATCAGTGTTTCAGCACAGCCCACACGTTACTCACGCCCGTCAGTTACTGCACTAAACACAATATGTGAACACAGAAAATGTATTTAGTAACTAGACCATTCCGAAGCTTACTGGGAAAACGCGAAAAATACCGAAATTGTGAATGGGTGAATATCTCCACCCTTCTAAGTTCTGTATCGATTAGTCGAACAGTATTGAATCTTACCTATTTTGCCATATACATGTAATATATTAACAAAGCGGCTGAGTCGGGACAGAGGGTGGTCGAGACTTCATTGGTCCGTATAGAGCGTGACGTCACATGCACGCGGGGCACCAGCGTCTCCGTAGTGGCGCGAGACTCCTATTGTTCACATACGTACCTGCCACCTGCGACAGTGAAAACTGATTAAATCTGTTACCATGAGGAGCTATACACCTACCTTAAGTTCACGCTGTAATTCGCCTGCATTATTAACCCTCAGTTCGATGAAACGGGAGTTAAATTATTTAAAAGATGTCTTTTTCTGTTGTTTGTTTTGTAGAATGTTTATGTCTACGTGGTAATGGGAAATCCCTGCCTCCTTGTTTTTGGGGTATTTTGATATCTCTAATTAGCACTCGTCTGGACAGGATGGGAGCTTCCGTCGTCCAACTCTTGTCGTGTTGAAGATTGCTTGAGGGAACTGCGCGGTGCAGTGCTTGAACGCGGAAGGTTAAAGAACTAGTTATTTCGACCACGTTTAGATGAAAGTGATACTGATTGTTGTATACTTGATTGCGCATCTGTATATGTATATTTGAGACGTAATTTCCCGTGGTGTCGGCACAGGCGCTAAAGGTGTTCTTAAGAGTTTTGTTGCCGTGGCGAGCGTTTACAGAATGTGTGTGTGTCTATGAGTGAGTGAGTGCAAACTGACGGACAGGCAGTGGGTGATTCATAGAATTGCCTTTTCATGCCAATTATGTAACATAACGTGATATTTCCCATCATGTATAGGTTTAATTGCCTCTCACCCCATGGAGTATGTTTCTTTTCAGCTGTTGTAGACAACAAGTGGAGGCGAAGAGCACCAATTAAAACTGCTTATTTAATAATGAATCAGTCTAGCTACTTTTTGTTTGCGCGCTGCTACCATGGTTACCGGAAAAATAACTTCTTCGTATAATATGGGGTGGCTATGGCTATGGAAAGAAAAAAAACCCGTCAAAAGATTGTGGAGCCATAGGATTGTCATGGTAACCCGTCTGACTCCCACGATGACTTGTTACTGTTAACACGTTACGCGGAACCGGAATTTGTCCTTGCCTTTTAAGAGCTCACTTATGATGATATTTAACGGTTGTGGGAGATTTGTGATTTGTTAATCTCCTTCCCCAATCAAGGAGTTTCCAGTGTTTTACCTTGCGCCGCTGTAACCAAGGGAGATGTGTGACGAAGGTCCTGATTGGTCAATTTGACAGATGTATATGTGTTGAATCTCGCTGTTATGTGGACTGTTTCACGAAAATAGTTTAGCCCGCTACGGGGCTTAGTCGGCTAAAGTCACCTATTATTAACATGGTAACTTCAGCCGTCGAAGCCATGTCAGCTAAACTGCGTTCGTGAATTCCGCCAATGGTGGTGCTCTGATGAGAGAGCTGTGATTGATTTAGAGCTTTCACAGTTAGAAAAAGAAAGCAGTATCTTGGCTTCATTGAAGCTGATGAACAAATGTAATAGGCATGGATTAGCGATGCCGCTCCAATTTGAAAAAGACGGTTTGTAAAATTTTGAAACCATGTGAACTGATTGTATTACGTAATTTTGTTCGTCAGCATAATTTGTAAATATTTGTAAACATTCACCAGTGTACGTCACTCAAAGCGTCACTAGGTGTTTGTGTCAGTCTCTGTAACCTGATAAAGCTTAAAACATACCAAAACATCATAAAGAATCGTAAGGAATCTGGAGGCTCGGGACGAAAGACACAGAATTCGATGTAAGTAAAACTAAATGTATGTCTATGTAAGTCCTGAAGATAAACTTACTGCAGAGTGGAATATGTGTAGGTGTGATTTCCGTTCAACTCTCGTATACTGATGTATATATTCGAGCAAGAGAAATAAAAAAAAACCCAAAGGAAACCTGCTTTTGTTGTTTGTTAATTAACCACTACATGAACCGAAGAGTAGTGTTGTAATGTTCAGATCAGAGCTGTTGTGGGCCAGATTTCGGGATTTTTTGGGATCGCCACGCGCTTATAGTATAGCCAACTATTCTTCAGAGGTCTACTGCGCAATGGGGCGAAGAGACAAGACCGCAAATTCGCACCCAATTTTTTTTTTGGGGGGGGGGGGGGAAACAGTTTCGTGGAACGCATTATCTTGTTGCGTGAACACTTTTAAGCATGCGTAATCAGTATCTTCATGATTAACAGGCAAATAATATTCACCAGCCTGGCAAAATAACGGGTCTTCAACAATATTTACCAATATTCCCTTTAAAGTTTTAAGTTTCCAGCATATTTTTGTGTGTAGAAATATGGTTACTAACTCCCACTTGCTTTTGTGTAAATTGGCTGAATAAAAAAAATGCGCCTTATGTAACCAGAATGACGAAACAATAGAGCATATGTTTTGGAATTGTGTCTTAGTAAAACAGATATGGGAAAACCTAGGCGCATGGCTAGATGAGTCAAGCCGATCAAACTTTAGTAAAGATGTAAACTTCACATCTGCTAAGCTCGGGTTAGCCTCACCACATAAAGAACTGATTAATCTTGTTTTTATCGTTACCAAATACCATAAGTATCTTTGTAAGTGGAAAGGAGATACGACAAAGGTGACGGCCATAATTCGTCTTATAAAATACTATTTCGAGCTAGAGAGCAGAGTGGCAGAAACACCGGGAAGAGCGACGGGGGGTTTTAAAGCCAAGAGGGACGCAATATATGATGTAATCGCTGATACCTAGATGTGACGTTGTTATGTTTGCATAGTTGTGTACCTATATTGTCAATATGCCGCTTTTCGGAGAATAAAAGGAATTAAAAAAAAATGGGGAAAAAAAATCACAGACCACTTTTTTCATATTGAACGCCCACCCCCATTAGGCACCAATGCATCGCAAGTTTGTCAATAACGATATTTACCATCACATTTCGACATTTGTATTGGCTACCATTTGATTGGCTACATCACTTGGTTTAGTAAGTCACCAGGATCAAGAACACGTGTTTCGAAGTGCCGTATCGTTAAATATGAGAGGACAAGTATCAACATTCAAAGATTATTTCAAATTGACACAATGTTAAATAATAAGATTGTTTTATTCATGATTCAACCTATTCATTTTTTTCTTTCAGTCACGCATACAAAACGTATTCATTCGTAGCACCTGTAACTCTGGAATGATATGTCCACCAACACCCTGTGGGTCGAGCGGGCCTCAGCAGCAAGGTTCCTACTTACTGTGGCGAGCGGGCCTCAGCAGTAAGGTTCCCACTTACTGTGGCGAGCGGGCCTCAGCAGCAAGGTTCCCACTTACTGTGGCGAGCGGGCCTCAGCAGTAAGGTTCCCACTTACTGTGGCGAGCGGGCCTCAGCAGCAAGGTTTTCATTTACTGTGGCGAGCGGGCCTTAGTAGGGTTCCCAGTTACTATGGTGGGCAGGCCTCATTTCACTCCACACCGCCTTCAGTAGTAAGGTTTCCAGTTACTGTGGCGAGCGGGCCTCAGTAAGGTTCCCAGTTACTGTGGTGGGCCGGTCTCAGTTCACTCCAGACCGCCTTCAGTAGTAAGGTTCCCACTTACTGTGGCGAGCGGGCCTCAGCGGCAAGCTTTTCTTTTACTGTGGCGAGCGGGCCTTAGTAAGGTTCCCAGTTTCTAAGGTGGGCAGGCCTCAGTTCACTCCACACCGCCTTCAGTAGTAAGGTTTCCAGTTACTATGGCGAGCGGGCCTCAGTTCACTCCAGACCGCCTTCGGGAGTAAGGTTCCCAGTTACTGTGGTCGGTGGGCCTCAGTTCACTCCAGACCGCCTTCAGTAGTAAGGTTCCCAGTTACTGTGGTCGGCGGGCCTCAGTTCACTCCAGACCGCCTTCAGTAGTAAGGTTTCCAGTTACTGTAGTCGGTGGGCCTCAGTTCACTCCAGACCGCCTTCAGTAGTAAGGTTCCCAGTTACGGTGGTCGGTGGGCCTCAATTCACTCCGGACCGCCTTCAGTTGTAAGGTTCCCAGTTACTGTGGTCGGTGGGCCTCAGTAGTAAGGTTCCCAGTTACTGTGGTCGGCGGGCCTCAGTTCACTCCAGACCGTCTTTAGTAGTAAGGTTCCCAGTTACTGTGGTGGGCCGGCCTCAGTTTACCCCAGACCGCCTTCAATAGTAAGGTTACCAGTTACGGTGGTCGGTGGGCCTCAATTCACTCCGGACCGCCTTCAGTAGTAAGGTTTCCAGTTACTGTGGCGAGCGGGCCTCAGTAGTAAGGTTCCCAGTTACTGTGGTGGGCCGGCCTCAGTTTACCCCAGACCGCCTTCAGTAGTAAGGTTCCCAGTTACGGTGGTCGGTGGGCCTCAATTCACTCCGGACCGCCTTCAGTAGTAAGGTATCCAGTTACTGTGGCGAGCGGGCCTCAGTAGTAAGTTTCCCAGTTACTGTGGTGGGCCGGCCTCAGTTTACCCCAGACCGCCTTCAGTAGTAAGGTTCCCAGTTACTGTGGTCGGTGGGCCTCAGTTCACTCCGGACCGCCTTCAGTAGTAAGGTTTCCAGTTACTGTGGCGAGCGGGCCTCAGTAGTAAGGTTCCCAGTTACTGTGGTGGGCGGGCCTCAGTCCACTCCAGACCGCCTTCAGTAGTAAAGTTCCCAGTTACTGTGGTGGGCGGGCCTCAGTTCACTCCAGACCGCCTTCAGTAGTAAGGTTCCCAGTTACTGTGGTGGGCGGGCCTCAGTTCACTCCGGACCGCCTTCAGTAGTAAGGTTTCCAGTTACTGTGGTCGGTGGGCCTCAGTTCACTCCAGACCGCCTTCAGTAGTAAGGTTCCCAGTTACTGCGGTGGGCGGGCCTCAGTTTACTCCAGACCGCCTTCAGTAGTAAGGTTCCCAGTTACTGTGGTCGGTGGGCCTCAGTTCACTCCAGACCGCCTTCAGTAGTAAGGTTCCCAGTTACTGCGGTGGGCGGGCCTCAGTTTACTCCAGACCGCCTTCAGTAGTAAGGTTCCCAGTTACTCTGGTCGGTGGGCCTCAGTTCACTCCAGACCGCCTTCAGTAGTAAGGTTCCCAGTTACTGTGGTCGGTGGGCCTCAGTTCACTCCGGACCGCCTTCAGTAGTAAGGTTTCCAGTTACTGTGGCGAGCGGGCCTCAGTAGTAAGGTTCCCAGTTACTGTGGTCGGCGGGCCTCAGTTCACTCCAGACCGCCTTCAGTAGTAAGGTTCCCAGTTACTGTAGTCGGTGGGCCTCAGTTCACTCCGGACCGCCTTCAGTAGTGAGGTTTCCAGTTACTGTGGCGAGCGGGCCTCAGTAGTAAGGTTCCCAGTTACTGTGGTGGGCGGGCCTCAGTTCACTCCGGACCGCCTTCAGTAGTAAGGTTCCCAGTTACTGTGGTGGGCGGGCCTCAGTAGTAAGGTTCCCAGTTACTGTGGTCGGCGGGCCTCAGTTCACTCCAGACCGCCTTCAGTAGTAAGGTTCCCAGTTACTGTGGTCGGTGGGCCTCAGTTCACTCCGGACCGCCTTCAGTAGTAACGTTTCCAGTTACTGTGGCGAGCGGGCCTCAGTAGTAAGGTTCCCAGTTACTGTGGTGGGCGGGCCTCAGTTCACTCCGGACCGCCTTTAGTAGTAAGGTTACCAGTTACTCTGGTCGGCGGGCTTCAGTTCACTCCGGGCCGCCTTCGGGAGTAAGGTTCCCAGTTACTGTGGTGGACGGGCCTCACTTCACTCCGGACCGCCTTCAGTAGTAAGGTTCCCAGTTACTGTGGCGGACGGGCCTCACTTCACTCCAGACCGCCTTCAGTAGTAAGGATCCCAGTTACTGTGGTCGGCGGGCCTCAGTTCACCCAGAACCAGAAGGATGACGTCAACGACCCACCAGACACCAAAGCCACCAAGGGTCAGCAGCTTCCCAACTGCAGTCCCTATCAACAGAGGAAAACTCACATCAGTAATAAATTACAGAAACTTTGAATAATTACGCAAAATGATCAAGGTTACCTTATCTCAACTGATCTCAAACCTTTTATGTTTTCACCAATTAAACAGAACAGGTAAAATGAAAGAAATAATTACAGTAAGTCCCAGGTTTCTAGAAGATATACAAGGAACTTTCACCTTAAAGTCTAGAAGGGTGATGTCAATGTCAGATTCATTACCTGTGTGGCCCAGGCAGAACCTGTCCATCCCAAGAAAGCCTAGTAGTACTGAGTATATGAGGGTGGAGACGAACTTGTGGCCTGTGTACCTGCAACATTCAGAAACACATGCTAATATACTTACCTTTTAAACGGTGAAAGTGTTACTTTAAATTTAACCTTTGTGTGCATACAGAATGTAAATGCAGTACACTTTATACGAAACTCATATATAACGTTCTAAGAGTGGGAAACATATCCTGGAATATAGGTTGCAGTGTAAACGTACCAATTTTTTTCCAGAGAACTTGGCTTGACATTATTCCCACAGTTCTCTGGCATACATACGTATCCAAACCAATCTGAATTCTACATAAATGCCTTTTAGTTTAGTTTAAATTATGATTCATGCCATAAACATGAAATCTTGGTGTAATAGGTCACTTGGATTTGGATTTATTGTTAATCTTTAAGCCTTTGAGGCCCATAAACATAATACAATGTTCATTCACAAACCTGACATCGCTATGAACATGGCATAATGGTTTCACCATTTGTCTTCCCAACATTCAATGGCATATGCAAACATTCTGGTAGCTAAATTATGCAGAACCAGAGATTCTTTGCTGGTCATTAAAAAATAGGTGGCGTCTAAAATCCATTACCACTTGGTGCACATGACGGCTATACACTGAGCCAAGACGCCTCCCAGAACAATGAAGTGTGATTACATCAAACATTACATCAAGCATAAGATGCCGCAGCCAGGGTGCGACTCCATGACCTGTCAATCTGGAATGGAATGTTGGTGTTTTAGGCCACTTTTGTGCACATACAGGCTAAATTGGGCCAAGGAACCTCCCGAGACGATGAAGGATGAAGGAATGAAACATGCCCCAGATTAGGTGCCCGAGCCCGGATTCGAACCCAGGACCTATTGATCTGCGGTCTAGTGTGCTAACCACTACACCAGGGAGGCCCCCCCTGTCAATCTGGAGTCCAGCCTGTTTACGTAGAGACTCTCTGATTAAACATATTAAGAAGATTAAATTGAAGCATAAAGAGAATAATAAGCATACTTACTTTATACATGGGTATTCCTGGATACTGAGGAACCTGCGCTCCCCATAGCACTCCAGGCCACTGAGCGCCTCACACCAGACCCGGGACGTCTCCACATCCTGGTACTTCTGCCCACCAAACTGCAATACAGCAGAGGACAACATTCAAAGCTTAAATAACATCAAACAAACTAAAGCCAGGCATTCCTTTATTATTGTTTGTAGTAGTTCACAAAAGAGTTGTCAAAATCAACATGTAGGAAAATCATACATTTCTTCAATGTAGAAGTTGGTATATTTATTTGATACTCCTAAATGAGCTAAAAAATGGCAGCGGCTAAATGTTCTGTAATTTACGAGATATTCATTAATGTGACACAGTATGGAGTCACTTTAATACAGCTTTATCCAGTCTCTTTTCACACAATATCGAATCTGACTTTACTTACTTTCACACAGCCGTATCCAGCCTCATCTCTTGCTGTCACATTGCCTTGGTGGTCCAATGGAGGGAACTCACATTTTCTAAATTCATCAGGCCTGCAACAAATGTAATAAATAATATTGAATGATTATACTTTACTATTTAACATTTAAAAATATAAAATACCAGCCTTGTAGACTTCTTAATAATTCTTTCATTCAGGTCTGGTATGCATGCATTCATTCTGCTCGACGATCGTATCATACTGAAAACTAGCCATGCATTACCCACTCCGTTGTCTCAGTCTGTATTGCCCTATGAACTAAAAGGTTTATTTGAAAATCTAGATATACACTTGGGCTAAATATTACATTTTCATATAATTTTCATATATATTGATGATTAATAATCAAATTCATCCAAATAATTAATACATTTCTCACTTGTATTTGTCTATACAAGATACCAACATCTGAACCAGATAGCGACATTTGCTTTTGGTATATATTAATACAAAACACAATATGGCATTGAGGATTATGGCTGATTGCAAAGTCACAGTATTAGTCTTTCATTGAGCTGTGAGGGGACAAGGGGACGCATTTTAAATAATATGAACAGCTGGGTGTGAGAGGGGTTTCTCTGTCCAGAATCGGAGCCTTACACCATACAGGCTATGGTGACCCAGGATCAGCTGCTGATAATGCAATGCATGTTAGAAATTATAGGTAACTATTTCTAGGTGCTAAGTATCAGAAACTATTGTATATATAATTGTTTAAGGGGGTTCCTTCAATTATCATACAGACTACGCAAAATGTCATTTAAATTAATGTTTGATTATTTTTCTGAAGTCCCATAATTTTAAGAAGGTCTGAGACATTGGGACCCACCCGCTGGCATACCTCAAAATCTCTGCCAAGGCCAAAGTAAAAAAATAACCCCCTTTTCAAGCACTGTATTATTTATCAACGTTAGCAGTTGTCAGCTGATCGCAGTGCCTATGCCTATAGATGTGAATATTTCATTGCCTTTGGCATACAACATAGCCTTATGTCAGTAACAGCATGCCTAGAAAAGCATTATTACAAGATGCATACATCAGACAGTTTACCCATCTTGCTCCCAAGAAGTAGGCAGATTTCTTTAGTAAGCTGGCCCTGGGTATATCCTCAACTTAAGCCAAGGACCTGGGGCTTGGCAAGGTAAATCAGCGTCACATGCACAAATGCCCCCAATGTGGCGATGCCTCCCCTGCATCTATCGTATGGATAGAGTGGATAGATATGAATGGACAGAGCGGGGAGGGTCCCAATATAATGTAATTTATAGCGAGCGTAAGCGAACTCTTTAGATAGCACACATATAAACAAATTATAAAATTTATATCTGAATCCCATACTGTTATGAGCTAGTGAAATCCACCGGAAGTCGACCTCTACTGAGGAAAGCGGAAGAGATCACATGTAATGTACGCATGCATAGGGGGTTTTTTTCATCGCAGATTTATTATTGTAAAATATATACATATATATATCAGCGAATCTTGCTGATTTGCCAAAAAAATACCTCTTGTTTTATGTTTTATTATTTATTGACAAGAAAAGTTTAATGTTTTAAAATGGAATTCGAGACTTTGTCACAGCTATAATTAGCCCAGAACCCTAGGCTGTGTGGGCTGAAACACAGCCTAGTCGCATTCCATAGTAAAATTCTGGTCTGGAACAACCCCATTTCAAGGTTGTTTGACTTTGAGCAAGTGTAGCTCTGATTCTCCTTTGCTGTGGGAAAAGTTTGATAACAAAAACAAACATTAATCCTTTTCTTAATACTTCCTGACAAGTAATGACTAATCATCACATAAGTAACCTTTCTTGAAAGGCTAAAATAATCCAGTCTGTCACCAATGAACTAATTAGCATGGGTTATAATATCATGTGATGACTTTGCACATGTGCAGTGATCAACTTCCTGTAAAAAAAATGGTGGCATGTTGTTGTCCATTTTTATGCCAGTAGGCAATTATGGCTCCTTTTGAAGAGTTCAACAACTTTGGAAGAGTTCATACATCAGTAATTATATATAGAAAAGTACCTTTACATTGTTGAAACTAATTTATGAAAGCTGTACTTAAACAATTCAATTTGTCATGTGAAGTTGATTTCTCACTATAGAAGGCTATGATTCTTCAACCATAGCCATGCGAAAATATGATTGGAACAATCTAGTTTTGACACACTTTCTTGATGTCAGAAGATAGAACAAGGTATATAAAATATGTAAGCACTATTATTGTATGCGCACACATTATAGTAAAAGCTACAGTTGATTCCCTACTAACGCTGAAGGATTTTAACATTGTCACCGTTGTGTCCCTAGAGAAGCAGGCTTGCCTGGGGGTAGCCCCGTTTGATGGCGTTAATGGTTACGGCAGACTGATAGGCCGTCCTTACCGCCACGGCGTAGGTCGCCATGTTCAGTCTAAAAAACGGTGAGATGTCCACTTTACAAGTTGCTGGAGGTTTTGACACCAAACACTTACCTCTAATTTTTAGTTGTTTAAGTTCAGGAGCATTATCCTCAAGGAGTGTCTGACTGAAATACGTTTCATGCAACTAACACTAGCTCAACTCATTCATTTTGTTCACTAACAAGTTTTCCTGACTAGCGTTGCCATCTTCTTGTGTTGTCTCGTCCCACGAGCTCGCTAGATGTCGCTAGTTTCTTCCGGTCAACGCCCTCTAGCGAACTGGCTGCACATTTGTCAAAGACCTGGTTCCCGTTCTGTTTATCAACAGTGACAAGTGTCTACTCACCTGTTTTTCTGTATACCTGACAGAAAAACACGTGTCACTGTTAATAAACAGAAAGAGTGTTGGAACCAGGTCTTTCGGAAATGCGCAGCCAGTTCGCCAGAGGGCGTTTACCGGAAGAAACGAGTGACATCTAGCGGTCTCGTGAGACAACACAACACAAGACAACAAAACTTGTCAGCAAAAGTTGTTAACGGACCAAATAAAAGAATTGAGGGAGTATTAGTAGCAGGAAACTTATTTCTGTCAGACACTCCTGGAATATAATGTTCTGGAACCTAAAAAAGTAAGAATTAAAGGTGAGTGTTTTGTATATAAACCTCCAGCAACTTATAATGTAGACCTCTCACGGTGATTGGGACCAAACATGGGGACCTACGGTGTGGCTGTTATGGACATAGAACAATATAAAATCCATAACAAGCCATCTGATGGGGCTAGCCTGGGGGTACTTACGCCAAGGCTAAGCTATAATAGATCTACTGAGTAATTATGATATCAAAATGTTATGAAAATGATGTCAAAATGAGAATTCCTAAGCAACCGTAAGATGTGCCACAAGCATGTGCATCATATACATCATCCCACAAGATATGATGGCAAGACGAAGTAGGGTTTATTTTGAATATTAATCTAGAAGTATCCCCATGGAATAGCTGAATTAATAAATAGATCTATGTGCTCACATTTTTTAGGTAGCACCTATAATATATCAATATTATAAGGGGGCATCTCTGCGTGGGTGGGGGGGGGGGGGCATTTCCGCATCTGACACCGGACCCAATCTGAACTGCACCCATTCATTCATTGTCATTGATTTAAATTTCAACTTCAAGTGTCACTTGTCAAGTGCAACTTACAAATAAGAACACAAAATCAGTGGTGAGTAAGGGTTGAAATCAACCCCGCATGTTTCATTGAAGCATTCGTTGACGTTTTCGTCGAGTACGATTTGTGTCGAGTATGTATAAAGGACCACAAAATGAAGAAAAACCAAAGAACTACACAGTACGAGGAGTGCAAATGTCATCTTTTGGGTCCATGATAGTTTTAACCATGCAAATTTTACCAAAGAATGTATTGACAAAAAATTACGGTCGTGACTTTGTCCCGGTGATTGGTTTACGCGGCGCTGATACTCGAGCCGTGCTAATGCATGGGTATTTGATTAATTTCATCCGAAACAACCAATTTTGACCAGTGGATAATTTTGATTATCTACTGGTTTTACATACATACATACATACATACATACATACATCTGATACAGCTGTATAATCAGGCTTGAAGTCTATCAGCTGGTCGTGGCTTTAAACCAACGCTTTTACATTTATAATCAGTGCAAAACATACCGCATAACTGGAGGATTTATTGATTTACTGAGGAGGGAAAATACAAGTCTTGGGTGTAGAGGTGCTGTTGCCAGACTGTGTCCAACCTTCCCTTGAAACAATTCAGTAAGGGGGCCGTTACTACATTGTTTTGAGTCTGAAGTTTAAATGTAGTTCGAACGGGGCCATTTCTAGATTTTTTTCTATTCTAATGTCGGGCTCTCATAGTTTAATATTGGACTTCATAAATAATTACAAGCCAAGAGGGAAGTTCATTTATACATGTGTCTGTATAATATAGGCTTGTAGGACTGACCAAAATGCAAATTGCAATACGGAGGCATTTCCTCAGTGTATAAGGGCTCCAATATGCCCAAATAATCAGACAATTCAGCGAGTTAAAGTTAATCTTCCTAATATTGCAACAAACGAGTTTAGAGCATAGTGAGTACCTTTATGCGCAATAAACGTAAAACAGTTCACCCTGAATGGGTTCTCTTGCAACCTGGATTTAAAAAAAAAGAGGTGCATTTTCGCTCGCCGTAGCCGGGACGTTATCATGTTTACCGTAGTAGTGCCTATAGCCCCAAGCACACGAGAGGGAGTCAGTGTGACGTCATCCACTGTCGTGTTGTGCAGCTCTCACCACCTGAGAGGGAGTCGGTGTGACGTCATCCACTGTCGTGTTTTGCAGCTCTCACCACCTGAGAGGGAGTCGGTGTGACGTCATCCACTGTCGTGTTGTGCAGCTCTCACCACCTGAGAGGGAGTCGGTGTGACGTCATCCACTGTCGTGTTGTGTAGCTCTCACCACCTGGGAGGGAGTCGGTGTGACGTCATCCACTGTCGTGTTGTGTAGCTCTCACCACCTGAGAGGGAGTCGGTGTGACGTCATCCACTGTCGTGTTGTGTAGCTCTCACCACCTGGGAGGGAGTCGGTGTGACGTCATCCACTGTCGTGTTGTGCAGCTCTCACCACCTGAGAGGGAGTCGGTGTGACGTCATCCACTGCCGTTTTGTGTAGCCCCCATGCGCACAACTTGAGAGGCCGGTAGTCGGCGTGACATCATCCACTGTCGTGTTGCGTAGCCCTCACCACCTGAGAGGGAGTCGGTGTGACGTCATCCACTGCAGTGTTACGTAGCTCTCACCACTTGAGAGGGACTCGGTGTGACGTCATCCACTGTCGTGTTGTGTAGCCCTCACCACCTGAGAGGGAGTCGGTGTGACGTCATCCACTATCGTGTTGTGCAGTCCCCACCACATGATTAGCCTGGGAGTCGGTGTGACGTCATCCACTCTCGTGTTGCGTAGCCTTCGTGTCCTATGAGAGACGCGTGACGTCATCGACTGTTGTGTTTGGACACTTACACCAACACGAGGAAAACCAATGGCCCACAATTTGTATATGAGGGTGTCCTGCAGTAAGGTGGCACGGATGCATAATGACGACTGCTTGGGGAACAGACTATGACCTTTCAAAACAGTGTTTCTTTTGATTGTATGCCGATAAAACAGATAAACAAATCACTGAAAATCGTGTGTTTATAGTTGTTTTATTGAAGGGCAATTTGCAGTTTATTTCATCAAGCGCTGAGTTATAATTAGATCTGGACTATACGTCAGCGTGTGTCTACTTCATAACGGCATCAACAAATCCCTATTCATAATGGCATAGTATAAGATGCAGCACATTGGGAAGAACTCGAAGGAAAAACATAGTGGATAGGGAACAGTCGATAGTGGAACGTACAAGATAACGACGGAAAACAAAAATGAGGAGATAGGTATTGAGAAGTGAGACATCTATGGCGTTGTCAGCTTTAAGGCCAACATTATCTACCGCGCACCAGGATTCAAGGTAGGGCAAGGGGTATTTCCGTTCCTCGGGAATGGGCTTTTGATTTCACCGCAAATTGGGAACGAGGATAATAATTTTTCTTGAACTGGGAATGGGCTATTAGCCGACCGTCGTGATCAAGGGTTTTCATTAATCGTGAACTGGAATTTTCATATTAACTAACCGTGCAGCGGGAAATCGCCTATTTATATAATGTATCCGCCTTTCATTCGTATGCGGGAAATTTTCTTTTCAATTCATTTTGACCTGAGAATAAAAACATTTCATTATCGTAATCTGGGAACAAGACCCTCCCTTGCCTGATAATATTACCTGATATTGTGTTATATTTTGTTGCGACGGGGGTGACCTTTTTATTTTTTCTTCATGTTACTACCGAATCCAGACAAGCTGTCGCTCACATGGTCGCGAGCAAATGGCACTAAGTGGAAATTTCTATTTCGCCACTAAGGGATTGTTACTTTTATCCTCCTCCTCCTCATCCTCATCCTCCTCATCATCAGTCTGACAAACACTGTCAAAAAGTCGCTCTTGTGATAGCCCGGGTGATTGCATTATCGCAGCACGAGTCGTCTCTGGCTAGATAAAAATCATCACCCCACCATCATTGTAATCATCACCCCGCTATCATTGTCATCATCACCCCACTATCATTGTCATCGTCACCCCACTATCATTGTAATCATCACCCCGCTATCATTGTCATCATCACCCCACTATCACCCCGCTATCATTGTCATCATCACCCCGCTATCATTGTCATCATCACCCCACTATCATTGTCATCATCACCCACTATCATTGTCATCATCACCCCACTATTATTGTCATCATCACCCCGCTATCATTGTCATCATCACCCCGCTATCAGTGCCATCATCACCCCACTATCATTGTCATCATCACCCACTATCATTGTCATCATCACCCCACTATTATTGTCATCATCACCCCGCTATCATTGTCATCATCACCCCGCTATCAGTGCCATCATCACCCCACTATCATTGTCATCATCACCCACTATCATTGTCATCATCACCCCACTATTATTGTCATCATCACCCCGCTATCATTGTCATCATCACCCCGCTATCATTGTCATCATCACCCCACTATCACCCCGCTATCATTGTCATCATCACCCACTATCATTGTCATCATCACCCCACTATCATTGTCATCATCACCCCACTATTATTGTCATCATCACCCCGCTATCATTGTCATCATCACCCCACTATCATTGTCATCATCACCCACTATCATTGTCATCATCACCCCACTATCATTGTCATCATCACCCCACTATCATTGTCATCATCACCCCGCTATCATTGTCATCATCACCCCACTATCACCCCGCTATCATTGTCATCATCACCCACTATCATTGTCATCATCACCCCACTATCATTGTCATCATCACCCCACTATCACCCCGCTATCATTGTCATCATCACCCACTATCATTGTCATCATCACCCCACTATCATTGTCATCATCACCCCACTATCATTGTCATCATCACCCCGCTATCATTGTCATCATCACCCCACTATCACCCCGCTATCATTGTCATCATCACCCACTATCATTGTCATCATCACCCCACTATCATTGTCATCATCACCCCACTATCATTGTCATCATCACCCCACTATCATTGTCATCATCACCCCACCATCATTGTCATCATCACCCCGCTATCATTGTCATCATCACCCCACTATCATTGTCATCATCACCCACTATCATTGTCATCATCACCCCACTATCATTGTCATCATCACCCCACTATCAGTGCCATCATCACCCCACTATCATTGTCAACATCACCCCACCATCATTGTCACCATCACCCCATTATAATTGTTGCTATCACCCCGCCATCATTGTCATCATCACCTCACTATCATTGTCATTATCACGCCACTATCATTGTCATCATCACCCCACCATCATTGTCACCATCACCCCATTATAATTGTTGCTATCACCCCGCCATCATTGTCATCATCACCTCACTATCATTGTCATTATCACGCCACTATCATTGTCATCATCACCCCATTATCATTGTCATCATCACCGCACCATCATCGTCATCATCACCCCACCATCATCGTCATCATCACTCCACCATCATTGTCATCATCACCCCATTATCATTGTCATCATCACCCCATTATCATTGTCATCATCACCCCATTATCATTGTCATCATCACCCCATTATCATTGTCATCATCACCCCACCATCATTGTCACCATCACCCCATTATCATTGTCATCATCACCCCATTATCATTGTCATCATCACCCCATTATCATTGTCATCATCATCCCACTATCATTGTCATCATCACCCCATTATCATTGTCATCATCATCCCACTATCATTGTCACCATCACCCCATTATCATTGTCATCATCACCCCACCATCATCGTCATCATCACCCCACTATCACTGTCATCATCACCCCATTATCATTGTCATCATCATCCCACTATCATTGTCATCATCACCCCATTATCATTGTCATCATCACCCCACCATCATCGTCATCATCACCCCACCATCATTGTCATCATCACCCCATTATCATTGTCATCATCACTCCACCATCATCGTCATCATCACCCCACCATCATCGTCATCATCACCCCACCATCATCGTCATCATCACCCCACCATCATCGTCATCATCACCCCACCATCATCGTCATCATCACTCCACCATCATTGTCATCATCACCCCATTATCATTGTCATCATCACCCCATTATCATTGTCATCATCACCCCATTATCATTGTCATCATCACCCCATTATCATTGTCATCATCACCCCACCATCATTGTCATCATCACCCCACCATCATTGTCACCCTGTTTGATCTATCCAGGCCATCCACTAGGGACACCGATGGGCTAAATCGGACCCCAAAACGACGGGAACAACGAGATGGGGGAAAATGCCCCAAAATGGCCGAAATGCGTGTATACGTGTGTTGAGAGTGGAGTGGGGGGTGTGTGGGGGTGCTAGAGTTTAACGGGTGTATGGACTCGGTGGTGGGAGGGGGAGGGGGGCAGGGTATCCCGGCAGCACAGGTTGCCTGTCCTCACAGACATAATGTACAGACAATGTGTTCCGTGGGTCCGAGTTAAGCCCAATCCCATGATGCCGGCCCCCGGTTTATAACGCCCTACTAATGGTCGCTCTCCGGTGTTTAACGGGATGAAACCGGACAATTGGATTTGGCGCCGAGTCCGGAAAACCAGCGACTTGTGTTGGGGGTCGTTGTGGGTGTGCCCACCTCGCTCCCCACCCATTCCACCCCGTGGCCTCCCCGCCTGCCTCCTGCAATCAGGATGGCCCGGAGAGTGCACGTGACAGGGAGACGTGGACGAGACACGCAGACAGACAGACACACAGACAGACAGACACACAGACACACAATGGGGCCCTGAGATAACGAAGTCTTTGATGCCGACCGTCGTTGTCACCCGCAAAGCATTCATCCGGCAGTGGAATCTTGGGGGACGGCTTGCTGGGACTTGCGTTTCATGGGGAGGAGGACCGGATAGTCTGGGGTTAGGCGGTGTGTGAAGGAGATGGTGGGGAGGAGGAGGATATAGTCTGGGATTGGGGAGGGGGGTTTGAAGGGGATACCGGGGAGGGGGTAGGGGGGTGATTGATAGATGTGAGTACGGGGATTGATTGAGGTGCATATTTCAGGGCACCGCACGTGGTTTTGGGCCATCAAAGTGACGAGTGACGCGAGTGACCAAATCAGAAAAAGGAAAACATAATTCAATTCAATTCGTATAATTAAATCTGGCTGCCAGAACTACCACATAACTAACGTCCTGGCGACAACAGATTTTTTTTACCCCCATCCTCACTGCACCAGAGCTCACAAATAGGCCTATGTGTCTTTGTAGGCCTAATCTCCGTTGTAAATAAGGTTATAGCCGCCCAAATTGTTGAATGCACTTGAGCTATATGTTCTCTCCCTGGACTGTCAACATGTTAGCTGAGCGACCCTTGCCCATAGACCAATGTGGAAGCGCACTACCTCAGTGGTTAAAAACACTCTGCAATAAACAAGAACGCCTGTATGGGGTCGATGCTCGATCGCTCTTTGTACCTCATCCGGGGCGGATCTAGGAATTTAAAAAAGGGGGGGGGGGACACTCAAAAATATCGCCAAAATCATGTCAGGATTTAAAAGTGTAGCATTTATGGCCTGTTTAGTGCAATAATTATGCATATTGATCAATATGATTACTTTCCTGGAGCCTGCGATTCATAAATATTGTATTCATTGATTGAAAACGAATGCATTTTCTCCCATATTTACCATTAATCTTTCTCTTCAATAATCTGTAAAAATAGCCTCGAACATCTTTGCAGTCTTTGATGGTGTGGCGCTTTGGACAACAAATTCCAGGGCCTTGTGGGTCACCGGTACCCGACAACATGGAATCTCGTTGAGTGTTTTCAAGCAGAGGTTCAGACACAGCAGAGGAAGTAGATCCACTCCGAGAGTCAATAGAGTCTACGTGGATCTGCAAAGGCGACTCCAGAAGCCTTGCCATCATTGCAGGGCAGAATCAGTTACTGAAAAAACATACTTGATGCGTCCTAACCTAATAACGTTTACTGGAACCGAAATGTCCGCCAGCCGTATTTGGAGGTACCGAAACGTGCGGGAGCCGAAATGCCCGAGAGCCGCACTGGTAGGTGTCGAAATGCCGTGATCTGAACGTGATCTCGTCGCTGTTACGATATACTGCTCTCGGTAAAACGAGTAGTATCATTTAAGTACTGGCTAGCGTGTCGTTAGGGTCAGGTGGAATATACACCGTCCTTAACCCAAGCGAAGTTCCACAACAATTTCCAGGAGCGAGATGGGATGGAAACCATTAAGCTGTCTGATGAAGTTTGGAAAAAACGCGCCCTAAGAAAGAAGCACCACTGTCTAGACAGAAAATCTAATTATGTTTTACCTTTCTGTTGACATTAAGGCTTCTTATGTATTATTTCTGGGGAAGGCCCGGTGTCATTTCTCTTTGGTCGCCTTATTTAGCGAGAGAAGGGGTAGGTTAAGCGAAAGTACCAAATCCCTTTTGGCGGAAAGAACATAAGTGTGCATAACTGTCTGTATGAAGCATGGAGACATGTTTGTGAGCTGAGTAAGACAGATAAGATAAAGATATATGACTTGCATAGGGGGCATTGAAATAGGTACTGTACTACTCGGTCAATATGACATGTTTTTATTAATCAAATCGTCTATGTTTGAGCTTGTGAATTAACATGGATAAGACTCCAGCGCGACAGTAACAAACATTCAGTAGAACCAATTCTTCCGACATTTGGCTATGGAATGTAATGTTAGTATGTAGGATATGCTAGATAAGAACATAGAGAGCAGATAGGACGAAGATCCATAGACTTTATTTATCAAACATATTATCGTTAATCTGTAAGATTACGGTGATCACAGAAAGTGATCACAACGTTTTGTTTTCGACGATCGCGTATTTATTATATAAAGAATGGCTTCTCACGAACACTTGTAGATTGGGACACCAAATAGATTGCCTGACTTTCTTTATCACGGAATTAAACTATAAAAATAAGATACTAAAACAAATAAGAAAGAGCAGTTCTGCTGCATCATTACTCACAACAGTTAAAAACGCCTTGATATAGAAAGTACTGATTTATTTTCATGTGTTGCTCTTAATTCAATGGATATATAGATTACTTGAATGTATTGCAAGAAATTTTGTACTTATTTATGATCTCTTGAAAACAAAGAATGTAAAAAAAAAGGGCAAAAGACTACGGTGATCAGAAGGTTGTTAGTTCCCCCCAAGAGTACAGATATTTATCCATAATCCAAGATGCTTGGATAAAGCAATGGAAACATCGACCGGAAACTGACGGAGTGTTGCGAAATATGCCTTGAGGAAAGAGGATAGCATGCTGATATCCCAGTTACGTCCACATTCGCTAACCGCATTGTCAACGAAAATATTTAGCAGGTTTTGCAAATAAGTAATAATAAGTAGGTGAATTTTTTTGAATTCACAGTATTTTAGACATAGTAATATTATAGCTGTAACAAATCATCAAGTTGTCACGAACTGTACCCTGGTAATGAATTTTCTCGATCACCAAGATTAATGCGAGTGTGCCAATATACAGCGGCCGTAGCCGACAGCAGACTATGACGCAGATACCCCCCCCCCCCTCCTACCCTTCAGTCACTGTTGCGGACTAACGGTCAGTTTTACTTCGTCGAAAATGGGCCTCTCACCTCTCCGGAGGACCACTGCTCCTTATCCCAGTCTACATATTTAGCCATTTCATGATGTTTCTTCCGCAATAAATAGCGACCAGGCGTGTTGATTGATTGATTGAAGTTTTTATTATAGTGAAACAATATGAAAAATATAAAAAAATTACATAGTTACATAGACATGTACAGCATACCCAGCGTGTAGCATGGGCCTATAGGTCAGTTTTGAGCAACAAAGAGTGAAGACAATAGAATGAATGAAAAAAAACAAAAAAAACACCTTAAGTGAAACTAAACAGAAAGAACTTACACCCATATCCAACAAAAAATTGTCGATAAATAGTTAATAGTCAGCTAAGGGTCGGGGCGCGTCCATGAAGCTGATGGAGGAGGTGCACTTCCACATAAAGCAATGGCGACCATGCCTTCCATCCGAGTTCTTGGGTCGTCAGTGCATCCAGAAGGGCACGTCAACCACCGGAAGTGACTGGCCAGGCTCATTGACAAACAACCGCTACGTGGCGCTACTGTCGTTCTACCCGTACATTTCATAGTTTGGTCCTTCGTCCATTAATTGCTTTTGATTTTCCGGGATGGATTTTAGCTGCTTAAACTTCAAAGGTATGAAAACCCTGCAATGGTGACGGTAACGAAATATCCGTTTTAACGACCATATCAGTATTCTCTGAGTTATAGACTCGTGCCCTAGCGAAATCTGTCCGCATGCATAAATGTAGAAAAACTCTTCATCTCTCCGCGGTTTAACGCTCCGTGGCTTTCGACAGCCGCACCCGCTTGATTCGTGGTTGGCAGGGCCAACGAAACGATTCGTGGTTCACAATATCACTCCCCGGGCTCCCACCCTCCTCTCTAGTTACCCACCGTGCCTACCCCCCCCCCCCGCCCGCCCCTCCCCCACCCAACCTCCCCTCCCCTGCCGTCTCCATGGCGCTGGTCTCAGGCATGGTAGGAGCAGGCTACTGGAACAAAGGCCGCTGGAGGTATTACCATCTGGCTGGCCTTGCTAATGGATGGCTCAGCGGGTGGACGCGTCTTGCGGATGACTGCCCTGACCCCGGGGAGTTCCGTACCCGTACGTAGCCAGCATGGCTGAGGCCGGCGCAAATACATGAAGAAAACAATATGAGGTTCCATATTATTTATAAGTTGATTTATTGTGATGTATGGTTTCAAATGCAAGAGCATTAAGAGGGAGGGGTGGGGTAAGAATAAGGAGGGGGTGGGGGGTGGGGGTGCAATGCGAGGTTCAAAATTATTTATAAGTTCATTTATTGTGATGTATGGTTTTAAATACAGGATTAGGAGGGAGACGTAGGGTATTGGGGGAGGGGCATGAGACCGAGCAGAGAGACGAGATGGAGGGGCAGTGGGTGGTGGGGGAGGGGAGGGGGGGTAGGGGTAGCAGCAGCAGGAGAAGGAGGGGAAGGAAATGGAGTTGGCTTTAATTTATGTGGCGTGGCGTGGCGTGGCGTGGCGTGGCGTGGCGTGGCGTGGCGTGGCGTGGCGTGGCGTGGTGTGGCGTGGCGTGGCGTGGCGTGGCGTGGCGTGGCGTGGCGTGGCGTGGCGTGGCGTGGCGTGGAAACGCTCCGCATGATTTACAATACATGCTCTCCAGCCCTCCAACTCCTTCAAAATGACGCCCTGCTCTCCAAAATGACGCCTGTCATTTTGGAGAGCAGGGCGTCATTTTGAAGGAGTTGCCGGAATATCTGGCATCGCCTATATGAGCCCGTCGCTAGGCAGTCACTGCACCAAGCTTGTTTCATCATTTACGTGAACAAACGGGACTTTGCCCTTCCTCTCTATGATGCGGCAAGTCATCCCTTCATCTGTACTGTGCTGTGATAGGTCACAGCTTTATCATTCATCCAGTAAAGGCTGTAGCAATGTACAATTCCTGCTTCGGAAGTTTTCACTGATTGCTTGGTGGCATTCTGTATGAATTTCTCTTCCGGGAATGCAATACGATGCGCACTCTTCCTGCTCTACTCCACCCCCAACCCCACCACACGCCAATAAGAGATTTTGGTGTTTTATGCCACTTTGGCACATGAAGGCCAAACCGGTTCATAACCTCCATATGGACATAAAATCGATGTTGGAGGATACACGATCTGCTGATCTGCGGCTTAGCGTGTTTGCCAACTGAGCCAGGTGCGGAGGCTCCCTCCAGTCATATGAAGCTCATAAGCTGGCATGCAACGTCACCCTGCAAATCGCTCCAAATTCATCGCCTAATTATGTCCCTGTTTTCATTAGTCAATGACTTAAGATGAGCCAATCACAACACATATGTAAGCTATCGTATGAAATAAGCTAATTACAGAACAACCATACCCCAGAAAACACACAACGTTCGCACAACGTTGGTTTTTGGTTGTAATCACGTCATCTCAAAGTTAACATCAGGACAACGTTGTTACAACGTTTGTCGCAAACATTGAACTGATGTTTCCTTGCCTAAATTCGATAAAAATACATTTGCCGTGTGTAATGACTAATAAAAATTGACGGCTGGTAGCACTTGCTTTAAATACAAAAGAATGAGAAGTCAGGAGTGGACGTCAATCAGAAAACATCTATAAGTTATCGTGTGAAATAAGCCAATCACAGAACATAAGCTATGGCATGAAATGAGCCAATCACAGAACATCTATAAGCTATGGTATGAAATGACCCAATCACAGAACATATATGACCTATCGTATGAAATAACGCTATCGCAGAACAACTATAAGCTATCCCATGAAATAAACAAATCACAATTTGTAGCCTTTAAGCTTTAAGTCGGTGCATCAAATGTGCCAAGCAACATCATGGTAGGTCTGTAGACTGACGTATAAATGAACCGATAACAGTCGACACGCGTCTGAATGAGGTTTGTAGGCCGATGTCATAATGAGCCAATGACAGAAACTCTATAGGCCGACGTGATCAATGAGCCAATCACACAACAGGACACATCACACCACACAAATGGTGTAGCCATCTCAGTGCCCCAGAAGTAAATTATTGTAGTAAATGGTAGGCGTGAGTAATATGCGAGATATGCTGAAACAATGGTTTGTCCTAACGTGGAATAGCGACCCAGAAATCCAGAACCATTTATGTCGCAAGGTTGTGGAATTGCTTTTAGGGTCAAGGTCGCATTGCAGGTGGTCGAGATATATTAAGGTGACCGAGAGAGCATGGGAAGTGTGTGTGTGGTGGGGGTGGGGGGGGGGGGGGGGGGTCCGACTAGGGGTTGGATTGGTCGCGTCGCGGGCGAGCAAGTTGTGATCCCGGCCGTGGGTCGCTTTCAAGGTCAAATAAAGGGTGCAGACAGTCAGTATCCGGCGGAAGCAGATGCAGAGCTGTAGAGTGGGGGTGGTGAGGGATGGTGGGGTGTTGGCAGAGGTAAATGCCGTGGGGGATGGGGAGGAGGGTGGTGGTGGTTGTGGTGGTAAGGGTTGTAGTGTAGGAGGTTTTGGTGGGAGGATGATAGTTGGATCAGTGGTGGGGGGTGTTAGCTATGGTAGGGCTGAAGGTTGTGCGGGTGGGATGGTAGTCCGATGGTGGAGTGGTGGTGTAGTTAGGGGTGGTGGTCATGGTGATGGTGACGGCGGTGATTACAGCGTTTGGTGCAGCTGGTGATGATGGAGGGGATGGTGATGCAGTAGTAATAAAGGTAATCACCCCACCATCCTCACACCACCCCTACATCAGCCCCCCAACAGCACCCCCACCCCCTGCGCCCGCCAATCCCTCCCCTGGGCCCCATCGCGGCACTGAAGCGAGGTTGTATTTTATGTGTTACGGCGGCAAGGAGTCCCCCGAGCGTTTGTCTCTAAAGCGCCAAACACCTTCGTGCGTGGCGAGCCCGCACGGCCTTGACCTTGCCCGGCTCGTTTTGTAGGAGGACTTTGCGGATTATAGGTGTTAGGGATTTATGGCCATGTGAGCAAACCCTCCGGCCCGCCGGGGGACGGCAGCGGGGGCGTGGTGGGAGGGGGGAGGGGGGCGGTCGGGAACCCCCACGTTGGGGCTATAGCATGGGGGAGGCATGGCAACGGGCCCCTTACTCAAGCCGTCAAGCTACACGTGACCCGGAGGCCGTGACGCGTCTTTTTTTCTTGTCGTTTTCTTATTTTCTTTACAATATAAAGCCAATCACCGTAAACCGCGGTTTGAGAGTTCATTAATTACTGTGACGATGTGAATTGCAGCGCAAGATAAAGCAGAAAGAAACCCATATTCACTAAGGTGGACTTAAATAAGTATTTTTTTCTGCGGGTAACGTGTGTCAAATTATTATATTTGTGACCCAATTCTGAAACAATTGTCAGCTTTTTGGGAATTATATCCAGTAACTGTTAACCTAACAAGAAATATAGCAATTTAAGGCCATGCCAGTTTGCAAGGTTTCTTTTTATGAGTTTATGAACTGTAGATACAAATGCTAACATATAAGACTAACTATTACACTAACGCATTATGTAATAGTAGAATAATTGGGGTACGAATGTGTTTTAAAAATACCCCAAACCTCGTGTAGCAGAATTTTTTTTTTTTTTTTTTTTTTTTTTTTTGTAAAGTCGTTTATTTCGAATCCAAATAGTTGTGGGTACATAGCAGCCATACGTCTGACATATAAAACATGAGTTCACATCAAGTATACAGTTAGGTATAATCTGACAATGTTGTCCAGATCCTAATTTACTAAATTGTCGCTAAGTGCTGTTGCATTCTATATAATATCTCTCTCGATTCTGTACTAAGTATATTCTTATATATTATTGATCGATAGTGCAGTTCTCTTCTAAGGAAAGAGACAGTTTCGCTCCACATTCTTGATTTCTGTTGGGCGTTGCATACCAGCCATTCCTTATAAATAAAATAGGTCATAAGTGAGATAATAAAATTGGTTGTTGTATTCTTGTCACCTAATACAACATTATGTAAACAAATATCAATTTTTAATACATCGGCAGCACAAGACCATATTTTCTTTGCATGCTTACATTGGTATAGAAGGTGCCAGATATCTTTCTCGGTTCCGCATATTTGACAACAATCGCTGTTAGCTTTCCCCCATTTATACAAATTTTTATTACATGGGAGTATTAGGTTTAGTATTTTGTATCTGAATTCTGCAAGTTTAAGTAGCAGTGAAATAAATGACTCGGGAGTGATATAAATAATGCAGGCACTTTTTATTTGAACAATATACCATGACATATGAAGAAAACTCAATATATTTATTCCTTGATGGTAATATACATGCATTTCACTTGAACGTTTGAATGTTTCGTCTTGCGTCTCGTTCTGGTTACTTATACAACAGTTTACTCCGGGAGATTTCAATCATTGAAATCACCAAGTGACATCGTAATGGAATAAACACAAATGTGGTATACAATAAATGCAAGGGCATGTTGACTAAGATATTTTTGTGCCCAGCCTGGTGCACCTGTTTGTGGGATAAGGTAGCTGTCTTGTATGCTAATTCCTCCTAATTTTTTTGAGGTTTAACATATTTCTCCATATATTATAGAGATATAATGGTGGAGACTGGTTGAAAACGTGTCATCGTCACACATCATCGTCATGCGTTATCATCACACGTGATCGTCACACGTGATCGTCACACGTGATCGTCACGTAAAACGTCACACGTGATCGTCACACGTAATTGTCACACGTCATACGTTATTAAGTAAAAAAAAGAAACATTTAAAAATAAATAAAGGTCACATGGGATTGTTTGTACGATCTAGTCTTTCTCTGCAAAAGAAATTAACTAAATTATTCCACTACGAACTGTGCATATCCCTGTGGCGCTGTGACAAGGTACACGCGCAAGGACATGGTCTGCCAGTATTTGACGAAGGCGATAATGTGTCCAACGTTATACAGTTACAGAACCTCGTTGTGTGTAGATCTCGTCCCGCCGGTGGCAATACGAGACATGATGACAAGGGTGTATCTCGTGGCCATAGTCGTGATGTCTGGAAGTCCCTGTGAAATACAGCACATAGAGGCAGAGGGAGTAACGGAGAAAGCGAAGCGAGAGAGAAAAAAAACAGAGAAAAAAGTATGAGGAAGATAGGGCAAGACCGTGGGAGCGTGTGAGGGAGAGAGAGAGACCGAAAGAGGGAGAGATCGAGAGAGAGAAATGGGGAGAGGAAGAGGGCGAGAGAGAAAGCCAGTTATAGAAAGAGACACAGGCAAGCAGGACAGGAAAAGGCAGATTGAGATTCGACCCCCTCGACATGAAAGTCGAGAGGGAGCCCTTGACAAGGCCAGGTGTTATTTCTCCCATCCACCGTTTCCTCCGCCCTACCCCATCCCTCACCCCACCTCACGCCATCCCTTCCCCCACCTCATTTCATCCCCACCCCACCCTAGCACCCCCCGACAACCCCCCCGGGGCGAGGCCGCGCGATCCCACACCGCCGGCCTTAGAGGTTCATTAAAGCAGACAAGCGCTGTCCAATGCTCAGCGTATCGATCATTTTCCCGCCAACGCCAGCAACAAGGGAATGCCTGACTCAATGAGGGGAGGGTGAGGGACGGCGGTGGGGGGGGGGGAGGCCAAGGCAGAGGCGTTAGCGAGGAGAAAGGGGTTGGGGACGGGGACGGAGGCAGGGGGGGGGGATTGGAGGGACGATATTATTTACTGTTGTCATGAGTTGCGTCTTCATCTGCTTAATGTCGCTTTCATGACGAATACTCAGGGTAACGCGTCGTTATGGCAACGTGAATCCCTGTCATGATTTCGCTGCCACGGTAAGTCCGCCTGACTTCCTTCTGTATTGACTCCTCCACGAACCCCCCCCCCCCATGGCCCTCCCCCTACTGACCTTCGCTTGCCCAGTGCGGCACCATGCGCTGCTTCCGTCCTTACATAAGCTCCACCCCCGGCCCCCACCCCTCCTCCCACTCCCGGGCCCTCCCCCCGACCGCTAACCCCTGTGCCCTGCCCCCCACCGCCCTCCTTTCGCACGGAGTCTCGCGCACGACCCTGACAGACAGCCACCATGGCGGAGTGATATGGGACTCGTTGGCTTCTCTTCTAGCCGCAAGCTGACTGGGGTTGGGGGCATCACGATCTTCCTCGGGCTCCTGGGTTCGTGTATGTCCTTATCGGCTCCCTGTACGTAGGCCTTCAGATACGGCCCCACACAGATAAAAACTGACAGAGACACACAGATAAAAACAGACATAGACACACAGATAAAAACAGACAGAGGCACACAGCTACAGACTGAGAGACATGGGCTCAGACCGATTCCGCGCTGGCCAGTTTATCAAGTACAATTGTAATGTCTTTACCCGTTTTTTATGAAAGTCTACTTCACTGTTTGGCATGTGTTATTAATAACTCTATTGATCTGTGCTTCATCTGTTCATGCAAGCATATTCCGGGAAAGCAGTATGGCTCGGTTCAGCCTCTCCTCCTTGCACAGTGACCCTTCCTCCCCCTCCCTCCTACCCCTTCCTCCCCCCCCCCCCCCCCTGCTGTCAGTGACCCTTTCTCCCCCTCCCTCCTACTCCTCATCCCCCTCTCTCACTTCTCAGTCAACCTTCCTCCTGCCTTTCCTCCCCCTTGTCTCAGTGACCCGTCCTCCCCCTCACTCCTACTCCCCCCCCCCTACCTCCCACCCCTCCTCCCCCTCTCTCACTTCTCATAGTCACTCTTTCTCCTCCATTTTCTCCCTTTTTCCTCCACCTTCTTTACGCTTCTCTCTCCTGTTCTCTTCTCTGGCTCCTGCATTGTTCCACTATCCATCAGCTTTTTCTCTCCTACTCCTGCGCCCCTTTCAATCCTCCTACCCCCCTCCCCCTCCCCCTTCCCCATCCCATGTTTTTTGTTCCGGCGCCCGTGTTTTTTCTCTTGGCGGACCAGTGTGAGAAGCACGACCCCGGTGTTTTATTCATTGTAATCCACCGTGTGGGCTGCCGGCTACCAGGGTTCACGCGACGGCTTAAAGGTCATCCTTAATTCTGTGACGAACTGAAGGAAAATGACTGGGATGAACCGCGCTCACAGGGCTCCTGCTTTCTTTCCGTCCTTCCTTCCTCTCCCCTGCCCTGCCCTCCCCTCCCCTCCTCTCCCCCTCCCTCCGTCCCCCTACCTCCGCCCCCTTTCCCGGATGTCATTAGCCGAGGTTCCCCGTCTCCGCAGCGGTCTATCCGTTGTCCGTCAGCCCCCTTCAAGCTAGCTTCCACTTCTATCCGCGTTACGCTAACTCTCACGGAAGGGGTTTAAACACAGACTCCCAGACGACACAGTGGCAATTTCGCAGCCAATCAGCTAGCCTCAACATTCAGCCGTCTCGGTCGTCCCCATGCAATTGGCAGCCTTTCAGTGGATCCCTCCCAGCGTCAGAGAGTTCAGAGGCCTTAGAACGAGAGACCCAGAAAGGATAACAGAGAGAGAGAGAGACAGAGAGAGATAGAGATGCCCATAGTAGCGGGATGAGTAAGACATTGAGGCTCTAATTCCAGCCGACCTTGTGGCTGATTGTCTCTCCTCGTCCCACAATGGCCACATGCCAAAGATTTTTCCGCTGGCGACTGACAATTCAGTGGTAATTACTTTCCCTGGCACAAAGGAAGGCAGAAGATCTCCAATTACGGGTGGGCCTGGAGTACGTGGTAATCCGTTCACAGCGCGCATGATAACACTCCTCCTAGACACGTGACCCAATGTAATCAGCGAAAAGAGCCAAGTGATCGAGAGCCGTGCAGACAGCGTCCACATTGTCCTGTAACACTCAAAACCATCCCGATTATATCGCTACCGACTTCCTTGTAGGTCACCCTAATAGCCGTTCGTTCGCTCTGATCTGTCGCGTCATGGGCGATAATGCGTTGTTTCATCAGTTGTAAGGATGGCATTGCTATAAACTTTAGAAAGAGAATATCTACAGAATATCACATAGATCACGTGACCACATGAAGTTGAACGACTGTTGGTCTCTGTGTGATTCCCGTTCTGTTCGTTCCGGCAAATCATCGTATTGACAAACAGCCCCATTTCCGCTTCATCCGGCGTTTGGACAAGTGAATCGGATTCAAGTTTATCAGGCGTGCAGATAAAGATCATATTTCCGCCCTTTCCATCGTTTAGATAAGCGATGCTATTTCCGCTACGTCCATCGTTTAGACAAGCGATCCTATTTCCGCATGGTTCCGCGTCAACATAAGCGACCCTATTTCACCTTCGTCAGGCAATTAGATAATGCATTTAGATAGACGATCCTATTTCCGCTTCGTCCGACAAATCTCTTATATAAGGGATCCTATTTCCGCTTCGTCCGGCGATTCGCTTATATAAGGGAAATTATTTCCGCTTCGTCCGGCGATTCGCTTTATAGGCGATCCCATTTCCGCTTCGTCCGGTGAGTCGCTTATATCAGCAATCCTATCTCCGCTGCATCCGGTGAGTCGCTTATATAAAGCGATCCTTTTTCCGCTTCATCCGGCGAGTCGCTTATATAAGCGATCCTATTTCCGCTTCGTCCGCCGAGTCGCTTATATAAGCGATCCTATTTCCGCTTCGTCCGCCGAGTCTTCCCCGAAGTCGGTCGTGGACGTAATGATGGTGATTCGGTTGTCGTTTGTACGATAGAGTCGCCCCCTGGAGCGACACTGGTGGCAGATGGCGGCCACCGTGGCCCCCCAGCAGCACAGACCCGTCACCAGGCGCAGGTAGAACGGCCACCCGAAGTGAAGGATCACGTCGTTGAATATCGTGATGTGACTGCTCTCGTGGCGGATCTTGGTTCCGAATAAGGAGACGGACACGGTCGTCAGCAAACCTAGAGGGGGAAGAGCAGATATATGCGCACTTATAACGGAAGTGTTTTTACATTTTTATACTTCATAGTGTTATGTAAAGTTGCTTGTGGTTTGGATTAAGCCTTCACCCTCAATGTGAATTTGCCAAGGCGAGCTTATACACGAAGGGTGGCCTACTCAGATATCACGTGGAAAGCTTTTAATATATAAACATAGGCAAAAATAAAGCACATAACATATGGAACTATAATTAACTATTTATATATTGTATACTAATTCGATACCTCGACCATTTCTATTCTGGTGTTAATTGTCACGTAACTTCCGACACGGACAACGGAAGATAGCCTAATGATCATTGCACCATCCTAGCGGCAGGATAACAGCTCCCTTGCGCCAAAACCGACCTCCGACAGAAAAACACGACTGACTTAACAAGGATATGGAGCAGCGTTCTTAAGATACACACGCCCGCTAAAAGATATCTACTATAATATATGAGAATAAGAAATATGCCTTTTTGATTTACCTACGATAATCTGCGACACCAAATCATGTCACTATAACTTACCTGTGATGATAAGTGACACCAATAGATACGTCACTATAACTTACCTGGGATGATAAGTGACACCAATAGATACGTCACTATAACATACCAGCGATGGTATATGACATCAATAGATATGTCACTATAACTTACCTGGGATGATAAGTGACACCAATAGATACGTCACTATAACATACCAGCGATGGTATATGACATCAATAGAGATGTCACTATAACTTACCTGTGATGATATATGACATCAATAGATATGTCACTATAACTTACCTGTGGTGATATATACCAATAGATACGTCACTATAACATACCAGCGATGGTATATGACATCAATAGATATGTCACTATAACTTACCTGTGGTGATATATGACATCAATAGATATGTCACTATAACTTACCTGTGATGATATATGACATCAATAGATATGTCACTATAACATACTAGCGATGGTATATGACATCAATAGATATGTCACTATAACTTACCTGTGATGATATATGACATCAATAGATATGTCACTATAACTTACATGTGATGATATATGACATCAATAGATATGTCACTATAACTTACCAGTGATGATATATGACATCAATAGATACGTCACTATAACTTACCTGTGGTGATATATGACATCAATAGATATGTCACTATAACTTACCTGTGGTGATATATGACATCAATAGATATGTCACTATAACATACTAGCGATGGTATATGACATCAATAGATATGTCACTATAACTTACCTGTGATGATAAGTGACATCAATAGATATGTCACTATAACATACCAGCGATGGTATATGACATCAATAGATATGTCTCTATAACTTACCTGTGATGATAAGTGACACCAATAGATACGTCACTATAACTTACCTGGGATGATAAGTGACACCAATAGATACGTCACTATAACATACCAGCGATGATATATGACACCAATAGATACGTCACTATAACATACCAGCGATGATATATGACATCAATAGATACGTCACTATAACATACCAGCGATGATATATGACATCAATAGATATGTCACTATAACTTACCTGTGGTGATATATACCAATAGATACGTCACTATAACATACCAGCGATGGTATATGACATCAATAGATATGTCACTATAACTTACCTGGGATGATAAGTGACACCAATAGATACGTCACTATAACATACCAGCGATGGTATATGACATCAATAGATATGTCACTATAACTTACCTGGGATGATAAGTGACACCAATAGATACGTCACTATAACATACCAGCGATGATATATGACATCAATAGATATGTCACTATAACTTACCTGTGATGATATATGACATCAATAGATATGTCACTATAACTTACCTGTGATGATATATGACATCAATAGATATGTCACTATAACTTACCTGTGATGATATATGACATCAATAGATATGTCACTATAACTTACCTGGGATGATAAGTGACACCAATAGATACGTCACTATAACATACCAGTGATGGTATATGACATCAATAGATATGTCACTATAACTTACCTGTGGTGATATATACCAATAGATACGTCACTATAACATACCAGCGATGGTATATGACATCAATAGATATGTCACTATAACTTACCTGGGATGATAAGTGACACCAATAGATACGTCACTATAACATACCAGCGATGATATATGACATCAATAGATATGTCACTATAACTTACCTGTAATGATATATGACATCAAGAGATATGTCACTATAACTTACCTGTGATGATATATGACATCAATAGATATGTCACTATAACTTACCTGTGATGATATATGACATCAATAGATACGTCACTATAACATACCAGCGATGGTATATGACATCAATAGATATGTCACTATAACTTACCTGTGGTGATATATACCAATAGATACGTCACTATAACATACCAGCGATGGTATATGACATCAATAGATATGTCACTATAACTTACCTGGGATGATAAGTGACACCACTAGATACGTCACTATAACATACCAGCGATGATATATGACATCAATAGATATGTCACTATAACTTACCTGTAATGATATATGACATCAAGAGATATGTCACTATAACTTACCTGTGGTGATATATGACATCAAGAGATATGTCACTATAACTTACCTGTGGTGATATATGACATCAATAGATACGTCACTATAACATACCAGCGATGGTATATGACATCAATAGATATGTCACTATAACTTACCTGTGGTGATATATACCAATAGATACGTCACTATAACATACCAGCGATGGTATATGACATCAATAGATATGTCACTATAACTTACCTGGAATGATAAGTGACACCAATAGATACGTCACTATAACATACCAGCGATGATATATGACATCAATAGATATGTCACTATAACTTACCTGTAATGATATATGACATCAAGAGATATGTCACTATAACTTACCTGTGGTGATATATGACATCAATAGATATGTCACTATAACTTACCTGTGATGATATATGACATCAATAGATATGTCACTATAACTTACCTGTGGTGATATATACCAATAGATACGTCACTATAACATACCAGCGATGGTATATGACATCAATATATATGTCACTATAACTTACCTGTGATGATATATGACATCAATAGATATGTCACTATAACTTACCTGTGATGATATATGACATCAATAGATATGTCACTATAACTTACCTGTGATGATATATGACATCAATAGATATGTCACTATAACTTACCTGTGGTGATATATGACATCAATAGATACGTCACTATAACATACCAGCGATGGTATATGACATCAATAGATATGTCACTATAACTTACCTGTGGTGATATATACCAATAGATACGTCACTATAACATACCAGCGATGGTATATGACATCAATGGATATGTCACTATAACTTACCTGGAATGATAAGTGACACCAATAGATACGTCACTATAACATACCAGCGATGATATATGACATCAATAGATATGTCACTATAACTTACCTGTAATGATATATGACATCAAGAGATATGTCACTATAACTTACCTGTGGTGATATATGACATCAATAGATATGTCACTATAACTTACCTGTGATGATATATGACATCAATAGATATGTCACTATAACTTACCTGTGGTGATATATACCAATAGATACGTCACTATAACATACCAGCGATGGTATATGACATCAATATATATGTCACTATAACTTACCTGTGATGATATATGACATCAATAGATATGTCACTATAACTTACATGTGATGATATATGACATCAATAGATATGTCACTATAACTTACCTGTGATGATATATGACATCAATAGATATGTCACTATAACTTACCTGTGATGATATATGACATCAATAGATATGTCACTATAACTTACCTGTGATGATATATGACATCAATAGATACGTCACTATAACATACCAGCGATGATATATGACATCAATAGATATGTCACTATAACTTACCTGTGGTGATATATACCAATAGATACGTCACTATAACATACCAGCGATGGTATATGACATCAATAGATATGTCACTATAACTTACCTGGAATGATAAGTGACACCAATAGATACGTCACTATAACATACCAGCGATGATATATGACATCAATAGATATGTCACTATAACTTACCTGTAATGATATATGACATCAAGAGATATGTCACTATAACTTACCTGTGGTGATATATGACATCAATAGATATGTCACTATAACTTACCTGTGATGATATATGACATCAATAGATATGTCACTATAACTTACCTGTGGTGATATATACCAATAGATACGTCACTATAACATACCAGCGATGGTATATGACATCAATAGATATGTCACTATAACTTACCTGTGGTGATATATACCAATAGATACGTCACTATAACATACCAGCGATGGTATATGACATCAATAGATATGTCACTATAACTTACCTGGAATGATAAGTGACACCAATAGATACGTCACTATAACATACCAGCGATGATATATGACATCAATAGATATGTCACTATAACTTACCTGTAATGATATATGACATCAAGAGATATGTCACTATAACTTACCTGTGGTGATATATGACATCAATAGATATGTCACTATAACTTACCTGTGATGATATATGACATCAATAGATATGTCACTATAACTTACCTGTCGTGATATATACCAATAGATACGTCACTATAACATACCAGCGATGGTATATGACATCAATATATATGTCACTATAACTTACCTGTGATGATATATGACATCAATAGATATGTCACTATAACTTACCTGTGATGATATATGACATCAATAGATATGTCACTATAACTTACCTGTGATGATATATGACATCAATAGATATGTCACTATAACTTACCTGTGGTGATATATGACATCAATAGATACGTCACTATAACATACCAGCGATGGTATATGACATCAATAGATATGTCACTATAACTTACCTGTGGTGATATATACCAATAGATACGTCACTATAACATACCAGCGATGGTATATGACATCAATGGATATGTCACTATAACTTACCTGGAATGATAAGTGACACCAATAGATACGTCACTATAACATACCAGCGATGATATATGACATCAATAGATATGTCACTATAACTTACCTGTAATGATATATGACATCAAGAGATATGTCACTATAACTTACCTGTGGTGATATATGACATCAATAGATATGTCACTATAACTTACCAGTGATGATATATGACATCAATAGATATGTCACTATAACTTACCTGTGGTGATATATACCAATAGATACGTCACTATAACATACCAGCGATGGTATATGACATCAATATATATGTCACTATAACTTACCTGTGATGATATATGACATCAATAGATATGTCACTATAACTTACATGTGATGATATATGACATCAATAGATATGTCACTATAACTTACCTGTGATGATATATGACATCAATAGATATGTCACTATAACTTACCTGTGATGATATATGACATCAATAGATATGTCACTATAACTTACCTGTGATGATATATGACATCAATAGATACGTCACTATAACATACCAGCGATGATATATGACATCAATAGATATGTCACTATAACTTACATGTGATGATATATGACATCAATAGATATGTCACTATAACTTACCTGTGATGATATATGACATCAATAGATATGTCACTATAACTTACCTGTGGTGATATATGACATCAATAGATACGTCACTATAACATACTAGCGATGATATATGACATCAATAGATGTCTTACCTGTGGTGATATATACCAATAGATACGTCACTATAACATACTAGCGATGGTATATGACATCAATAGATATGTCACTATAACTTACCTGTGGTGATATATACCAATAGATACGTCACCATTGTTTAGCTGCGATGTTACATGACACCTAGAGATACGCCACTAGTACTTACCTGTGGTGATGCAGGACATCAAGAGATATGGCACTATAACTCACCCCCGACTAGTAGCACGAGAAGGGTGGGTTTGGCGAAGTCGACGGGACACTTCGTGAGTCGCCGAAGATGTTCCTGGGCACAGTCGAGCAGGGAGAGGAGGAGGGAGAGGGTGAGGAAGCCCAGACACCAGTACTCCAGGTGGGCCACCACCGAATACGTGTCTGCAAGCACAACAGACACAGTGAATCGCGCTGTTGTCACAATAGTCTGATGCTGCATTCACGGAGGGGGGGGGGGGATCCGCGGGTGCCTTGACGCCTGAGAGAGAGCTATCCTTACGGAGCGGATATTTTAAAACTTGCGATCGGGGGGGGGGCTCTAAAAATGTGAAATATGGGTTCACAGAGCGGGTTGCCGCGAAAAAGTAGCCCTTGTGAGCGGATTTTTGCCGTAAAACGCCCCCCCCGAGCGGATTTTGGCGGCAAAACCTCGACCGAGCAGGTTTTGGCGATGAAAAATGGGGGGGAGGGGGCGTTACCGCGAACAGCAATGTTTTAAGTCCCCCCCCCCTTGGTGTACACTGGTAGAAATGAAATGCGCTGTTTAGGATCTATAGATTTGTATTCGCTATATTGATCCGAAAGGAATATGTCACTCCTGTTGGCAGCCGGGATAAGATATATCCACGTGCCACGTGCCCTTCGGATAGGGGAAAAATATGTTAGATGGTCGCGATATATGTTACTCCCCATGCCAACAGGAGTAACAGGTAAAATAGTGGTGGATCTGGTGATTATATTCAGTATGTTTAGTTAGTTTAGTCGTACTATAGGCTGGCCTCAAGCCAAGCTACATAAACAAGACACAAACAAGACAACGAACGCACAGTCATGACAGTACATACAAACGATATAAAAAGTGAATGTGGGAAACTACAATAACCACTCTGGTATTTTCTTTGGAGAGCCAAGCTTACAAATTTACATAAATTAAACATAACTTGCTCGTTGTTTGTGGACATCAGCTCTACAAATTTATCCGTTGTTGGGAACATATAATAGTAGTTCTTTATGTAGAGTTTACGAATATCGTCATACAACGAGCACTTTAGTAAAAAGTGAGCTTGTGACTCGACTCCGTCCACCCCGACGCGTTGACAATGGAATCGACCTTTTTCGATCATCAAATTATTATTCGCGCATTGGAATCTGCTATACACGCTATGCAAACGTTTGAATCGTATACATGTGAGGTAGCGCTCGGGGTTTAACATAGTTTTATAGCAGCAATATTCTGGTGCCAGCTTTGTATTGTCACACACTTTGGAGTACCAATTCTGGGTGAGAATATCCCTGGCTCGCTGAGAAACCTCTCGCATGAAACAAACTGGGTCCCCAACTGTCTGCGTGATCCATGCATAACCGAAACCATGTCTAAATAACCAAATCTTCACCTGCGTAACCCAGTTTTGTGTGGTTCTCCTAACATCGTCATGTTGATATAACATGTTATATGCAGCTTTGACCAATCTGTTATGCAGCTTTCCCAGCCTGATCTGACCGATACCTTTGAGTGGCAGTCCATACTAGTTTAGGGGTGAAATGGAACCCCAAGTAGTTATACACAGATATACAATGTATTTTGTTCTCAGATAACATCCAGCGTTCATTCCCTCTTAATGACCCCCCATTTCTAAAAACCATAACTTTAGTTTTCTTTAGATTTACCGACATTCCACATTTGTGGCAATACTCTTCAGGTACACATATTTCTGCTCGTAATCTGCCTACGGTATCGGCCATATTCGACAGATCGTCCGCGTACATCAAGGCTATTAAATTTGGAAAGTTCTCGTCAATAAATACACCTTTGCAGTTTTGACCTCCCAGCATATCAACATATTCACCCAGATATAAAACAAATAACAGCGGTCTAAGTAGACAACCTTGTCTAGTTCCTAAAGTACAATTGAAAAATTCTGAGAGACTGCCCGCGCTTTGCACAAGATCGCAGTTTACCATATAGAGACTTTAAGACTCGGAGACATCTGCCGTGTATACCAATTGAAACCAGGCTGTGCCACAGATGTGCATCAGTGACTCGATCAAAGGCCTTTGAAAAATCTACATAAAGGCAATAAAAACGGCCACCTGATCGTGACAAATACTTATGAACACATGCTTGCAACACATAATGAATGCTTGATGCTTGCATAATGAATGCTTGATCTATAGTAGATCGCCCCTTCCTGAAGCCTGCTTGGCACTTGTGTATCTTATTCCCTTGCTCAGCCCAATTTGTCAGTCTAGTACACAATATCTTCATGAACACTTTACCGACCGTGGCTAGTAGTGATATCCCTCTATAGTTTTCTGGATTATCTTGTGGATCGTTTTTCCAAACTGGACATATAATAGCCTGAGCTCATTGATCTGGGAAATAGCCTTGAGACATTATCTGATTGAAGATTCTAGTTAGGACGGGGACCATAATATCTACGCCATTTTTCAGTATGTTTATGTAGTTGCCAAATCAATATCATCCATGTTATAAATCGTATACACCAAAAGCATATGTCGTGACATGAAGACATTTTACGCATTGTAGTGTTGCTGGTCACCAGCCAATTCACATAGCTAGCTTGATTCCGGGACCAGCCTACTCACAAGTGTCCGACAGAGGGCGCAACTGCTTGTAGTATTACGAGATAACTTGATGCCAATTTAAGGGGGAATTATGTGCAATTAATTGAGTAGCGCTAGAAACGGGCACACGTGCGAAAGTGAAACTTATTAAGTAGCGCTACAACAGGAACTCGTGCGAAAGTGAAACTTATTAGGTAGCGCTAGAAACAGGCACACGTGCGAAAGTGAAACTTATTAGGTAGCGCTAGAAACAGGCACTCGTGCGAAAGTGAAAGTTATTAAGTAGCGCTAGAAACAGACACACGTGCAAAAGTGAAACTTGTTAAGTAGCGCTAGAAACAGGCACACGTGCGAAAGTGAAACTTATTAAGTAGCGCTAAAAACAGGCACACGGGCGAAAGTGAAACTTATTAGGTAGCGCTAGAAACAGGCACACGTGTGAAAGTGAAACTTATTAAGTAGCGCTAGAAACAGGCACTCGTGCGAAAGTGAAACTTGTTAAGTAGCGCTAGAAACAGGCACACGTGCGAAAGTGAAACTTATTAAGCAGCGCTAGAAACAGGCACACGTGCGAAAGGGAAACTTATTAATAGCGCGGGAAACAGGCACACGTGCGAAAGTGAAACTCGTCTTAATCAGTGATCCTTTGTATTCCCATTTCATTTACCCTTCAATTGATGGAGTCCATGAATTTTGAGACGGTACCTTTCAAAAACGTCTAAACCCACTCAGAATGTAACAGGAAAGAGAGATTAGAATAATATTGGAAGTGTTAACAAAACCACTTCCTTACAGAAAATGTTCACAATTCTAAACGAATTATAAACGATTGATTTTGTGAGAGATTTAAACTTTTGCCTTTTAAACGTATCACTCTGCGAACATATTCATGTCAGGCTCATACATGAACAATACATGTATGAACAGGTAAATTAATACATAAATTAACATAATAATTAATATGAATGGTTTATGCAAATATTTGGATGAATTCGTGATTTTAAGAGAGGAGATCACCAGTAGATGTTCTGTGTGTTGATTTCATATATTTGGAAGAGCGTTTTAATCGACGTTTTGTAACGGAATTACACATGTAAAAAAGGAGTATGACTGCCCGGGTCATGCGTAGAGCGCACGAGCTCTGCAGAGGGAAACATAAATTTACGTCACGAAACGTCGAATGATCGCGTATCGACTATCATGTTTGGACGTGTTACCGCATCATTGGGGTTAAGGGCCAATATAGAAACAACAGGGAAAGTCAATAATGTCACGCAATGTAATAACCCACTCCCCAACACCGATATTAAGGCAGCCATTGTAGTATTGCGCAATTTCGGAGAATAGACGCTTGAATCTCGAAGGTTATATATTCATGTAATATCACACAATGTCCCTTTAATTTCCACATGAGTCAGACCAAATATTCACTTCTTTAACTTCTCATAAAATTCTCATCAATGCTTAGGCATAGCGACCAGAGGCGGATTTCACCAACGCAGTTTAGCCGACTACAGGGCTTAGTCGGCTAAAGTTACCACTATAAGCCCCGTTGCCGGCTAATTCGCGTTCGTGAAATCCGCCGCAGGGAAAACAAGCATTTTACAGCTTGATTTAACATTGCTTCATAATGAACTAATAATTGTGTCGCTTGTTTTTGGCGGGGTTCGTTCTGTCATTCATTCCTCGTTAATCCCCTGGTCCAGTATTGGGCGGGGGGTGGGGGGGGGGGGCGAGGAGGGGGGGGGGGGGGCAGGTGCCCGGCCACAGCGTCGGGACAAGGCACGCGATGCGTTGAGATTAATCCTCATCCACCGTCGTACCGGGAACAGGAAAACTGGGTTAACCATTTCCTTAACAGATTGCAGGAAGGCTCACCATCCATACCCCTTCGGGAAGTCCTACCTCGCGTCTAATCACCGAATAAATTACCCTAGACCTGTGTGATCGCGTTACGAGGTTAACAGAGGAGTGTTTCGTCCAGTCTTGTTAAACAAGGATCAGTGACCGGTGTCTCCACGCGGGAAAGCAATTCTTGCTTCATGCGATGTAATGATTTTAACAGTAGCGACATATATATTATCTTACCTCGTGTTATCTTGACACTCTTGTGTGCCGTATTGTCTCATTCACGTGAACGGGGCCGGCGCGATAGCTCAGAGGGCTAGAGCGCTCGCATTGAGTGCTCTGGTCACCTGAGAGCCTAACGGCACGTGGGTCGGTGGTTCGAGCCCTGCTGTGGCCATGTCTGTGTGGTCGCAGGATAAAGATCCCATGTCTTTCTTCGTAAAGAGTAGGGGGTTACCCCAAAAGACATGGCTCCACTCTCCCTTCCTTCTCTCATTGACGCGATATGCCCAAAAGTGGTTAAAGTGTCCTGAATAACCAACCAACCATTCACGTGAACAGGTCGCCCGTCCATTCAGTCAACCCAATGTCGTTTTCCCCGGGAGCTTCTTGAGCAAATATGACATCTTGTTGGTCTTATAGATGTCCACAACAACCACAAATTAAAAAATATAAAAAATGTAAACACGATGAGTTGGGGATTTTTAAATTCATGAATATACAAATATTTGATGTACTGGATGTGGTACTAGAAGTAGGCAAATGGATCAGATTCTGCATGTTGCCCTAGCTCTTCATTAATTAATGTACACCTTGTTACTCTAATCCAGTGCGAAACGTCATACCTGGTGTCAAAGGCTTCAATGCGAGAGTGCTTAATATTATGCAACACTGAAAAACTTATACTCATTGTCAAAATGAGAGAAATACCTGGTTTCCCTATGTGTCTTTGCTGGGGGAAACAGTGAGTTTGAAAGAGCTAACGCCGTGCCAAGAGTCATCATCTAGTGGTCTGTCTTACCGTCCCAGGTGTTTAGGAATAATGGTATTATTTATGGATATGTCAGGGGTCACGTAGCATCCGGCAGCCTGGCTGTGTCCGTCTCACCAGGAGGCAAACACATTTTGACTTGAAGACGCACAACGTAAGCAAGCATGGTACTAATATGAGCCATCTGGAAAAATCCAAAGTCCTATCATTACTAGACCTTTATCTCTACATGTATCGCCGGTCAACATGCCGCGAGACAAACATCTGCATTATTAGTGAGACACGGCACTGTTTTTTCACCCAACAGGATATGTATACCCCCGCCAAACACCTTTATTATTAGTGAGACCCTGCACTGTTTTTTCACCCAACAGTATATGTATACCCCAGCCAAACACCTTTATTATTAGTGAAATTCTATAGTGTTTCTTCACTTAACAGGATATGTATACCCCCGTTAAACACCTGTATTATTAGCGAAACCCTGCACTGTTTTTCCACTCAACAGGTTATGTAGACCCCAGCCACACACCTGTATTATAATGAGACCCTGCACTGTTTTTTCTCTCAACAGGATATGCATACCCCGCCAAACACCTTTATTATTAGTGAAATCCTATACTGTTTTTCACCCAATAGGATATGCATACCATGAGTTCTATGCGACTATACGCTGCATTACGTCATACAAGGGGCCGGCCCGGTAGCTCAGTGGGTTAGAGAGTTAGCCTTGAGTGCTCTGGTCACATGAGAGCCCAACGGCATGTCTGTGTGGTCGCAGGATAATGACCCTATGCCCTTCTTTGCAAAGAGTAGGGGGTTAGCCACGGGGACATGGCTCCACTCTCCCTTCCGTCTCCCATTGACGCGATATGACCAAAAGTGGCTAAAGCGTCCTAAATATACAACCAACCAACGTCCCATAACATGGCGGATCCAGGACTCCTACTCCCCGTATGGTGTGTATGTGTGCCTCAGCGTTATACACGACTTCGCAATTATACGCCATCTTGAAAAAAAGTTGAACGGCGCAAAGAATTCTGGGAAATATTTTGGTGGTTTCTATATAGGGATAAATACTATATTTGCCGGGTATTGGTAAGGCATGTATAAAATTATTGAGCATGTCTAACTTACATTCAGATTACGTAACTTTTCCGTTACATAAATGACAATATTGCATGTTTAAGTGTCTGCAAAATTGGTGGTCATGCGATGACGCCATCTCGCAAAGACCAAAATAATACCCAAAATGCATTGTATATGCAGTGGCGCCTCACAGTGGATTAATCTGAACTGTGGATTAATCTGAAATGATTTGTCAAGTCTATGGGAGGAGGTATGTTGGGTCAGGTGACAGATGATCCCCTGGAGTGGATGCCAGAACGAGGCGTGTCGGGGTGGGGGTGACGGTGGTGGGGGTGGGGGGGGGGGTGTAGCAATATTGGTCCCGGTTTAATTAATTATCAAATGGACTGCGGCGGTATGAGCGATCTCGTCCCATATTAAACCCTTAAAGGATTTATATGTTGTATCAACGCACTCAATGCATGATTGATGCAAGGCAATCATTTTATTAATTAAGTGATGCATTTACGCAAGATGAAGTGTACGTCATAGTTATCTGTGGTCTGTGTGGAACTGGTGGAAAATAATTGGTTCAGTGTGGTCCAATGTTGGTGGCGACGAAGGAGATTGTTATAGTTGAAGGTGGATGAAAGGAATACGTGAGCCACGCTGAATAACTAATTTGGCAACACGGCAAATATTGGTATTTGGAAATTGAAAGATGAACAGGCACTCCGGGATCACAGGTCATCGGGCTGCTAAAAAACACAATAACATGAAATAGAGAATTCTCCCATGATTAGGAGACTTTTAAACATGTGGATGAAAGAACCTATACTATACTTTAGTTTAATTATTGAGGGGATGTAACCTTAGTGTGACCCCTACCTAAGGGGAGGGGCTCTCCAAGGGTCACCATTCTTTACAGGCCTATCTGTGTAATGTTATGACCGATGGCGTGGGGTTGGGGGGTTGGGGGGGTGATATACATCTGGTGGGGGGGGGGGAGTCCGCGGGTGCCCCTGAATCCCTGAGAGAGCGGACATTTATGCTGAAAAATATACCTCTATATATAGAGCGGATATTTGAAAACCTGCGGCCCGGGGATGGTGGTGGTGGGGGGGGGGGGAATGAAATGAAAATGTACGTTCTTAGAGCGGGTTGCCGCGAAAAAATGCCCCTTCCGAACGGACTTTGGCGCTAAAACGCCTTGACCGAGCGGATTTTGACATTTTGAAAAAAAAGGGTCGGGGGGCTTTACCGCGGAACCCCCTCCCAAATGCAGCAATATATTAAGTGCCCCTCCCCCAGGGTTGCCTGTGAGTGCGCGTGAAATAGATGATAAAATGATGCAACGATAATGAAGGACTTTTAATGATATAAACCTGCCCTTTACTAACAAAAACCTTTTTGCTCATATAATGCCACACCCAGACGCCTTCACACCTGTCATCCGCGTGATTAATGAAGCTGTTGTGCCGATGGACAAAGCCGGTAGGGTTTCGGCAATTACCAAAAGTACGTACATTACGACCCGCTTTACCACCTGAGGCATGAAGATGTGTCTATAGACTGCGGCAGATATATGTACAGTAGAACATGTCCGGGAACATGAACAACCGAATATGCTGAGGAAGGAAATATATCTGCGATTTACCGAACGCATTTGCTTGATCAAGATTCAAACTACCGATTAATCATAAATGGAGATCTGGCAAAAAGTGCGATAAGGACAGGATTATGGTTCAGTCAGGTTTAGGGAACTTCTACTATATGTGCTCCTATTTGCTTACTCTTAGTGACATTATTTGGCGTTTATCTTCCCTTCTTGTGATGCTACCCAAGTATTATGCGTCGGTCAATGTTAAGCCCCAAGGGAAGGGGGGCGGGGGGTGACCGATGGGCATTTGACTTGTACGGTTTGCCATATGGAAGCGAGAATTAGACACAAATTTAACGTGCGGGGGTGGACCATTCGACATTTATCGATTACATACACTTGACTTGCCGTTTGAATATTTCATCATATATGTCGGATATATGCAAGATATTGCTGTTTATAAAGGACGATAAACTAGATGATATGTTAGAAAAAGAGCTAATATGGCATTTTGTTTCAGTTAAATTCTTGACATTGACACTTCACCAGGGGAATTAGACGGTAACCGCTTGCCCTGAGGTGGGGTTCAGACAACTCCAATATTGTAAAGTGGCCAAATCCCCACCCGCCCTGGGGCCGTATTCATAATCCCCTCGTAAGTTAAGCACGAAAAGTGCATTTTCGTCTGAGCCTCACCAGATCATTGTTGTGGTGCTGATGATTAAGACATCCTCTTTAATATACTTTCAGCATTTCCTTAATTCAGAAAATCCACTTCTTGGGTGACTACTTATGTATTTTGAACCCGATAATCGCTCGAAAAATGTCCATTTAGCGCTAAGTCTAGTCGTGCTGGCTAAGTGGCTATTATATGATTACGGCACCTGCTGGAGCTTAACGCTGACTGGTACATTAATATGCGGCGAGTGACGACGGCGTAGGACTGAGTTGTATGAACACTCAATGGAAAACTCACTGTTGGGAGAACTCATAATAAAGATTCTTCTTATTATATTATATTATAACTGAAAACGTTCAGCTGGAAATTTGCGCATAATTGCTTCACAAGAAAAACCCTTCAGACTACAGCGCTTTATGCATGTGATGGGGCTACTCAATAGGCTGTTGAGGACGTGGTGCCACCGGCTGGTTCAGCCATTGCCTTTGTGTTAGTACCCCGATATAATAAACGTATGAACAGCCCATTGGCATTAATGTTAGGCTAATAATATAATAATTACCCAAAAATTAATGAATCAGACTATTTTATTGGTCAATCTGCAGCAATCTGCGCTGTTCATTTTGCGTCTTTATGAACGTATCCATGACGACGCATGCACATATATAACGGCGCTATATTATGGTAGTGTGTGGTGCCTGGAAGACGTATATGCTCTCAGTGGAGTTGTCAGCAGATGGAAACCTACCGAAGCCAGTGTTTGACCAATCGGGTATCCAGAAACAGGCCATGGAGGGTTTGTCGTGACAAGTCAAGCAATCTATGTGGCACAATCTCCATGGCGATAACAATATAACGAGCAGGTCGCCATAGTAACCATGTATCCAATCTCGGGTGCAGAGGGTGACGATTTGCCCGCTGATGGAGAGTAGCGCCAAGATGGGGATGGCTTTGCGCTCGCGACATTCCATCTTCAGCTGATATGATGGGCAGCCGAGTCTCTCTCTCTGGCTCTCTCTCTCTCTTTCTCTCCCCTGGTGGTTATGTCGCGGCGGGCGGAACGTCACGAGCCCTTGAGAGCTGCGGTCCCTTGGTGCGACTCCCAGCGGTGGGCGCTGACTGACATGGGGGGAGGGGTTTGGGGGGGTTGGGCGTGGGGGTAGACCGCGTGCTGACTGATCACTCGGCCTCGTGCAGGTTCCACCCTTCCCGCTGCCTCGTCCTCCTACCAATTGGTCCTCGCGCGGCGGCGTGACCACGCAGATGTGGTGGCGGAGCCAAACCGTTGGTGGGGTCGACACCGCTTCCCTGCAACCCCAACCCCCCCTCCCCCCTCCCCCTTCCCCACTCCCCGTCCCCTCCCCTCTCCTCCCATCCTCGGCCGCCACCCCATGCGCCCGCTGGTGAACAGGGAATAGCGCCGTGGTGGTGGTGTTGTCCGACCGGTAGAGGGAAGGGAGAAGTTGGATGGAGGGGGGGGGGGCACGGAGCATGGTGACATGCCTGGAGGGTGTGGGGAGGAGAGAGGGTAAGCGGGGCGTAGGGGGGGGGGTCAGGTCACGGCCTGCCAAGGAGGGCGCCCACCTGGGTCACAGGGGAACGGCCGGGAGTGGAGGACAATGCAGTCTGGGAATCAGTGGGGGGAAATGACATGAGGGAGGTTCAGAGTGGCGGGGTGGGTAGAGGTTGGGGGAGGGGGTAGGGGTGGGGAGAGGGTGCACGGAGGCCGTTGCCCAGGCCATGACGGGAGAGATTCCCGCAGGAGTGAAGGATTGGGTTGCAGTATGCGGGACAGACAGGGACGAGCAACAGGGGAAGTGGCTAAGCAGGGGGGGGGGGGGGGGAGGGGGGCAAACGGCATAACGGAAATGGGCGAAGGGTGGGTGGTGGGTGGAGGTTGAAGGGCGCCGGAGAGTACATGGTTGCCTACGGATGACGGTTTGTCATAGTTGGTCATAGGGGGGCACCCATTACCACATCCCCACCCCCCTATGTTTACACTAGGCCAGTTTATGGCAGGGGGAGGGGGGGTGAGAAAGGGGCACGACCCGGTGTGTCCCCAGGGGGAGGAGAGGGGGAGGAGGAGGGGGGGGGGGGGTTCCCCTGACTGCCTCAGTGCGTGTAGATGCACAGAATGACATGGTAAACGTGGGGTTGGTGATGGCGCTGAGACAACTTCTCGCTTCCGAAAGACGTTCCCATGGTGATGAAGGGGTGGAGGAAAAGAGGTTGGAAGACCATTTTCACGGAGAGGGTTCTATGGTGATGGAGGGGGAAGGTCTATGATGATGGAGGGGGAAAGTCTATGGGGATGGAGGGAGGTCAATGGTGAAAGAGGGGGAAGGTCTATGGTGATGGAGGGGGGAGGTCTATGGTGATGGAGGGGGGAGGTCTATGGTGCAGGGGGAAGGTCTATGGGGATGGAGGGGGAGGTCTACGGTGATGGAGGGGGAAGGTCTATGGTGATGGAGGGGGGAGGTCTATGGTGATGGAGAGGAGAGGTCTATGGTGATGGAGGGGAGAGGTCTATGGTGATGGCGGGGGAAGGTCTATGGTGAAAGAGGGGGGAGGTCTATGGTAATGGAGGGGGAAGGTCTATGGTGATGGAGGGGCAAGGTCTATGGTGATGGAGGGAGAAGGTCTATGGTGAAAGAGGGGGGAGGTCTATGGGGATGGAGGGGGAAGGTCTATGGTGATGGCGGGAGAAGGTCTATGGTGATGGAGGGGGGAGGTCTATGGTGATTGAGGGCGAAGGTCTATGGTGATGTAGGAGGAAGGTCTATGGTGATGGCGGGAGAAGGTCTATGGTGAAAGAGGGGAAGGTCTATGGTGATGGCGGGGGGAGGTCTATGGTGAAAGAGGAGGGAGGTCTATGGTAATGGAGGGGGAAGGTCTATGGTGATGGAGGGGGAAGGTCTATGGTGATGGAGGGGGAAGGTCTATGGTGAAAGAGGGGGGAGGTCTATGGTGATAGAGGAGGAAGGTCTATGGTGATGGCGGCAGAAAGGTCTATGGTGATGGAGGGGGGAGGTCTATGGTGATTGAGGGCGAAGGTCTATGGTGATGTAGGAGGAAGGTCTATGGTGATGGCGGGAGAAGGTCTATGGTGAAAGAGGGGAAGGTCTATGGTGATGGCGGGGGGAGGTCTATGGTGAAAGAGGAGGGAGGTCTATGGTAATGGAGGGGGAAGGTCTATGGTGATGGAGGGGGAAGGTCTATGGTGATGGAGGGGGAAGGTCTATGGTGAAAGAGGGGGGAGGTCTATGGTGATAGAGGAGGAAGGTCTATGGTGATGGCGGCAGAAAGGTCTATGGTGATGGAGGGGGGAGGTCTATGGTGATTGAGGGCGAAGGTCTATGGTGATGGAGGAGGAAGGTCTATGGTGATGGCGGGAGAAGGTCTATGGTGAAAGAGGGGAAGGTCTATGGTGATGGAGGGAGAATGTCTATGGTGATAGAGGGGGGAGGTCTATGGTGATTGAGGGCGAAGGTCTATGGTGATGGAGGAAGAAGGTCTATGGTGATGGAGGGAGAAGGTCTATGGTGAAACAGGAGGAAGGTCTATGGTGAAAGAGGGGGGAGGTCTATGGTGATAGAGGGAGAAGATCTATGGTAATGGAGGGGGAGGTTTATGGTGATAGAGGGAGAAGGTCTATGGTGAAAGAGGAAGAAGGTCTATGGTGAAAGAGGGGGGAGGTCTATGGTGATAGAGGGAGAAAGTCTATGGTAATGGAGGGGGAAGGTCTATGGTGATGGAGGGTGAAGGTATATGGTGATGGAGGGGGGAGGTCTATGGTGATAGAGGGAAAAGGTCTATGGTAATGGAGGGGAAAGATCTATGGTGATGGAGGGGGAAGGTCTATGGTGATGGAGGAGGACGGTCTATGGTGATGGAGGGGGGAGGTCTATGGTGATAGAGGGAGAAGGTCTATGGTGATGGAGAGGTAAGGTCCATGGTGATTGAGGGGGGAGGTCTATGGTGATAGAGGGAGAAGGTCTATGGTGATGGAGGAGGGAGGTCTATGGTGATAGAGGGAGAAGGTCTATGGTGATGGAGGAGGAAGGTCTATGGTGATGGAGGGAGGATGTCTATGGGATGGAGGGGGGAGGTCTATGGTGATAGAGGGAGAAGGTCTATGGTAATGGAGGGGAGAGGTCTATGGTGATGGAGGGGGAAGGTCTATGGTAATGGAGGGGAGAGGTCTATGGTGATGGAGGGAGGATGTCTATGGGATGGAGGGGGGAGGTCTATGGTGATAGAGGGAGAAGGTCTATGGTAATGGAGGGGAGAGGTCTATGATGATGGAGGGGGGATGTCTATGGGATGGAGGGGGGAGGTCTATGGTGATAGAGGGAGAAGGTCTATGGTGATGCAGGGGGGAGGTCTATGGTGATGGAGAGAGAAGGTCTATGGTGATGGAGGGAGAAGGTCTATGGTGATGGAGGGGGAAGGTCTATGGTGATAGAGGGAGAAGGTCTATGGTAATGGAGGGGGGAGGTCTATGGTGATAGAGGGAGAAGGTCTATGGGAATGGAGGGGAGAGGTCTATGGTGATGGAGGGGGGATGTCTATGGGATGGAGGGGGGAGGTCTATGCTGATGGAGGGGGAAGGTCTATGGTGATAGAGGGAGAAGGTCTATGGTGATGGAGGGAGAAGGTCTATGGTAATGGAGGGGAGAGGTCTATGGTGATGGAGGGGGAAGGTCTATGGTAATGGAGGGGAGAGGTCTATGGTGATGGAAGGGGGACGTCTATGGGATGGAGGGGGGAGGTCTATGGCGATAGAGGGAGAAGGTCTATGGTAATGGAGGGGAGAGGTCTATGGTGATGGAGGAGGAAGGTCTATGGTGATGGCGGGACAAGGTCTATGGTGAAAGAGGGGGGAGGTCTATGGTGATGGAGGGAGAAGGTCTATGGTGATGGCGGGGGGAGGTCTATGGTGATAAAGGGGGGAGGTCTATGGTGATTGAAGGCGAAGGTCTATGGTGATGGAGGAGGAAGGTCTATGGTGATGGAGGGAGAAGGTTTATGGTGAAAGAGGAGGAAGGTCTATGGTGAAAGAGGGGGGGGGGTCTATGGTGATAGAGGGAGAAGATCTATGTTAATGGAGGGGAAGGTCTATGGTGATGGAGGGAGAAGGTCTATGGTGAAAGAGGAGGATGGTCTATGGTGAAAGAGGGGGGAGGTCTATGGTGATAGAGGGAGAAGTTCTATGGTAATGGAGGGGGAAGGTCTATGGTGATGGAGGGGGAAGGTATATGGTGATGGAGGGGGAAGGTCTATGGTGATAGAGGGAGAAGGTCTATGGTAATGGAGGGGAAAGATCTATGGTGATGGAGGGGCAAGGTCTATGGTGATGGAGGGGGAAGGTCTATGGTGATGGAGGGGGAAGGTCTATGGTGATGGAGGAGGAAGGTCTATGGTGATGGAGGGAGAAGGTCAATGGTGATACAGGGAGAAGGTCTATGGTGATGGAACTGTAAGGTCCATGGTGATGGAGGGGGGAGGTCTATGGTGATAGAGGGAGAAGGTCTATGCTGATGGAGGAGGCAGGTCTATGGTGATAGAGGGAGAAGGTCTATGGTGATGGAGGGGGGAGGTCTATGGTGATAGAGGGAGAAGGTCTATGGTAATGGAGGGGAGTGGTTTATGGTGATGGAGGGGGAAGGTCTATGGTAATGGAGGGGAGAGGTCTATGGTGATGGAGGGAGGATGTCTATGGGATGGAGGGGGGAGGTCTATGGTGATAGAGGGAGAAGGTCTACGGTAATGGAGGGGAGAGGTCTATGATGATGGAGGGGGAGGTCTATGGGGATGGAGGGGAAGGTCTATGGTGATGGAGGGGGGCGGTATATGGTGATGGAGGGGGAGGTCTATGGTGATGGAGGGGAAGGTCTATGGTGATGGAGGGGAAGGTCTATGGTGATGGAGGGGTAAGGTCTATGGTGATGGAGGGGAGAGGTCTATGGTGATGGAGGGGGAAGGTCTATGGTGATGGAGGGGAGAGGTCTATGATGATGGAGAGGGAGGTCTATGGTGATGGAGGGGGGAGGTCTATGGTGATGGAAGCGGAGGTCTATGGGGATGGAGGGGAAGGTCTATGGTGATGGAGGGGGGAGGTCTATGGTGATGGAGGGGGAGGTCTATGGGGATGGAGGGGAAGGTCTATGGTGATGGAGGGGGGAGGTCTATGGGGATGGAGGGGGAGGTCTATGGTGATGGAGGGAAAGGTCTATGGTTGTGGAGGGGAAGGTCTATGGTGATGGAGGGGGAAGGTCTATGGTGATGGAGGGGAGAGGTCTATGGTGATGGAGGGGGAAGGTCTATGGTGATGGAGGGGGGAGGTCTATGGGGATGGAGGGGAAGGTCTATGGTGATGGAGGGCGAAGGTCCATGGTGATGAAGGGGGAAGGTCTATGGTGATGGAGGGGGGGGGTCTATGGGGATGGAGGGGGATGTCTATGGTGATGGAGGGAGAAGGTCTATGGTGATGAAGGGAGAAGGTCTATGGTGATGAAGGGGGGAAGTCTATGGTGATGGTGGGTGGAGGTCTATGGTGATGGAGGGTGACGGTCTATGGTGATGGAGGGGGAGGTCTATGGGGATGGAGGGGTAAGGTCTATGGTGATGGAGGGCGAAGGTCCATGGTGATGAAGGGGGAAGGTCTATGGTGATGAAGGGAGAAGGTCCATGGTGATGGAGGGAGAAGGTCTATGGTGATGAAGGGAGAAGGTCTATGGTGATGGAGGGGGAAGGTCTATGGTGATGGAGGGGAGAGGTCTATGGTGATGGAGGGGGAAGGTCTATGGTGATGGAGGGGGGAGGTCTATGGGGATGGAGGGGTAAGGTCTATGGTGATGGAGGGCGAAGGTCCATGGTGATGAAGGGGGAAGGTCTATGGTGATGGAGGGGGGAGGTCTATGGGGATGGAGGGGGATGTCTATGGTGATGGAGGGAGAAGGTCTATGGTGATGAAGGGAGAAGGTCTATGGTGATGAAGGGGGAAAGTCTATGGTGATGGAGGGTGGAGGTCTATGGTGATGGAGGGTGACGGTCTATGGTGGTGGCATGGGGAAAAAAGAATGGAGCATGACCAATAAAGGTTTAACGATCTATGGCAGTATCAGAGTTGTTCAATGGACATTAAACTGCTTTGATGGATGTTAAATGACATCTGTTTGCATTTGACCCGGCACCTGATAGATGCAGCCTGGCCCCATCAGTCAACGCAACGCGGATCTAGATTCAAAGACTGAGATAATTTTCCATTGTGAATGATAGATGGATTCGTGTTTTATGTGCACACATCGACCAAACCGTTCTACGAAACATAAAGCATGGAAAAATATGTGAAACGTAACGGGCCGGAGCACTTTCCAATGTTAATTCGATGCACGCTGAGTTATGGGAGCTTCATACAAAGCTAAATGCGGTACCGACTGAATTCAGGAAGCTTCGTACAAAGCTAAATGCGGTACCGACTGAATTCAGGAAGCTTCGTACAAAGCTAAATGCGGTACCGACTGAATTAAGGGAGCTTCATACAAAGCCAAATGCCTTACCGACTGAATTAAGGGAGCTTCATATAAAGTTAAATGCGGTACCGACTGAATTAAGGGAGCTTCATACAAAGCTAAATGCGGTACCGACTGAATTAAGGGAGCTTCATACAAAGCCAAATGCCTTACCGACTGAATTAAGGGAGCTTCATATAAAGTTAAATGCGGTACCGACTGAATTAAGAGACCTTCATACAAAGCTAAATGCGGTACCGACTGAATTAAGGGAGCTTCATACAAAGCTAAATGCGGTACCGACTGAATTAAGGGAGCTTCATACAAAGCTAAATGCGGTACCGACTGAATTAAGGGACCTTCATACAAAGCTAAATGCGGTACCGACTGAATTAAGGGAGCTTCATACAAAGCTAAATGCGGTACCGACTGAATTAAGGGAGCTTCATACAAAGCTAAATGCGGTACCGACTGAATTAAGGGAGCTTCATACAAAGCTAAATGCGGTACCGACTGAATTAACGGAGCTTCATACAAAGCCAAATGCTTTACCGAATGAATTAAGGGAGCTTCATACAAAGTTAAATGCGGTACCGACTGAATTAACGGAGCTTCATACAAAGCTAAATGCGGTACCGACTGAATTAGGGGAGCTTCATACAAAGCTAAATGCGGTACCGACTGAATTAAGGGAGCTTCATACAAAGCTAAATGCGGTACCGACTGAATTAAGGGAGCTTCATACAAAGCTAAATGCGGTACCGACTGAATTAAGGGAGCTTCATACAAAGCTAAATGCGGTACCGACTGAATTAAGGGAGCTTCATACAAAGCTAAATGCGGTATCGACTGAATTAAGGGAGCTTCATACAAAGCTAAATGCGGTACCGACTGAATTAAGGGAGCTTCATACAAAGCTAAATGCGGTACCGACTGAATTAAGGGAGCTTCATACAAAGCTAAATGCGGTACCGACTGAATTAAGGGAGCTTCATACAAAGCCAAATGCTTTACCGAATGAATTAAGGGAGCTTCATACAAAGTTAAATGCGGTACCGACTGAATTAACGGAGCTTCATACAAAGCTAAATGCGGTACCGACTGAATTAGGGGAGCTTCATACAAAGCTAAATGCGGTACCGACTGAATTAAGGGAGCTTCATACAAAGCTAAATGCGGTACCGACTGAATTAAGGGAGCTTCATACAAAGCTAAATGCGGTATCGACTGAATTAAGGGAGCTTCATACAAAGCTAAATGCGGTACCGACTGAATTAAGGGAGCTTCATACAAAGCTAAATGCGGTACCGACTGAATTAAGGGAGCTTCATACAAAGCTAAATGCGGTACCGACTGAATTAAGGGAGCTTCATACAAAGCTAAATGCGGTACCGACTGAATTAAGGGAGCTTCATACAAAGCTAAATGCGGTACCGACTGAATTAAGGGAGCTTCATACAAAGCTAAATGCGGTACCGACTGAATTAAGGGAGCTTCATACAAAGCTAAATGCGGTACCGACTGAATTAAGGGAGCCTCATACAAAGCTAAATGCGGTACCGACTGAATTAAGGGAGTTCTCTGCAGAGGAATGTAGCAACCGCAGGAGATACACTCTCCTAGCGTTAGGCCCGATCCACTCGAAAACCAACGAATCCAAGGCCAAGGCAGCAGCCCATTAGGGCCCCTGAGGGGGGGGGGGGGGTGGTAGCCATGGCGCGTGTCGATTTTAAGAAAAAGGTCCATGTCGCGTTTCCATTTTAAGAAAAGGTCCATGTCGCGTGTCGATTTTAAGAAAAGGTCCATGTCGCGTGTCGATTTTAAGAAAAGTTCCATGTCGCGTGTCGCTAAGTCTTATGTCGCATGTCGATTCTAAGACAACCCCAATGTCGCGTTGTCGATTTTAAAAATCGCCGTGTCGCCTTGTCGAAAAAGCCCCTTTGGGGCCCTCCCATTGTGGCGCGTTCATTAAGGGCCGGCCATAATAGGCAAATGGCCGGTAAAGAGCGGTGTTGATAAACCACACGTACTTCGTAGATCCTTTACAATTACTGACGTCGTGACCACTGAGTGTGCCGTATTTCTTGCTACTACTACTTGGCACATCAACGTGCACCCCAGTCCTTGTGTCGGAATACCCGGCCCAGTGACATTCTAAAAATAAGATGTGATAGCAGTAGTAGCAAGGAAGTTGGATGGGAAAGAAGCGAAAGCGCGACGTAGGTCTGTAACAAGACATGCGCGTGCGCCGCCTATAGGGCTATACAGTTCTCGCGATCGGGCAGTGAGACTTCAGTTTTGGGGACAAACAAATACACGTGCTCCATGTTGAAGTATAGGCAGCTACGCGTCAATTTCGTTCCAGGTTCATTCTAAAGACTATGAGTATCATTTCACTAAACATGGCTATGGGAGATATACGTTAAAATATTTAAAGGCGATGAAGCGCAGAACTTTGGGAATATACAAGGAAAAATCCGTCTTCAAAACACTCGAAAGCTAAACATAACGTTCTAAATTTAGCCCTGCACCCGGGCTTTCGCAAGGTCACCAAATAGCGAGTGACGTCACAGAGGTTCGCTTGCCTCCGCGGTAACAACAATGGCGAGAGCAAGTGATCGACTAAACCATTCCGCTGTCAAAATGTGCAGCGCATGGAATAACAACGCACGGGTGCGTCATTAAACCACATGGTAAAGATACAAGAAGACCAGTTGGATGTTTTCGTATCACTTTTGGTTCACGAAAAGACCAAGTTTCTTCATTTTTGTCAGTTTTCTGTTTGAAGCGATGCGCCAACGTTGTCACCGGGGAGAATCCGTGTGACATCATAATGCCTCGTTTTCGTAAGAAATGCAAAAAAAAACGTTAGTTTCTCAGTCGTATTGTCCCGTCGTAACAAATATTCGTCATTGTGATGGCGCAAACGAATAAAAAATATTTCATCTATCCGTTTTGTGAAGCTATATTTCTTAAATATTCTTAATCATATCGCTAGGCCTTTCGCAATGGACCCACCCCTCCGCGCCTGGTTTTTGCGCAGGTAGTCTGGTTCCCAGTCTCTCTCTTTGCGTAACACACACGTCACCCCTACGTCACAGATAGTCAGGATACCAGTGTGCGCAGTGATTCTAAACTCGTTCCGAACACGTTTGTTTGTCCCCAAAATGAGTAAACCGGAAGTCTAAGCGAACGAGACTTTATAGCCCTATACCTTCTTTGGTAGTAGTAGCACACGGCATATATACGATAATAATGACGTCAGTAACTGTATACTGCATGGGCGTGCCAAAGCTCATGCTCAGGCTACGTGTGGTTTAATTAAAAGACCAGTGATTGCCTTGTAATTGATGCAATCATTGGTTGTAGCTTACGGAAGAAAAGTGACTTTCTGTCGTAGCCTCTTATGAGAGTTGTGGGTGGATTCATAACCCATAAATGATATTTAATAGAATGTTGACACTTTCCCAATGCAGTAAATTGTGCCGTTGATATCTTTACCAAGCCCCGCCGCTCTGTGTTCTTTGTCACTGAAGTTGATGTCTCAAGCCGGTTGTATTTACAAGGCATCACGCCTGTGGCAAGCCCCCCACCTGTGATTCTCAACCGGGTTTCTCAGGCCAGAAACTAATTGTCTTGGCGTGAAACTAGTTTCAACGTCGAGAAACTAATTGTCTTAGCGTGAAACTAGATTTAATGTCGAGAAACTAGGTTTCCTGTCGAGACGCCAGAAGTCTGATCGAGAAGCTAGTTTTATTGTCGAGAAGCTAGTTTTATTGTCGAGAAGCTAGTTTTATTGTCGATAAACTAGTTTTATTGTCGATAAACTAGTTTTATTGTCGATAAACTAGACTTGAAATCATGAATTATGATGCAAACGGCTTGCCATACACGCCATGTCACCGCTGGGATGACAGAGGCACGCGCCAAGACGTGACAGCGACACGGAGACACGCTGGACCCCGGGCTTGTAATATAGAAACGTGTCATGATGATGGGCGTGTGGAAATTTCATTTCCTGGCTGCCTCGGTCACAGGTCAATAACTGGCCCGGCTCTGTGGGCGATACTGGCTGGGGGATGGGGGATACCCGGGTGGGGGGGGTACCCGAGTTTGGGGGGTGGTACCCGGGTGGGGGTGGGGGGGGGGGCGTGGCGAGGGGTGCCGGGTAGGGCTGGGTGGGTGATGAATGGGCAGCCGGTGCAGCCCTCAGGGGTGCGAGGTGACGGCGTGACCGAAACCAGGGGTTAGTGGGTGGTACTCGGGGCAGGGGGGGGAGGGAGGGGGGCGGATCGGGGGGTGGCGTGGCTATTGAAGAAGGGTAGGTCCGCAGTGAAGGCGAGATAATTACCCTCCGCTTGGCGCCATACGATAAGGGGAACTGACGTCTCTAAAAGACCGTTGCAGGGCGGGTTCAACAGGGGTAGGGCAGCGGTCGGTTGGGGAGGGGGGGCGGGGGGGGGGGGCGGCTGAGGCGTGCCAGGCTGTGGTGTAATTAAAGAGAGGGCCTTGGAGGGAGTATCACGTGACTTTGGGACCAAATGATTGGCGGAGGGCTGATGACATATTTGTTAACCATGGTAGAGAAATGAGGTAAAATATTACAAGGAACGAAGTTTAGTGTAAATGATAAAGTTATAAATAGGGAATATCCGACAGTGGAATATGAAGCAGCTTGTATCACTTAGTGTATACTGTTATTTGTATTATTTGGATTATTATGTAGCTTACATATCTTAGCCTAAACCTTACCTTAGTTTTCCAATCTCTGGCGGAATTAGGTGTGACGTCATAATCTTGCTAAATCAATCTTTACTTTGTTACCAAAGTCTCGGACAATCTTGTATAATCACCTTTTATAGTATTACTTATTATCGTGCAAGAAATACCATTGCTATAGTGTGATCAGCATATTATTATTATTAATAATGACCGGCAACATAATGTTAAATATTATTCTCATTAATATTCTTAATATTCGTATATATTATATGAGATATCGGTTCCAGATGGAAAAAGGGGGGGGGGGCGGTTTCGAGTATTAGCCTAGATTTTTGGCTTTCATATCTGGGGGGCCCGGTCAGCCCCCCTGGATCCGCCCCTGCACACAGCAACTCTCCAGAAAATGGGGGAAATAAAGTACATACATACATTGTCTGGCTGTGAAAATCAGCTCTGCACGATATAGATGTGTGAATACGTGTTGAAACTCAATTTAAAAGACGGCATCAATTTCCGAATTCTGATGATGTAGTACGCAAGAGAGCCATACTTCCCTGCTTGAGTTGCTTAATTTTGGCAAACAAACTATCAACATATCATGGCACTTAATTATTGCATGTCCTACATGTACATGTGCCGTATATGCGTACTAATGCACTAAACATTTAACTACATCATTTACATTTAGAAACATTGGATTTTTGATAACTTGTAATTACACATATAAATATATATATATATACATATATCTGTATTTTTAGGGGTATTGATAAATAAAGCATTTGATGAATTTTGATGAATTTTTTTCAAACATTAGTTCACGCGTCTGAGGGAAAATATTGCTTCATATTATTATGTGTCATATTATTAATATTATTAATATTATTAATATTATTAATATTATTAATAGTGTTATCAGCAATATTTCCGAGATCTCCAGATTGTTGGAACAAATCCAGAAGAGGGACAAACGGTATCGAACTATATCGGTGATATGCACATATCTGCATGGATCATCGCGAGATAAACTGACATCAGGTTGGCGGGCGATTAGGGCGTTTACAGATGACAAGATGGGAAAAGGATGTCCTGCCGAAGATGTTGATATAAGCCTACACCCCATTGTGGCTCGGGTGAGACCTAACGGGGCTTCTAATGGGCCCCGGAAGGGTCCTATATCGACCAGGCTAATGGTTGAGTTCCCCGCACCCGACGGGAGAGAGGACTCTTCAGGGCGAGAGCAATTCACCGAGCGCTCGCCTAGCTGCACAATTCCGCCGCCAGGGGACTATTGTGTTACCGGGAGCGCGAAACACAGCGGTAACGGACTGTAGGGAAGGGGATCCCCCGCTAGAGGGCGCCCTTCATGTAGTTCATAGCGGACCTGAAGGCAGACCGACCGGTAGACCGTCCGGCAGACCGACCGGCAGACTGACCGGAAGTGCACTCAGGTGAACTCTAACCGAGCTGGAAGCGAGGGTAACCTACCGTATAGTCGGTAAATGTATCTTTAACAACCAGTCATTTTTTTTCTGAGGGAGTGCATCAACAGACCCGTCGATGATTATACGAGAACCAGACCATAGCATAGGATAAATACTATCAGTCAGCCGATGGATTGAAGTTTTTCTAACAACAGTAGCCATATTAACATCTTTCTCTTTGTAATCCCAACTTTGCCGATGTCTAATGTCGTCTTATTTATAACTTTTTCGGCAGCGATGGGAATGACGATATGACAGCACGCACCATCAGCATCCGTGAAACGCCGAAGGTAATGTCAGAGGACGTCACAATGGGGGACAATCACTAGGGGACGTCATGGCCCTATTCTCAATGGGGGACAATCACTAGGGGATGTCATGGCCCTATTCTCAATGGTGGACAATCACTAGGGGATGTCATGGCCCTATTCTCAATGGTGGACAATCACTAGGGGATGTCATGGCCCTATTCTCAATGGGGGACAATCACTAGGGGATGTCATGGCCCTATTCTCAATGGGGGACAATCACTAGGGGATGTCATGGCCCTATTCTCAATGGGGGACAATCACTAGGGGATGTCATGGCCCTATTCTCAATGGGGGACAATCACTAGGGGATGTCATGGCCCTATTCTCAATGGGGGACAATCACTAGGGGATGTCATGGCCCTATTCTCAATGGTGGACAATCACTAGGGGATGTCATGGCCCTATTCTCAATGGGGGACAATCACTAGGGGATGTCATGGCCCTATTCTCAATGGGGGACAATCACTAGGGGATGTCATGGCCCTATTCTCAATGGGGGACAATCACTATGGGATGTCATGGCCCTATTCTCAATGGTGGACAATCACTAGGGGATGTCATGGCCCTATTCTCAATGGGGGACAATCACTAGGGGATGTCATGGCCCTATTCTCAATGGGGGACAATCACTAGGGGATGTCATGGCCCTATTCTCAATGGGGGACAATCACTAGGGGATGTCATGGCCCTATTCTCAATGGGGGACAATCACTAGGGGATGTCATGGCCCTATTCTCAATGGGGGACAATCACTAGGGGATGTCATGGCCCTATTCTCAATGGTGGACAATCACTAGGGGATGTCATGGCCCTATTCTCAATGGGGGACAATCACTAGGGGATGTCATGGCCCTATTCTCAATGGGGGACAATCACTATGGGATGTCATGGCCCTATTCTCAATGGTGGACAATCACTAGGGGATGTCATGGCCCTATTCTCAATGGGGGACAATCACTAGGGGATGTCATGGCCCTATTCTCAATGGGGGACAATCACTAGGGGATGTCATGGCCCTATTCTCAATGGGGGACAATCACTAGGGGATGTCATGGCCCTATTCTCAATGGGGGACAATCACTAGGGGATGTCATGGCCCTATTCTCAATGGGGGACAATCACTAGGGGATGTCATGGCCCTATTCTCAATGGGGGAAAATCACTAGGGGATGTCATGGCCCTATTCTCAATAGGGGACAATCACTAGGGGATGTCATGGCCCTATTCTAAATGGGGGACAATCACTAGGGGATGGCATGGCCCTCTTCTCAATGGGGGACAATCACTAGGGGATGTCATGGCCCTATTCTCAGTGGGGGAAAATCACTAGGGGATGTCATGGCCATATTTTCAATGGGTGACCATGACTAGGGGATGTCATGGCCCTATTCTCAATGGGGGACAATCACTAGGGGATGTCATGGCCCTATTCTCTATACCGTACCGTACAATGCTGTCATCTAGCGATCGAGCCATTCAAAGTCTGACATGCGAAGAGGACATATTTTTGTATAGTTGTTAGGCATGTGCGATTCATTCAGCAGATAACACCGCTGCTCCATGTGGCTTCTACGGAATTCAACATCAAGATGAAGAAATCCAACTGATCTTCTATTTTAGTTATCGGTCATCTGTCTCAGAACGGAGGAATTAGTTGTCTGAATATAAGATGTGACCCCATGTCAACCGTGTACTAACTGCTGCTCAATATTGTTTTCAGTGTACCAACTTATTGTACGATCCTATTACTCAATAGACATATTACCATCTACAATTTTATATAATTAAATCATTATTCATGGCAACTATAGTGGTAAATCATGTATTTTATGACCCTGCTAGATGGGGGGAGCAGGGGGGGGGGGACATTTTGTTTTTATTCCCAGGTCACGATGAAGGAAATAAAAAAATTCCCGCGTACAATGGAAGAGGTGGATACTTAATGTAAATTGTCGATTTCCGAATTCACGGTTATGTAATATTAAGATTCTCAGTTCACGATTAATAAAAATCCTGGATCACGATCGGATAATATCCCATTACCAGTTCACGAAGAAGTTTTTTCCGCATTCCGAGTTCCCTTGCCCCCCCCCCCCCCCCCCTTCTACATGGCAATCCCTTACAAGGGAACCTCATTAGCTAAGCGATGCTTACGTACAAAAATGAGTTCATATTTATGTGGGTGGGGGTGGGAAGGAGGGGAGGTGAGGAGGGGGGGGGGGGCTCTTAGTAATCAAGATCAGCCAGCATAGTTACCCACTTCACAGAGGCGGAGCAGGTAATGTCAAGAGAGCTCTGCTAAGATTTACCAGTCGACACACACAGCTCAAGTGGACTCTCAAATAGATGAAATCATCTGCTGGACAGTTATTAGAATTGGTTCGCCAGTCGGTAGTTGATACTACGTGTCGAGTATGAGATTCCGTTTGTCTTTTCCGCGCATGATTTGAGTCCGAACAAAAATGTTCAATACTTGCAGATCATTATAATCCATCCAATAAGTCGACGTCATGGGATTTACAGGTGTTCGAGTGAAAATATTTACTCTGTAAAATCATCTTCAATATTCATTAATATTCCCCATATGTGGATCCTAGATCTGTGGTGCTGGCGGGCGGCGGGGGGGGGGGGGCGGTATTTTCCAAAAGTAACGACATTCTAAACGGAGGAAGGGAGGAGAAGGGACATATCGGTTTCAGCAGGTTGTGTGAGCCGTCCACAAATCCTCCTCCCCCTCCTCCTCCCAACCCACACTCTCCCCCACTTCCGCCCTCCATATCCGATGGAGCTACCACAGACAGATATATGGCGCCCCCTGATAACAATATCCATCTCGTGTCAATGACGAGAGAGCGGACGAGAAACGTGCTCTTCTAGACTAGCTCCCGCAGAGCGAAATATCAGTGTGCCACTCTCATTGTATATCCAAATAATTACATTACATAGATTTTTGCAACCGGGGACATTGGGAAATTCGCAAAACGCAAAACGACGGATCGAGAAAGAAGGTAATGCATGAATATTACGTATTTGCCGGGACGGCTATGTTGACAGTTGATTTGCGACTTCGGTGGCAATCTTTCCACGGTCCTACCCCTCCCCCTCCCCCTTCCCTCTCCGCCTTCCCTCTCCCCTCAGCTGTCGGACGGCGGACGAAGTTCCAGGAAGCACCATCGAAGGCTGAGAAGTTATATCTTATGTGGGTTTTTTTTACGTCATCGATCGATTCTGCCCACACGTTAGAAAGCTTTATGCCGCTGGGAGAGCTTGCCTTTCTGATTCCCTGATAATTTACGCCCACCATATAGTCCTGTCCCTTTTTCAGCGAGACTGCTATACATCTGTTAAGATCTATCATTTATCATTTCTGTCTCAATATCTCGTTCATTGTATTTATGTTTATCATTGATGTGTCATTTATCTCAGATGCAAAACGAGAGCCTAAAATATGCGGCATGCAAATCGGCTTTAAAATGTAGACAGAAATAAAGATAATTATTTGAGTTTTTAACTATTCGGTATTCGCCAAGTGCAGTAGCTGTTTAATAAAAATGAGTTGCTTTTCGAGAGGTAGAGTTTATGACCCTTTCCACATATTACATATATATTCCACGAGTGGCATTCATATGAGTGGCACAAGTTAAGCACGAAAATAGCCTTTTCGTCATAGCCTTTAAAATATTCATTGTCAAAAGCATTTATGTAAAGCTGCTCACACAGCAATTTTTAACTAGGAATTTGTATATATTTGGAAAAAAAGTTTTGGACACATTGTCTGACTGTATAAATGTTAGCTAAATGTTAGCTCGATGAGAAATAGATTTATCATCACATGTTAAAAGGTAAAAAAACTGCCATAATATGCACATTTAGATGACATGGTACACCAGAAGGCCATACTTTTCCATATGAGATACACTAAGTTGATCAAAAGAAAGGTTAATAACATGTCCGGGTTTGTATTGCATACAATGTACGCATACTTATATGCTAAGAATATAAATGCATCATTTCCAGTCAAAACTTCAAAATTATCGCTGTGTGAATATTTAAATGCGCGCCCGTGACCAAATGATGGGGCTAACTGGGCGAACGATAATCGCCAAAAATGCTATTCAATAGCAGCTGGTTACTATACCATTGATATTATACCACAATAAGCTGAAATAAGCTTCTATGAAGGCGATGTGACACGTTAATATTTTGTCAGAAGAGCATTTGATGATATAACGCCGGTTATCGAACCCATTTGTACGCCTAGCCCCCAAAGCCCATTAGAAAAATGATAATGGGGTGGCGCAACCACACGCCGCAAAAGACGCACAAGTAATCCTGCATATACCCAAAGATGTATACATTTGAGAATGATTTCACAGCGTTCGTACCAAATGCACTGCACCCCCATTATTCGACCCATCATGTTCCGGTTACTCCCGGGAGGGGGGGGGGGGGGTACTTAATACTTTTCACCGCCAGAAGCCGCTCGTAGGGGGTATTCTTTGTTCCGTTGCCCGCTCTATGTCGCAGTTCCATGGTGAGACCCGTTCGGTTTATTATTTTTCCCCGGCAAACCCGCTCTTCAAACATTTTCAGATGTCCCCATGTCCCCATGCAGACCCTTGTTATAGGGACAGAGGCGACCAGGCACACATAAAATGCGACGAGTGGCTGTCGGTGTTAGCCCCGGTCGGCGTCCGCGGGAGGAGAGAGAAATATAATAATGGTCGATATTTTTTATGCACAAATCAGAGAAAGGTTAATGGTCAAGAGAAGCTGAGAGGGGGCGAGGCGGCTGTGGTTGTGTGTGTGGTTGGGGCGTGGGGAGCGGCGTGGACATTGACCACGACAGGCTTATGAATCTTTTAGACGTCCCTTAGCATGTGCACGAACGCTTTTTTTTATCCTTTTGTGTATAGGGTCGGAGGCGGGTTAGAAGTTGGAGTTGGGGTGGCGCTGGGGTGTGGTGAAAAGGGTAAAAGCAAATCTCGACCATGCGTAAATATAGACGTTGACCCAAGTAGAATAGCCCTCTGGAGAGACATGCTGACAGAGTTGAACGCCAACTTTGTACCACTTTGCTTAGGTATGTCGGCGTTTCGAGAAACTACTGTAAAACTGCACCGGTTTTTGACATTTTCGGAGCCGGATTTTACACGCCAATGTCGGGTGTCGATTTTTCAAGAGCGGCAATGTCGTGTGTCGCCATTTACCCATTTCAGACTACTTATATTGAAGCGTTTCGATGGCGTCACGACATGATCTGAAGGTATTTCCCTTATAAAGAACAATCTGTAAGAAAAAAGCTGTATAAAATCATTTACTGGTCACGCGACTGTCTTTATATTGCCGGTGTGATCAGGAGAGTCCAATTGACCCGAAACAACGTTCATAATAAACCAAACGCTTCGTCTGCTATGGAGGTGCAGGAAATAAAACGGTTATTGTGATTGGCTTAGCCCGTCACGCAGGGTATGGGAGGCAGCTGATACCACTAGGATAGCTTTCGCGATGGCAAAACTCAAATATTTCTATTGTAATGAATCTGCGGTGCATCTTTTATGCAATATGGGGAGAGAAATCTAAGATGAAACAAATGAAAATTCGGCTTTATTAATCCATAACTGGGCACATCATGTGCAACAACCTCTTCTCCTCATATTACTTGTCTTAATTTAGATTATTCAATTATTAAACTCGATGCTACTATGGCAACACTATTTTATTCCACCTCAACCAATGTGTTTCGCTGAAGTTTTGGTTAATCCGTTTTGCCTCACTGCTGTTTTATTATGATACAATTAATATTATTGTTCTGTAAGGATATTTTGTTGCCTGCTTATTCATTCATTGCGTAAAATTTGTCCCCATTGAACCCTTGCTGCCATGACAATATTCCATTCCTGCCATCAAATGAACTGTCATCCATTTATTCATGTTCTCATCAATTACCGAAAACTCCAAATGCAATCAGATCGTGTTAGATCAAGCAGTGTAACCGGAAAGGACTAGCGTTTCCGGTTTTATTATTGAAACGGACGCATCATACCCCGGTGTGGGCTCAAGCCGGAGGGAAGCTTCCAACAATTGACCCAATAGGTCATAGCGGCGAATGGACCTCGGTTGTGGATTCTGCCACGTTCTGTTGATCACAAATTCGATCATTGTAGTAATAATGCTTTAGGGGAATTCTGGTGGGTCTCCTGACCCACCCTCCTCGGCCAATAAATCCTAGAACTGTCCAAACGTTAGAGATTAATGGCATGACGAACATTCGAATATCGATGGACATAATTGATCCCTCGTCCCTCTGCCATAACTCTCGCGGTATCTCCCACTCTCTCCCTCTTAATATTTATATTTATCATCACTTTTCTGATAGATAAATTATTCATTTCTTTTTCCTCTTGATATATTCACCTCTTACTGCCGTCTCCCGATCTCTCTTTTGCTCCCGCCCTCTCTCTGTCTCTCTCTCTTTCCCTCTCTCCCTTCGCCTCCCTCTCCCTCTCTCTCTCTCTCTCTCTCTCTTTGCCTGTTTCTCTCACTCCCTCTCTCTGTCTGCCTCCCTCACTTTCCTCTGCATGTCCTGGCTTTCTTCCGCCCCCCCCCCTTCCCACTTCCCACAATTCAGCGCTTCCTTCCCTCTAATCATATCCTCCTCACCCCACTCACGAAGCTTTCCCGCCGAATGCCACGAGAAAGCAATCCTCACAGGTCATGACCCGGAGTGTGATGCTCCAGTCCCTTCTCAGCCAATAAGCGCCGAATATGGCAGAGCCGACATCATATAGGCAGGCCCAAGGCAGAGAAGGAAAATATGACATCAGCTATTATTTATAGCGCAATGAGACAATGGAAATAGCGTATAAGCCCATAGCTGTATGTACGGCACAGACAAATTTGTCCCTGTTTAACACATGGCAAGCTCATATTTCTTCCCGCTACACCCATGGCCACTGGGCTCGGATCTATCTTCCAGGTAATGCATCCTGACGTTGTAGCTTACATGCAACATTTGGGTCATCTGAGGCGTGGACTCTTTCCCATCCGCTTTAGAAGAAGAACGACGTTTTGCAATGCAAAATTTAGTTCCCCCCACCCGGTCGTCATGAATATATTGGCAGAAGGATATTTTCCTTTTAATTTCCCACGTATTCGCCATATAACCCGTCATATTCCCGCTTTACTTCGACATATTATCGCATCTCGTCCTTATACTTAGCTACGGTCATAAATATCACAGGTTCAATTGGCAAATATCTTGAGTAGTCAGCCGATGTAGAAGAAATAGTGGAGAAAGACATAATCAAATTATGGATAAAAATGTCAGTGGACCCACACGGTACTAGACTTGACCGTTATATGTAGACAGTCATTCTGGAACCAGACAGAAAAACGTTGACAGGAATTCTACAATCTAAAGACACGACGCGAGGCGATATTCGCCCTTTCCGTTTCTATGGTTGTCGACGTGATGTTTATATTGCTAGCGTCCGGGCGAGTGATGTGGACAGCTCAATCGGAACGTCAATTATGACGCTGGGGTGGTCGCTATTCACCACAAATCAGTGCTGTTATTCAGCCCAGGTAGGGATCGTAGATGGCCGATCTGAACCAGCCGAGAGGAATGACACCCAATAAAACCGGAAAATTATTCATACGTTCCTGATTTAATATCGCGGACCAGGCACCAGCCCTTTATATGAAGTCACGCGGCATTGCATGTCGTGTTGTCGCGGCATACAGGGGAACCAGCCTCGTTCTCGTGGCTCGTGCGCGTTCCTTCCCATCATGCTTTGCAAGCGGAAGCCACTAAACTGGTTGCGTGAGACTTCACCGCACGAAAATTATTGGTTTCTTCAGCGGTTGAAGTGTGAAGGAGGAAAGGGGTTTGGGAAGAGGTCAAGGCAATATCTGCCTTGTTAGATTATCTACCACTCATCGCGCTGCAGGGGTTTGGAGATCTCGGCAATAACGAGAACACTCTTAGTGGCAGAAATCACTACCATTTTTTTTCGTTGCTATGCTGCTTCAGCTGACCTTGTGTCTGTTTAGATCTACTCGCATGGGTGGATCCTTTTTTGAGGAAGAATGCCATTTTTCAACGCAAAATTTAGGCCATCTGAGGCGTGGACCCTCCCCCCCCCCCGGCCCTTTCTTTAATGATGAACGCTATTTGAGGCGAGCACCACCCCCCCCCCCGGTCGCAAGTCTCAATGGACCCCCTCTTTTCAAATTCTTTTATCCGCGCCCTGCACTCGCGACAAGGGGGTGGGGGCTTCTACATGGTGGGCGGGCTTGAGAGGAATTGGGTGTCTACTTTCCCCACTACTCAAACGATCAAAAGGGCGTTCAATCGGTCTGCTCCTCATCTCTTGCTGAGAGTTGGGGCCCTTTAAGGTGTCAGGTGTGGACCCCGCAATCTTTTCATGGACTAGCAACCTTCACATTTACCTTTTTCTACCAGCTTCTAACACATTAATTACTTCGATATCCGGTCGTTCTTCTATATTAGGGCGAACCATTGTTCCATAGCTCACGTGTCACTCACCATGTGCTACAATAATCCATTTCGTGGGCTCTAACATGGAGCCCTATATAGACATCCTCCCTACGTTAGTGGCCGCTGGAGGCGGAATCAAATTGCCACGTGGCCTTATCACGTTAAGTCCCCTTATTATTAGCGTGCGCAGCGGCTTCTGTCATAATATATAATAGGCCTACCTATATAAGAACCCCTGTGTGAAGGCAGATAGATATAGCGGCCACTATTCACTATTGAATGATGCCGTTCATGGAAGCTCTTCCGGTAATACGACCTCGTCACGATTGTACTTTCTCCGAGACTGTGACGTCATAGACCGCTCCGGGGGGGCCGTCGTATGGCCTCTAGTTACCACACCTGGGTACCAAAGTGGGTTGGGGCCGACTCCCATGGTGTACCCAAGAGATGTGCAGCCATTAGATAGGCAGTGCGTGGTGTAAGGGAAGAATAATGCAATCTAGGCCACACAGCATGGCTCTTGCCGCAGTTTAAAGGCCGCTGCATGAAGGTAAAATGTCTATCTATAGCCATATATATAGCTGTAGACGGGCCCGGTCCGATTTTTGCCGGTTCGACCAGAGACTATGTACTATGCGACCTCTGGCTCTACAGCCAAAGATCTCTGATTAGCGTGGCCCTCGTGACTGTCTCCACCTCGATGTGCAATTTTCTCGATGTCTGAAGTCACCTACTTACTTATTCCGATTATAAGAACGTGAATAAATAACTTTATATATGTCGCATTAGCAGCATTGGTGGTGGGGGGGGGGGGGCGTGGTTGTCTAAAATGGGGGGTCCAGGCAGTGTCCATTGTCCATATTTCAAAATTCGTCCACTGCCAATTTATAGAACAACAGTGTCAGACTTTTTAAAGAAAAAAACTGTGAAGCCGTGTCGCTGTCGAATTTTGAATTATTTGTTGTCAGATTTAGATCCCAATGTCGGGTGCCGACTTTTTTTATAAAACGACAATGTCGCCATTCACCCATCCAGACCCCTGTATGATGAGACCAAGCGAATTTCTTGGACAGCAGATTATGGCACAGGCCTTGGATTCATTGCGCGTCCCTTCAAATTGTGCATTACTATAACTATTATATATTAGATATAGATATATTACACCATACTTTATGTCTCATTTCATTAGCGCCCTTCGCAACTATATTTGCCTGCAGCCCGGTGGTATGAGAATAGGGAGAGTGGGGATGGGGGAGGGGGGGGGGGTGGTGGTGGCATGGCGTGAATGGAAACAGAGTCTGTTTGGTTAACCTTTCATAGCGTCTGGACCCAACACTAGTTGCGTGACCAATCACAGCCAACCCAAACAAATCTGATTAAAGATGGGCGCCCGCTTGACAATCTGTCTTTTTTTTGTGCTTCAAGTGTGTATAATGTGTTTGGCTGTATTAAGGGGAGCCCCCTATTAAAGGATAAGAGAATTTTGCGCAGTGGTTCCTAGTGAGAAAAGCTATTACCTGCTCTCGACTCTGTGATGAGTTCCCGGCTTGTGAGAATCTAATATGGCACCCTGAACTGGTTCTAGGTTCTCCGATAGCCTAGACTGGTTCCCCGGGCTCCGATAACTTATACTGGTTCCCTGAGCTCTGATAACCTAGACTGGTTCCCGGAATTCCGATGACCTAAACTGGTTCCCCGGGTCTCCAGTAACATAAAGTGGTTCCTGGCTTCCGATAACCTAAACCGGTTGTTTCCCCGGATGAAATCCCCGTCTTTAATCTAAACACTGACAGTCGCCAGTTCATGAAAGTAACTTACCTTAATTAACTAATCTATGTTTTTCCAATTAAATTTCTGAAACCTTTGTTGTGGTGTTCGAACCTCGAACCATCATCAGCGGCCCATGCTATAGCTTGGCTATGGGGTACAGTACTGACGCACCAATCAGCGGCCCATGCTATAGCTTGGCTATGGGGTACAGTACTGACGCACCAATCAGCGGCCCATGCTATAGCTTGGCTATGGGGTACAGTACTGACGCACCAATCAGCGGCCCATGCTATAGCTTAGCTATGGGGTACAGTACTGACGCACCAATCAGCGGCCCATGCTATAGCTTAGCTATGGGATACAGTACTGACGCACCAATCAGCGGCCCATGCTATAGCTTGGCTATGGGGTACAGTACTGACGCACCAATCAGCGGCCCATGCTATAGCTTAGCTATGGGGTACAGTACTGACGCACCAATCAGCGGCCCATGCTATAGCTTGGCTATGGGGTACAGTACTGACGCACCAATCAGCGGCCCATGCTATAGCTTAGCTATGGGGTACAGTACTGACGCACCAATCAGCGGCCCATGCTATAGCTTGGCTATGGGGTACACTACTAACGCACCAATCAGCGGCCCATGCTATAGCTTGGCTATGGGGTACACTACTAACGCACCAATCAGCGGCCCATGCTATAGCTTGGCTATGGGGTACACTACTAACGCACCAATCAGCGGCCCATGCTATAGCTTGGCTATGGGGTACACTGCTAACGCACCAATCAGCGGCCCATGCTATAGCTTGGCTATGGGGTACACTACTAACGCACCAATCAGCGGCCCATGCTATAGTTTGGCTATGGGGTACAGTACTGGCGCACCAATCAGCGGCCCATACTATAGCTTGGCTATGGGGTACAGTACTGAAGCACCAATCACCGGCCCATGCTATAGCTTGGCTATGGGGTACAGTACTGACGCACCAATCAGCGGCCCATGCTACAGCTTGGCTATGGGGTACAGTACTAACGCACCAATCAGCGGCCCATGCTATAGCTTGGCTATGGGGTACAGTACTGACGCACCAATCAGCGGCCCATGCTATAGCTTGGCTATGGGGTACAGTACTGACGCACCAATCAGCGGCCCATGCTATAGCTTGGCTATGGGGTACAGTAATGACGCAGCAATCAGCGGCCCATGCTATAGCTTGGCTATGGGGTACAGTACTGACGCACCAATCAGCGGCCCATGCTATAGCTTGGCTATGGGGTACAGTAATGACACACCAATCAGCGGCCCATGCTACAGCTTGACTATGGGGTACACTACTAGCGCACCAATCAGCAGCCCATGCTATAGCTTGGCTATGGGTACAATACTGACGCACCAATCAGCGGCCCATGCTATGGCTTGGCTATGGGGTACACTACTAACGCACCAATCAGCGGCCCATGCTATAGCTTGGCTATGGGGTACACTACTAACGCACCAATCAGCGGCCCATGCTATAGCTTGGCTATGGGGTACAGTACTGACGCACCAATCAGCGGCCCATGCTATAGCTTGGCTAAGGGGTACAGTACTGACGCACCAATCAGCGGCCCATGCTATAGCTTGGCTATGGGGTACAGTACTGACGCACCAATCAGCGGCCCATGCTATAGCTTTGCTATGGGTACAGTACTGACGCACCAATCAGCGGCCCATGCTATAGCTTGGCTATGGGGTACAGTACTGACTCACCAATCAGCGGCCCATGCTATAGCTTGGCTATGGGGTACAGTACTGACGCACCGATCAGCGGCCCATGCTATAGCTTGGCTATGGGGTACAGTACTGACGCACCAATCAGCGGCCTATGCTATAGTTTGGCTATGGGGCACAGTACTGACGCACCAATCAGCGGCCCATGCTATAGCTTGGCTATGGGGTACACTACTAACGCACCAATCAGCGGCCCATGCTATAGCTTGGCTATGGGTACAGTACTGACGCACCAATCAGCGGCCCATGCTATAGCTTGGCTATGGGGTACACTACTAACGCACCAATCAGCGGCCCATGCTATAGCTTGGCTATTGGGTACACTACTAACGCGCCAATCAGGGCAACCCAACTTAAATACTTAATCATAAATGGCCAAGACAGTAAAAAGGCCAATTAAGATGATCATTCCCGTGAAAAATCCTTGTTGCGAACGTCATAACAAAATACAGTTACTATCTAAAAGATCAGAAAGCAGAGTAGTGAGATCCTGGCATTTGCTTCTGGTTGGATGTGCTATGAGACGCACCAGGGACCGCGGCTAGACGACGAGGAGGAAATTGAGGGCGAATCAACAGAAAAATGGGCCTCCGGGGGGTCGTGGCCGTAGCCACTGAGTCCACACAGCCTGAGGGATCATACGCCAAGAGCGGTCTTCTGTGAAAAAACAAACCTTTCATTAACCTTACCACCCGGCTTAGGCTCTGCAGCCGCCATTTTATGTCAGGTGTCTTATTTGTGACGGACGTAAAGAAAATATCCTTGCGGGCTTCGCAATCTCGATACGCCATTACCCCGACGACCGCCATGGGATCAGTGGGTGCAGCTCCCAGGCACTGACAGTCAGTTTATGGACTGTCCATCAAAGAGAACTCCATTGGGCAATCTCCAAGCGCTTGATGGGAGAGATAGGACACCTTCATTAATAGTTAATGTCGGGTATTGTTACTGTTATCAATATCATCAGGAACGGTATCATTAAGAAGGGTTTGAGAATCCTAGAGGGCGAAGCCATTTAAAGATCAATCGTGCCTTGCATACCGAATTTACTTTTTGATGTGTCATTTTTATCTATTGCGTCCACGACAATGGTTTTAGCCTAAAGACAAGGGGAAATATCTGGATCCAATTATTGAGTGGTGGGCTCTTGAGAACGAAGATTGGATACCTTACTCCTAGAATGATTTCATTACTCAAGATCAAATCAAAGCCTTTACGTGAACTCAGATTAATTGTGTGTCCGTCTCTGATCTTTAAAAGGCAAAGAAATGCCAGCGTTGCATTAGAGAGTAAACTAGCCTTATTTTCAGGTGTCCCTTACAGTTTATGTAGTCCACGAACAAATAAAAACACCTCCAAATTGCTCGCGATTTTTTAATATAAACTAAGTTTGTAGTATGAGTTGCACCCCCTTGACGTCACGTGGTATGGCGAAAACAGGTAGTTCTTTACTTACATACTTGGATCAGTATGCAATCGCTATGATAAAAGCACATAGGATAAACAAAATTTGCATAATTTCGAAACCTTTTCAACATTTTGTTCTGTTTTCCAGTTATTAATATTTATTTTTTGTATGTACCGGAAGCTGTGTGCCTAAAGTGCAAAAAGTGATGTTTTTTCAATTACTATTTATTTGCGACAGGCAACCATTCTTCACCAACAGTTTTACAAAGTAATGCCAGATTAATATATGTTTAAGAGCAGTACAGTTCCACTATAGCAGTGGTCCAGGAAGTATACTGATTCAAAAAATGTTGTCTTATTCCGGGCTCTTATCCATTTGAGATGCTGAAGTTGTCTATTATTTCAATATTATTATTAGATTAATTAAAATTATCGTTGTCTGTGAGCAAGAGGATACTGATAATGCAATTTTTACCGATCAGTTTGACACATACCCCTAAAGCCTGACATTTTGAGAGGGCGTCGATTTTAGGGAAAACGAATTTCGGTAAGTGCCTAACATCATCACTCCACCTATTTTTGTAATAACATGAATACTTTAGATTCTGTATCCAAATCCGCTGCATGCCTTGTACTGCCAGTGCGAATGGGAAGTTTCCTCTGTGGGCTGGAGAGACCAGGAGCAAATCGTTATGACGTGAAACTTTAGGCTGAATTGGGCCTGGATGAAATTAAACTTGTGATCGTCGTTTCTGAAATACTGCAGCAAGTCTCTCCCAAGCCTGTTCTATATGTGGGCATGTTTAAGGTGTGTTTCGCGCATTCTCATAGATTATTTCAATAGCATGTATATTGGAAGTTTCGTAGAGCAGGAAAATACATTTTCTTCTGAGTGGTGGTGCTTCTTTATGTCGGGGGTAGCGTGATAGACGCGCAGGCTGGCAGGGATCATAGGCCCCCACATCAAATACGTTGTCAGGGAGATGGTAATCACACACGTTACCAGGGAGATAGTAACCCCCCGTTATCAGGGAGATGGTAATCACACATCGTTACCAGGGAGATAGTAACCCCCCGTTATCAGGGAGATGGTAATCACACATCGTTACCAGAGAGATAGTAACCCCCCGTTATCAGGGAGATGGTAATCACACACGTTACCAGGGAGATAGTAACCCCCCGTTATCAGGGAGATGGTAATCACACACGTTACCAGGGAGATAGTAACCCCCCGTTATCAGGGAGATGGTAATCACACATCGTTACCAGAGAGATAGTAACCCCCCGTTATCAGGGAGATGGTAATCACACATCGTTACCAGAGAGATAGTAACCCCCCGTTATCAGGGAGATATTAATCACACATCGTTACCAGAGAGATAGTAACCCCCCGTTATCAGGGAGATGGTAATCACACACGTTACCAGGGAGATAGTAACCCCCCGTTATCAGGGAGATGGTAATCACACATCGTTACCAGAGAGATAGTAACCCCCCGTTATCAGGGAGATGGTAATCACACATCGTTACCAGAGAGATAGTAACCCCCCGTTATCAGGGAGATATTAATCACACATCGTTACCAGAGAGATAGTAACCCCCCGTTATCAGGGAGATGGTAATCACACATCGTTACCAGGGAGATAGTAACCCCCCGTTATCAGGGAGATGGTAATCACACATCGTTACCAGAGAGATAGTAACCCCCCGTTATCAGGGAGATGGTAATCACACACGTTACCAGGGAGATAGTAACCACCCGTTACCAGGGAGATGGTAATCACACGTCGTTACCAGGGAGATAGTAACCCCCCGTTACCAAGGAGATGGTAATCACACATCGTTACCAGGGAGATAGTAACCCCCCGTTACCAGGGAGATGGTAATCACACATCGTTACCAGGGAGATAGTAACCCCCCGTTACCAGGGAGATAGTAATCACACATCGTTACCAGGGAGATAGTAACCACCCGTTACCAGGGAGATGGTAATCACACACGTTACCAGGGAGATAGTAACCCCCGTTACCAGGGAGATGGTAATCACACATCGTTACCAGGGAGATAGTAACCCCTAGTTATCAGTGAGATGGTAATCACACGTCGTTACCAGGGAGATAGTAACCACCCGTTACCAGAGAGATGGTAATCACACATCGTTACCAGGCAGACGGATCTCTTTGCCACCCAGGATATAGATGACATTCAGAGGTCATGTGAGTGGGGCCAATGGAAGGTCGATAAGGTGCGGGCAACGGCAACCTTGACCTTGACCTAGCAGGAGGTATCAACCTATGAGCGAGCTGCTCAGCACGGAGTTGACAGACAGAGCTACTCAAGAGTGAAAAATTGTCGTCTGATTGAGACATCATTTCAGCCAATATGAGGCCTACATTGCGATGAAAAGCGCGGTTTTCCACTCAATTTATATGGCGAAAAGAATATGTATCTTATAAATAGATATGTCGCTTATACATCACATCAGTTCAAGGTATCTACGGCACTAACGACTTGTGTGTGTGTGTTTTTATCTCAGCATATAATAACTATAAAAGTGCATAATAAGTTACCACCTGTTTTTATTATTGTTTACGACTCAACTCATTCAGCCAGATTAATTGACTAATTTCTCTGTAAAAAAGTGTGAAAAACTCATGCCAACAATAGTGAAACAACGAAATTCGATTGTTGGTTCGACATGCTAATTAAGCGTTACTAAAAAAGACATAGCCGCCTCATTATAAACAGTTAATAAGAAATGGTATGTCTCTACCTAAAATACGCGGGTTGGTCACCGTTTGTGAACGCTGGCGGCTGAAATGTAACCACCAGTAAAACCCGGGGGCGATTATATGTTATACAAATATGTATAATATGCATATATGTATATGCATAAATATGCATGAGAGAGCGAAAATTTGTGATGAAAAAAGATACCCATAAGCATAGACTGAAAATATGCGTTCACAGAGCGGGATGGTCATGAAAAAAGTTCATCGAGCGGGTTTGCATGTAACCGCGACATAGAGCATAGAGCAGCGACAAGGAAAGAAAAAAATACCCCTTTCGAGCGGATTTTCGAGATGAAACGCCCCTTGTGAGCGGGTTTAGGGGTAAGGGGCTTTACCTCGGAAGCCCTCCAAACCCAGCCATGTTTTAAGTACCCCCGCCCCCTCCGGGCAGTAAAACAAGAGATTATGTTCCGGTATGGCATGATAACCTGTTCGGCGTGATAAAGTGTCCGATTGACGATTTGATTTAACTTGCTATGAAAGTAGCGCATATAAGTTAGGTTTAGGGTTAGGTTACGTTAGGGCCAAGGTTAGGGTTAGGGTTATGATTAGGGTTCTGGTTAGGGTTAGTGACATGAAAGAAGCGTGGCCGGACAGGTTATCACGGCCGGACAGCTAGATTATTGTGTTACACCAACAGAATGTGAATATTACGATCCTATTAGGAAACTATTAGGAGTTACATCAATGTTACTTCCCTAGATTCTCACGGTTTCCAGCTAATAATGCTTGTGTCATTACACTCATAGCGTACTGCGAACATTATCATGTGGTAATTTTTTCAGATTAAAGCTTGTAAACTTCTTACTTAAGAAGAGTTTTCTACCCGGACTCTCTATTCCACCATACCAAAAAGGAACGAACAACGACACTATCTCCGTAATATATTCTTACCTGCAAAGGTCACGAGGTGACATACCCTCGCCAGTTTGCGACCTCTAAGTTAGCATGAACATATTTGTATTGGCAATTGGAAAAGGGGACACTGCCTATTTGAATTCTTCTTGCTGAACTTGTATCATTTGCTCATACATACATATATACATAACAGTTGTGTACATCACAATGTGGTAGAAATTCCATAGTTATTACACATTCAGACATGACATTAAATACGTGATATTTCAAGGGAAAGGTTTGGAGGCTGCAACGTAATCGTGATCTGCTTGAAATATACAACGCTTATCATCGATTGATAGGGACGGATTACTAAAAAGAATGATGCCAATTGGCACTGACTATAGACCATGGTTTTTTCGACAAAAAAATAACTCTCATTTGCCTTTTATGTAAGCATAAGGGCGTCCCCCCCCCCCCCCTCCTCTCAATACTTTTTATTAACGTGCATAGTTCTAACTTATAGGATGAACGTATAACTTATAGACTAGACTATATCTTCATTTTTAAATAATTAAAACCTTAATTTACAGGTTAAACGAGTTAAAAAAGAGTGTTTGGTTTGAATGACATTCTATTCCATTTAAAGGGTTTCTATGGAAACATTTGTTCAATGACGTCACAGATGTAACATAAGGCAACAGGCATAATCATAACAACAAAAAGATGTCAAATTCACAATGGACGTTCCTGTTTATATTTACAAGCCGCGCACGCTGGTTCTATGATCTTTGCCCCTCTGTGGATGCTCTATAGTGGGGGAGATATGTACCTGATTGAGGTGAGTAACGAAGTTACAACATGGACTTGAATGTGTCGTCTTGATCACTGGACGAAGTTACAACATGGACTTGAAGGTGTTGCCTTGATAATTGGACGAAGTTGCAGCATGGATTTGAAGGTGTCGCCTTGATCACTATAAAAAAAGTCAAAACGGAAACTCTCCGGACATCGAAATTTGCGAATTATTTGTTTACTTTACGAGTTGAGGACGAAATCTATGCATATTCCTTACCTATGAACTGGGGCCTGTCTGAACAATTGTTTATCCGATCTGCAGTTCGATTTCTATCCTCACAATACATGACCTGCCATGCTATTTAATAGAGCAGACGATGTTGTTTTATCGTTCTCTTGTCAGTCGCGCAACTGTAAAGGTCATCCAACTGACAACTGATTGGTTAAAAATCTAGGTCAGGTTGGCAAAGTCCATCGCGTCATTTGACGAGGGTACCGAGGTTGAATGCAATGGTCAGGGGGTAGTGGTTGATCTGCTGTACCCACTTTTGCAGGAGGCTTTTGCTTTCGCGCAATGAATTCAAGTTTAGCCTCAATTGATACTAAACTGATTTCAAGTTCCCTCTGGGTAACTTTAGATATGCGTCAATGCTTAAAAACAGAGTTAATGATAAAACACTACAAAGGAATTCAAACCTATGACCCCTCACAAAGATGTAAATGGTATCGCCCAGTGACGTCACAGTAAACAGTGAATGGCGCCATCAAGCCGATCGGCTGCTTCGAAGTGCAGCAAAGCAACATTTGCTTATAGTCTATTTGCAAGTGTCTCAGGAAACGTGAGTTGACATACACTTATTAGGCCCCGATTTGAAGTTCACACAGAAAGTATTTTTTTCTTCGAATCAGTGAATATTTTCTTGTAAACGGGAAGTTTCGTTGTCCGGAGAGTTTCCGTTGCGACCATAGACGCAGTTACAGCATGGACTTAAGGTGTTGCCTTTATAACTGGACGAAGTTGCCACATGGACTTAAAGGTGTCGTCTTGATAACTGGACGAATTTGCAGCATGGACTTAAAGGTGTCGCCTTGATAACTGGACGAAGTTGCAGCATGGACTTAAAGGTGTCGCCTTGATACCTGGACGAAGTTGACATATGGACTTGAAGGTGTCGTCTTGATCACTAGACGCAGTAACAGCATGGACTTAAAGGTGTCGCCTTGATAACTGGACGAAGTTGCCACATGGACTTAAAGGTGTCGCCTTGATAACTGGACGAAGTTGCAGCATGGACTTAAAGGTGTCGCCTTGATAACTGGACGAAGTTTCAGCATGGACTTAAAGGTGTCGTCTTGATCACTAGACGCAGTTACAGCATGGACTTAAAGGTGTCGCCTTGATAACTGGACGCAGTTGCAGCATGGACTTAAAGGTGTCGCCTTGATAACTGGACGAAGTTGCAGCATGGACTTAAAGGTGTCGCCTTGATCACTGGACGAAGTTGCCACATGGACTTGAAGGTGTCGCCTTGATCACTGGACGAAGTTGCAGCATGGACTTAAAGGTGTCGCCTTGATTACTGGACGAATTTACACCTTGAACTTGAAGTTTTCGTCTTGATCACTGGACGAAGTTACAACGTGGACTTATAGGTGTCGCCTTGATCATTGGACGCAGCTAGACTTAGACTTGAAATTGTCGCCTTGATTACTGAACGAATTTACCCATGGACTTGAAGGTGTCGCCTTGATCACTGGACGAAGTTACAACATAGACTTGAAGGTGTCGCCTTGATCACTGGACGAAGTTACACCATAGACTTGAAGGTGTCGCCTTGATCACTGGCGAAGTTGCCACATGGACTTGTAGGTGTCGCCTTGATTACTGGACGAAGTTGCCACATGGACTTAAAGGTGTCGCCTTGATTACTGGACGAACTTACACCTTGAATTTGAAGTTTTCGTCTTGATCACTAGACGCAGTTACAGCATGGACTTAAAGGTGTCGCCTTGATCACTGGACAAAGTTGCCACATGGACTTGAATGTGTCGCCTTGATTACTGGACGAATTTACCCATGGACTTGAAGGTGTCGCCTTGATCACTGGACGAAGTTACAACATAGACTTGAAGGTGTCGCCTTGATCACTGGACGAAGTTACACCATAGACTTGAAGGTGTCGCCTTGATCACTGGACGAAGTTACAACATGGAGTTAAAGTTTCCGCCTTGCTCACTGGACAAAGTTACAACATGGACTTGAAGTGGTCTCCTTGATCACGGGACGAAGTTACAACATGGACTTGAAAGTGTCGTCTTGATCACTTGACCAAATTACAACAGTATGTCGCATGGGAGCATGTCGCCATGGTTACTGGACGGTCACCACCTCAAAAGGGAAGATATAGCCATGGTTACTAAATGAAGTCATGAAGTCGAGTTGAGATAATGCCACCATGCTCAATGAGAGAAGTCACGATGTTCACATGACGCCATATCGCCATGGTTACTGGACAAAGTCGCCACATCGACCGCAAGATGACGCCATGGGTACTAAAAGAAGCAATCACATCGACGAAAAGCTGCCCCCATGGACACTGGGCGAAGTCCCGACTGCGACGGGAGGATGTCGCCATGGTTACTGGAAGAAGTCATGATGTCGACGGGAAGATGTCATCATGGTTACTGGAAGAAGTCGCCATGGTTACTATGCAAAGTGACGACGTCGATTTGAAGAGGTCACAATGTGTTCTGAAAGAATGGTTTATGGACGAAATCGCTACATGGACTGGAAGATGTTCATTCCCCACTTCGACGGAAATATGTCGCCATGGTTACTGGACTAAGTCTCCATGTGGACTTGAATGTGAAGATGCCCTCTTGGCCCCTGGACGAAGTCATGACATCGGCGGAAAGATGTCGCCATGGTTACTGGACAAAGGCATGAACCTTTGACCTAGACGGGAGGATTTCGCCATGGTCGCTGGATGAAGTCATGACATCGATGAGGAGATGTCAACATGGTTTCTGCACAAAGTCATTACATCGACGGAAGGATGTCGCCATGGTTACTGGACGAAGGCATTACATCGGCGGAAAAATGTTGCCATGGTTACTGAACGAAGTCATGACATCGACGGGTAGATGTCGCCATGGTTACTAGACGAAGTCATGACATCGACGGGAAGATGTCGCCATGGACACTGGACGAAGTCATGACATCGACGTGAAGATGTCGCCATGGTTACTGGACGAAGGCATGACCCATTGACTTGGACGGGACGGTGTCGCCATGGTTGATGGACGAAGTCGTAACATCGACGGGAAGATGTCGCCATGGTTACTGGAAGAAGTCATGACATCGACGGGAAGATGTCGCCATGGTTCAAGGACGAGGTCATGACATCGACGGAAATACGTCGCCAAGGTTACTCAATGAAGTCATAACATCGACGGAAAGATGTCGCCATGGTTACTGGACGAAGTCATGACATCGACGGAGAAATGTCGCTATGGTTATTGGACAAAGTCATGGCATCGACGGTAGGAGGTTGCCATGGTTACTAGACGAAGTCATGAAATCGACGGGCAAATGTCGCCACGGTTACTGGACGAAGTCATGACATCGACGGTAGGAGGTCGCCATGGTTACTAGACGAAGTTTTGAAATCGACCGCAATATATGGCCATGGTTACTGGACTATGTCATGACATCGACGGGAGGATGTCGCCATGGCTACTGGAAGAAGCCATGACATCGACGGTCGGAGGTTGCGATGGTTACTAGATTCATGAAATCGACGTGCAAATGTCGCCATGGTTGATGGACGAAGTCATGACATCGACGGGAGGAGGTTGCCATGGTTACTAGACGAAGTGATAATCAACTGGCAAATGTCACCACGGTTATTGGACGAAGTCATGACATCGACGGGAGGAGGTCGCCATGGTTACTGGACAAAGTCATGACATCGACGGGAAGTCGTTGTCATGGTTACTGAACGAAGTCATGACATCGACGGGAAGTTGTTGCCATGGTTACTGGACGAAGTCATGACATCGACGGGAAGATGTCGCCATGGACACTGGACGAAGTCATGACATCGACGAGAAGATGTCGCCATGGTTACTGTACGAAGTCATGACAACGACAGGAGGATGTGGCCATGGACACTGGATGAAGTCATGACATCGACGGGAGGAGGTCGCCATGGTAACTGGACAAAGTCATGACATCGACGGAAAGGTGTCGCCATGGTTATTGGACAAAGTCATGACATCGGCGGAAAGATGTGGCCATGGACACTGGACGAAGTCATGACATCGACGGGAGGAGGTCGCCATGGTTAGTGGACAAAGTCATGGCATCGACGGAAAGGTGTCGCCATGGTTATTGGACGAAGTCATGACATCGACGGGAAGTTGTTGCCATGGTTACTGGACGAAGTCATGACATCGAAGGGAAGTTGTTGCCATGGTTACTAGACGAAGTCATGACATCGACGGGAAGATGTCGCCATGGTTACTGGACGAAGTCATGACATCGACGGGAAGATGTCGCCATGGTTACTGGACGAAGGCATGACCCATTGACCTAGACGGGACGATGTTGCCATGGTTGTTGGACGAAGTCATGACATCGATGGAAATATGTTGCCATGGTTACTGGACTCCATGTGGACTTTAAGTTGGCGCCAGGGCTAGTGGACGAAACAACCACACCAACGTGAAGGTGTCCCGATGGTCCTTGGAAGAAGTCCCGACTTCGACGGAAGGATTTCGCCATGGTTACTGGACGCCACTAAACCAACAGGAGGATATCATAACGTCAAGTTGAAGAGGTCGACATGCGCTCTGAAAGAAGGGTTACTAGACGAAGTTCCTATATCGACCGGAAAATGTCGCCGTGTTTAATGAACGAAGTTACCACGTGGTTTTGAAGTTGTCGCGATAGTCACTGGATAAATCTATATATGAACTGGACGATATCACTATGGCTACTGGACAAAGGAAGCACATGAACGTGAAGTAGCCCTCATGGTCCCTGGAAGAAGTTCCGACTTCGATGGGAGGATGTCGTCGCGGTTACTGGACGGAAAGATGTCGCTATGGTTACTGGACGAAATCATGACATAGACGGAAATATGTCGCCATGGTTACTGGGTGAAGCAACGACATCAATGTGAAGATGCCCTCTTGGTCCCTGGACGAAGTCCTGACCTCGACGGAAGGATGTCGCCATGGTTACTGGACTAAGGCATTAACCATTGACCCAGACGGGAGGATGTCGCCATGGTTACTGGACGAAGTCATGACATCGACGGGAAGTTGTTGCCATGGTTACTAGACGAAGGCATGATATCGACGGGAAGATGTCGCCATGGTTACTGGACGAAGTCATGACATCGACGGGAAGTTGTTGCCATGGTTACTGGACGAAGTCATGACATCGAAGGGAAGTTGTTGCCATGGTTACTAGACGAAGGCATGTCCCATTGACCTAGACGGGACGATGTCATCATGGCTACCGAACGAAGTCATGACATCAACGGAAAGATGTCGCCATGGTTACTGGACGAAGTCATGACATCGACGGAAATATGTCGCCAAGGTTACTCGATGAAGTCATAACATCGACGGAAAGATGTCGCCATGGTTACTGGACGAAGTCATGACATCGACGGGAATATGTCGCCAAAGTTACTCGATGAAGTCATAACATCGACGGGAAGATGTCGCCATGGCTACTGGACGAAATCATGACATCGACGGGGAAATGTCGCTATGGTTATTGGACAAAGTCATGGCATTGACGGGAAGATGTTGCCATGGCTACTGGACGCAATCATGACATCGACGGTAGGAGGTTGCCATGGTTAATAGACGAAGTCATGAGATCGAAGGGCAAGTGTCACCATGGTTACTGGACAGAATCATGACATCGACGGGAAGATGTCGCCATGGCTAGTGGACGATGTCCTGATCTTGACTGAAACTGGTCGTCATGGCTACTGGACGAAGTCACGACGTCGAGTTGAAGATGTCACCACACAGAATTTCGTCTTTACAGTGTCGCTATGGTCACTGGGCGGAGTCACCACATCGTCTTTACAGTGTCACTATGGTCACTGGGCGGAGTCACCACATCGTCTTTACAGTGTCACTATGGTCACTGGGCGGAGTCACCACATCGTCTTTACAGTGTCACCATGGTCACTGGGCGGAGTCACCACATCGTCTTTACAGTGTCACTATGGTCACTGGGCGGAGTCACCACATCGTCTTTACAGTGTCACCATGGTCACTGGGCGGAGTCACCACATCGTCTTTACAGTGTCACTATGGTCACTGGGCGGAGTCACCACATCGTCTTTACGGTGTCACTATGGTCACTGGGCGGAGTCACCACATCGTCTTTACAGTGTCACCATGGTCACTGGGCGGAGTCACCACATCGTCTTTACAGTGTCACTATGGTCACTGGGCGGAGTCACCACATCGTCTATACAGTGTCACTATGGTCACTGGGCGGAGTCACCACATCGTCTTTACAGTGTCACTATGGTCAGTGGGCGGAGTCACCACATCGTCTTTACAGTGTCACTATGGTCACTGGGCGGAGTCACCACATCGTCTTTACAGTGTCACTATGGTCACTGGGCGGAGTCACCACATCGTCTTTACAGTGTCACTATGGTCACTGGGCGGAGTCACCACATCGTCTTTACAGTGTCACTATGGTCAGTGGGCGGAGTCATCACATCGTCCTTACAGTGTCACTATGGTCACTGGGCGGAGTCACCACATCGTCTTTACAATGTCACTATGGTCACTGGGCGGAGTCATCACATCGTCTTTACAGTGTCTCTATGGTCACTGGGCGGAGTCACCACATCGTCTTTACAGTGTCACTATGGTCACTGGGCGGAGTCACCACATCGTCTTTACAGTGTCACCATGGTCACTGGGCGGAGTCACCACATCGTCTTTACAGTGTCACAATGGTCACTGGGCGGAGTCACCACATCGTCTATACAGTGTCACTATGGTCACTGGGTGGAGTCACCACATCGTCTTTACAGTGTCACTATGGTCACTGGGCGGAGTCACCACATCGTCTATACAGTGTCACTATGGTCACTAGGCGGAGTCACCACATCGTCTATACAGTGTCACTATGGTCACTGGGCGGAGTCACCACATCGTCTTTACAGTGTTACTAAGGTCACTGGGCGGAGTCACCACATCGTCTTTACAGTGTCACTATGGTCACTGGGCGGAGTCATCACATCGTCTTTACAGTGTCACTAAGGTCACTGGGCGGAGTCACCACATCGTCTTTACGGTGTCACTATGGTCACTGGGCGGAGTCACCACATCGTCTTTACAGTGTCACTATGGTCACTGGGCGGAGTCACCACATCGTCTTTACAGTGTCACTATGGTCACTGGGCGGAGTCACCACATCGTCTATACAGTGTCACTATGGTCACTGGGCGGAGTCACCACATCGTCTTTACAGTGTCACTATGGTCACTGGGCGGAGTCACCACATCGTCTATACAGTGTCACTATGGTCACTGGGCGGAGTCACCACATCGTCTATACAGTGTCACTATGGTCACAGGGCGGAGTCACCACATCGTCTTTACAGTGTTACTAAGGTCACTGGGCGGAGTCATCACATCGTCTTTACAGTGTCACTATGGTCACTGGGCGGAGTCACCACATCGTCTTTACAGTGTCACTATGGTCACTGGGCGGAGTCACCACATCGTCTTTACAGTGTCACTATGGTCACTGGGCGGAGTCACCACATCGTCTTTACGGTGTCACTATGGTAACTGGGCGGAGTCACCACATCGTCTTTACAATGTCACTATGGTCACTGGGCGGAGTCACCACATCATCTATACAGTGTCACTATGGTCACTGGGCGGAGTCACCACATCGTCTTTACAGTGTCACTGTGGTCACTGGGCGGAGTCATCACATCGTCTTTACAGTGTCACTATGGTCAGTGGGCGGAGTCACCACATCGTCTTTACAGTGTCACTATGGTCACTGGGCGGAGTCACCACATCGTCTTTACAGTGTCACTATGGTCACTGGGCGGAGTCACCACATCGTCTTTACAGTGTCACTAAGGTCACTGGGCGGAGTCATCACATCGTCCTTACAGTGTCACTATGGTCACTGGGCGGAGTCACCACATCGTCTTTACAGTGTCACTATGGTCACTGGGCGGAGTCACCACATCGTCTTCACAGTGTCACTATGGTCACTGGGCGGAGTCACCACATCGTCTATACAGTGTCACTATGGTCACTGGGCGGAGTCATCACATCGTCTTTACAGTGTCACTAAGGTCACTGGGCGGAGTCACCACATCGTCTTTACGGTGTCACTATGGTCACTGGGCGGAGTCACCACATCGTCTTTACAGTGTCACTATGGTCACTGGGCGGAGTCACCATATCGTCTTTACAGTGTCACTATGGTCACTGGGCGGAGTCATCACATCGTATTTACAGTGTCACTATGGTCACTGGGCGGAGTCACCACATCGTCTTTACAGTGTCACTATGGTCACTGGGCGGAGTCACCACATCGTCTTTACAGTGTCACTATGGCCACTGGGCGGTGTCATCACATCGTCTTTACAGTGTCATTATGGTCACTGGGCGGAGTCATCACATCGTCTTTACGGTGTCACTATGGTCACTGGGCGGAGTCACCACATCGTCTTTACAGTGTCACTATGGTCACTGGGCGGAGTCACCACATCGTCTTTACAGTGTCACTATGGTCACTGGGCGGAGTCACCACATCGTCTTTACAGTGTCACTATGGCCACTGGGCGGTGTCATCACATCGTCTTTACAGTGTCACTATGGTCACTGGGCGGAGTCACCATATCGTCTTTACGGTGTCACTATGGTCACTGGGCGGAGTCATCACATCGTCTTTACAGTGTCACTATGGTCTCTGGGCGGAGTCACCACATCGTCTTTACAGTGTCACTATGGTCACTGGGCGGAGTCACCACATCGTCTTTACAGTGTCACTATGGTCACTGGGTGGAGTCATCACATCGTCTTTACAGTGTCACTAAGGTCACTGGGCGGAGTCATCACATCGTCTTTACGGTGTCACTATGGTCACTGGGCGGAGTCACCACATCGTCTTTACAGTGTCACTATGGTCACTGGGCGGAGTCACCACATCGTCTTTACAGTGTCACTATGGTCACTGGGCGGAGTCATCACATCGTCTTTACAGTGTCACTATGGCCACTGGGCGGTGTCATCACATCGTCTTTACAGTGTCACTATGGTCACTGGGCGGAGTCACCATATCGTCTTTACAGTGTCACTATGGTCACTGGGCGGAGTCATCACATCGTCTTTACAGTGTCACTATGGTCACTGGGCGGAGTCACCACATCGTCTTTACAGTGTCACTATGGTCACTGGGCGGAGTCATCACATCGTCTTTACAGTGTCACTATGGCCACTGGGCGGAGTCACCACATCGTCTTTACAGTGTCACTATGGTCACTGGGCGGAGTCACCACATCGTCTTTACAGTGTCACTATGGTCACTGGGCGGAGTCATCACATCGTCTTTACAGTGTCACTATGGCCACTGGGCGGAGTCACCACATCGTCTTTACAGTGTCACTATGGCCACTGGGCGGAGTCACCACATCGTCTTTACAGTGTCACTATGGTCACTGGGCGGAGTCACCACATCGTCTTTACAGTGTCACTATGGTCACTGGGCGGAGTCACCACATCGTCTTTACAGTGTCACTATGGTCACTGGGCGGAGTCATCACATCGTCTTTACAGTGTCACTATGGTCACTGGGCGGAGTCACCACATCGTCTTTACGGTGTCACTATGGTCACTGGGCGGAGTCATCACATCGTCTTTACAGTGTCACTATGGTCACTGGGCGGAGTCACCACATCGTCTTTACAGTGTCACTATGGTCACTGGGCGGAGTCACCACATCGTCTTTACAGTGTCACTATGGTCAGTGGGCGGAGTCATCACATCGTCTTTACAGTGTCACTATGGTCACTGGGCGGTGTCACCACATCGTCTTTACAGTGTCACTATGGTCACTGGGCGGAGTCACCATATCGTCTTTACGGTGTCACTATGGTCACTGGGCGGAGTCACCACATCGTCTTTACGGTGTCACTATGGTCACTGGGCGCAGCCACCACATCGTCTTTACGGTGTCACTATGGTCACTGGGCGGAGTCACCACATCGTCTATACAGTGTCACTATGGTCACTGGGCGGAGTCACCACATCGTCTTTACAGTGTCACTATGGTCTCTGGGCGGAGTCACCACATCGTCTTGACAGTGTCACTATGGCCACTGGGCGGAGTCGCCACATCGTCTTTACAGTGTCACCATGGTCACTGGGCGGAGTCACCACATCGTCTTTACAGTGTCACTATGGTCACTGGGCGGAGTCACCACATCGTCTTTACAGGGTCACTATGGTCTCTGGGCGGAGTCACCACATCGTCTTGACAGTGTCACTATGGTCACTGGGCGGAGTCTGCACATCGTCTTTACAGTGTCACCATGGTCACTGGGCGGAGTCACCACATCGTCTTTACAGTGTCACTATGGTCACTGGGCGGAGTCACCACATCGTCTTTACAGTGTCACTATGGTCACTGGGCGGAGTCACCACATCGTCTTTACAGTGTCACTATGGCCACTGGGCGGTGTCATCACATCGTCTTTACAGTGTCACTATGGTCACTGGGCGGAGTCATCACATCGTCTTTACGGTGTCACTATGGTCACTGGGCGGAGTCACCACATCGTCTTTACAGTGTCACTATGGTCACTGGGCGGAGTCACCACATCGTCTTTACAGTGTCACTATGGTCACTGGGCGGAGTCACCACATTGTCTTTACAGTGTCACTATGGCCACTGGGCGGTGTCATCACATCGTCTTTACAGTGTCACTATGGTCACTGGGCGGAGTCACCATATCGTCTTTACGGTGTCACTATGGTCACTGGGCGGAGTCATCACATCGTCTTTACAGTGTCACTATGGTCACTGGGCGGAGTCACCACATCGTCTTTACAGTGTCACTATGGTCACTGGGTGGAGTCATCACATCGTCTTTACAGTGTCACTAAGGTCACTGGGCGGAGTCATCACATCGTCTTTACGGTGTCACTATGGTCACTGGGCGGAGTCACCACATCGTCTTTACAGTGTCACTATGGTCACTGGGCGGAGTCACCACATCGTCTTTACAGTGTCACTATGGTCACTGGGCGGAGTCACCACATCGTCTTTACAGTGTCACTATGGCCACTGGGCGGTGTCATCACATCGTCTTTACAGTGTCACTATGGTCACTGGGCGGAGTCACCATATCGTCTTTACAGTGTCACTATGGTCACTGGGCGGAGTCATCACATCGTCTTTACAGTGTCACTATGGTCACTGGGCGGAGTCACCACATCGTCTTTACAGTGTCACTATGGTCACTGGGCGGTGTCACCACATCGTCTTTACAGTGTCACTATGGTCACTGGGCGGAGTCACCATATCGTCTTTACGGTGTCACTATGGTCACTGGGCGGAGTCACCACATCGTCTTTACGGTGTCACTATGGTCACTGGGCGCAGCCACCACATCGTCTTTACGGTGTCACTATGGTCACTGGGCGGAGTCACCACATCGTCTATACAGTGTCACTATGGTCACTGGGCGGAGTCACCACATCGTCTTTACAGTGTCACTATGGTCTCTGGGCGGAGTCACCACATCGTCTTGACAGTGTCACTATGGTCACTGGGCGGAGTCGCCACATCGTCTTTACAGTGTCACCATGGTCACTGGGCGGAGTCACCACATCGTCTTTACAGTGTCACTATGGTCACTGGGCGGAGTCACCACATCGTCTTTACAGGGTCACTATGGTCTCTGGGCGGAGTCACCACATCGTCTTGACAGTGTCACTATGGTCACTGGGCGGAGTCGCCACATCGTCTTTACAGTGTCACCATGGTCACTGGGCGGAGTCACCACATCGTCTTTACAGTGTCACTATGGTCACTGGGCGGAGTCACCACATCGTCTTTACAGTGTCACTATGGTCACTGGGCGGAGTCACCACATCGTCTTTACAGTGTCACTATGGTCACTGGGCGGAGTCACCACATCGTCTTTACAGTGTCACTATGGTCACTGGGCGGAGTCACCACATCGTCTTTACAGTGTCACTATGGTCACTGAGCGGAGTCACCACATCGTCTTTACAGTGTCACTATGGTCACTGGGCGGAGTCACCACATCGTCTTTACAGTGTCACTATGGTCACTGAGCGGAGTCACCACATCGTCTTTACAGTGTCACTATGGTCACTGGGCGGAGTCACCACATCGTCTTTACGGTGTCACTATGGTCTCTGGGCGGAGTCACCACATCGTCTTTACAGTGTCACTATGGTCACTGGGCGGAGTCACCACATCGTCTTTACAGTGTCACTATGGTCACTGGGCGGAGTCATCACATCGTCTTTACAGTGTCTCTATGGTCACTGGGCGGAGTCACCACATCGTCTTTACAGTGTCACTATGGTCACTGGGTGGAGTCATCACATCGTCTTTACAGTGTCACTATGGTCACAGGGCGGAGTCACCACATCGTCTTTACAGTGTCACTATGGTCACTGGGCTGAGTCACCACATCGTCTTTACAGTGTCACTATGGTCACTGGGTGGAGACATCACATCGTCTTTACAGTGTCACTAAGGTCACTGGGCGGAGTCATCACATCGTCTTTACGGTGTCACTATGGTCACTGGGCGGAGTCACCACATCGTCTTTACAGTGTCACTATGGTCACTGGGCGGAGTCACCACATCGTCTTTACAGTGTCACTATGGTCACTGGGCGGAGTCACCACATCGTCTTTACAGTGTCACTATGGCCACTGGGCGGTGTCATCACATCGTCTTTACAGTGTTACTATGGTCACTGGGCGGAGTCACCACATCGTCTTTACAGTGTCACTATGGTCACTGGGCGGAGTCACCACATCGTCTTTACAGTGTCACTATGGTCACTGGGCGGAGTCACCACATCGTCTTTACAGTGTCTCTATGGTCACTGGGCGGAGTCACCACATCGTCTATATAGTGTCACTATGGTCACTGGGCGGAGTCATCACATCGTCTTTACAGTGTCACTATGGTCTCTGGGCGGAGTCACCACATCGTCTTTACAGTGTCACTATGGTCACTGGGCGGAGTCACCACATCGTCTTTACAGTGTCACTATGGTCACTGGGCGGTGTCACCACATCGTCTTTACAGTGTCACTATGGTCACTGGGCGGAGTCACCACATCGTCTTTACAGTGTCACTATGGTCACTGGGCGGAGTCACCACATCGTCTTTACAGTGTCACTATGCTCACTGGGCGGAGTCACCACATCGTCTTTACAGTGTCACTATGGTCACTGGGCGGAGTCATCACATCGTCTTTACAGTGTCACCATGGTCACTAGGCGGAGTAATCACATCGTCTTTACAGTGTCACTATGGTCACTGGGCGGAGTCACCACATCGTCTTTACGGTGTCACTATGGTCACTGGGCGGAGTCACCACATCGTCTTTACAGTGTCACTATGGTCACTGGGCGGAGTCACCACATCGTCTTTACAGTGTCACTATAGTCACTATGCGGGGCAATCACGTCGTTGTGACGGTGTCACTAATTAGGGTCACTTAGATGATTATCGGGTCACTAATCCCCCCTAAAACGCTCGCCACTGTCATGTTAAGGTCGAGAGCGGATAAGAGGACGAAAAATTCATCGTCGGTAGCTAGACATATGTTGCTGAGCTATAAGTGTTGGGCAGTTTTGTCATGTTGTATTTAACGTGGCGGTAGAATGTTCACGTTGGGGCTTGAATTAAAAACTTGTCAACAGATTTTCTCCCAAAGTTCGGACTACTCCTAGGCTCTTCCACAGCCTCACCTCCGCGCGCTCCATGTGGGAGCACGCCACGTAGCGGTGGGCTGTGAGGAAGACGATGATTACTTCCCGCTAATCGTGTCTAGCGGGTTATAACCCAAGTATGCAATAAAATACTCAACACATATTGCCTTTCTCCACGTATTTTCTATCTCTGAATATTTCGCATAGTTACTTGTTATGCATAACACACGTTGCATAGGAACTAATAGTAGGCCTAGTTTATATTTAATGTGGGCCATTATCATTAAATAGGACCTCAAGATATGAAAAATAATATATAGTTCTGGAGGGATTCGCTAGGTGCCACTGCTCTCGACTTTAATCCCAGCACAATATGTTATTACCGTCCCAAGCCACGGGGAAAGACGGCCACAAAGTACAAAAACTGGGCCTAACTGAAGTCAGATTTTTTTAATCAAGCGAGCGATTCCAGTTGTAGCGTGCCCGCTGCGATGTGCAAACCAGATTTTGTTATGTCATAACGCACTCCTTGTACCTGGAAGAAACATAAAATTGCTATTTTTACATTATTTCCTGTCCCTGAAGTAAGCATTCCATCAGGTAATACATAATTACCTGGTTTCCTTGTCCACTCAGTTCAGTATGATCGGCACGTTTGTGGACGATGTAGGACAGGTTATGACAGAGATTATCTCTGAGGAAATGCAAACAGAGATCGTGTAGTACCTTACATAATCTCTGATGCAAACAACATATGATATGTAAGCTTACGACCGAAAGTCTAGCCGTAGAAAATATTTATAATTTATAACGCGTTACCAAGGAAACGTTTGTTTCCATTACGTCATTGGTAACATTGGCAACATACGAAACTAACCGCCTTGGCTATTTGGGGTTCTTTCCAAGTAAGCGATTTCTTCATTTCTAGCATAAATCTAACTAGTCCAAAAACGTTTCGGGGGTGATAGATATTTACTTTCATAAATAAAAGCGTATCTCATTGTTTGGTGTTTCTTTCCTTTCTTTGGTGATCGATCCATTCGTAATGTCCGAAGAACCGTTGGAAACGATGAAGCTTCAACTCACTGCGAAGGTCGGCCGTCACTCAAAGAGGAGCGCGCTTGTTAAATCTACTGTTGTTACCCAGATTGGACCCCCTATATATTGTCCAATTTAGTCCCAAAGACATTAGAACATTATTATCTGTTTTCTACAAATTATCCACGCAGAAGAATGGCCTAAGCTTAGGTGCACCAGCTCCAGACATCTGTGTCGGAGCCCCAGCTTTAAAAAAAATCAATTAAAATTACGTTATGAAATGCACAGGTCATTAGCTTAGTCCTCAAAGAGTTACGCCTTGTAGTAATAAAAGTACAACGCGAGAGGTTTTTTTGGGTCGTTCTTCCATGTAAGGGCGAACCATTGTTTCAGCATAGCTCACGTATTACTCACGCCTAACGTTTACTCCTACAATAATAAATGTCGTGGGTTCCTACATGGAAGATGGATTTTTTTTCCAAGTGTATTAATTTTAGTTTAGAAAATTGAAGAATACCCAAGTCTATCAACGGTTTTCTTTTGCATAGAACCCGGATTATAAAGGGGTTTTACAGAAGGTAACTGTATATCGTATATATATCAAACGTCGGCCCATCGATTTCCGTAACCAATGAAATACCATAGCTGCCTTCAAATCTATTATATTCCATAAATATTAGAACTGTCGGCCCCCAAACGTTTAACCACCAAATAAGTTGTATAAACAAAGACTTGATAAAGTATTAAATTTGGAGCGAAGAAGTCATTATAAACGAAGCATTGTAATAAAAAAGAACACAACTCATCAATAAAAAGGCAGACATGTTTAATCGTTCGCCTTGTCTTTGGACGTATGTTCCGTGGATTTACTCGCTTTAACTTGGCGATTGATTACACGCAAGTTCCGTCGAGTACACTTCTCCTCCTACACTTGCCTAATGTCAAATACCTTAAGGGTCGCAAAGGCTATGTAGAATTACGCCGAGATTCACATTGTGTAACGTGACACCAGCCACTCGAACAGGTCGACCCCTGTTGAACGTAGATAAACCCACGTCCAGATACTTGATAGCATTCTCACACTGTTTCCAAGGTGCAAGCCACTCATACAGACACTAGTAGTACCATGGATTACATCTAATACGATCCTGTAACGAAGTTGCATAGAACTCAGTAACGATCCTGTGTAGACCTATTTTATCCGCGTTCGTAATTCAGGTTCTGTGCAGGAAGTAGCAACCCGCAGAAACATCACTTTGCTAAGACTCGTTCTATATTCACACCATGGACATTTGATGAAGGCATGCATCCAAGAAGGCCAACCGAAATGAAACACTAATCAAGAAATTTAACCTCTATATGTTCGTGGTGGGAAATTATCACTGTCGCCCATCGCTTCAGCCTTACACGAGTGTAAAATCGTAGTGTATAGAAGAAAAATCGGGCCCAGAGATCATTATTTGGAGACAATACGGAGCTCGATATGTCCTAATTCAAGGCTAGATATATGTGATAACATTCAAATATAAAGAATATGGCTCTTGAAAAACCTGGAAACAATTATATCCAGCACGGCAGGACTAAACTAGAGATCCATTTCAAGCCATAGCAGACGTCCAAAGAGACGGCGGGTGCGGAGTCACAAACTCCCGTGTTAACTATTGTATGTTTTGCACCGCAGGAGACGTGTAAACCGGCCATACCCTCCCAAGCGGTTCACTAGAAACTCACTTCCCCAATCTAAACAAACACCCGGCCAACCAACCAACCAACCACACGTGACATGTATAATAATAATAACAATACTATTAATAATAAAACGGAAAGTCTTAACATTGCAGGCAGGAGGTGCTAAGTAGTAAGTGCTGTGGATCAGTGCATGGCTATGAAGGGAACGAGTGACGAAGGGACCTCCCCTTCGTAGGGGATCCCACAGCGCTGAATCGTCCGCGCCGAGAGGCATTTTAGAGTCAGGTGATCGAACATGCGCAGCTTGTACCAGGCGTTGCTGACGTCACTTCCGGCCATGACGCCGGCGGCGTTGATGGCGTCGACGTGGGCGCCGTGGTCCAGGAGACAGTTGATAACCTTCTCCATCTCGCGCCCTTCGTCTTTCTCCTCGAGTCCGCGCATGCCCGCCGCGCACACGTGCAGCGCCATCTGGCGGTCGTCGTCGACGCTGTTGACGTCGGCGCCGCACTCGAGCAACAGTTGGGTGAGCGCCGCGCTGGGTAGCAACGAGTAAAACTCCTCAGTCACGTTGGACGAGTCTTTGTCGACCGCCAGGTGGAGCATCGTGCGGCCGCTCTTGCCGTGAGCGCGCATGCGCACCACGCGGTGCACGAGGCGGCGCACGCACAGGGTGCGCGCGCCGCTCTCCGGGTCGCTGCTGTCCTGTTCGGGGATGAGGCACGAGAGGAGGTGGATGAGGTGGAGCACCAGCTGCAGCACGGTGTGGAAGTCCTCCTGCTGGTGGATGTGGACAGGCCGGATGGTGACCACCGACTGGGCCAGCTCCAGCTCCCGCACGCCCATCTCAAACACCTCCAGGACGTCCGAGAACTGGACGTTCTCGTGGGTGAAGCCGGTCTGGTGCTCCTCGTAGATCTCCCAGAAGAGCTTGCACAGCGCCTGGAAGGTGAAGAGGCACTCATGGTTAAAGGGTTCTTCCTTCTCGTGCCGCAGCCGGAAGGAGTACTTCCAGAGGTCGACGCAGCGCTGGTAGCGGTGGGTGTCGGCGTACACCGCCCCGCGGTACATCAACCCGAAGATCGTGTCCTTGTGGTCGGGCCCCAGGATCCGCTCCCGCACCAGCAGCGCCTGCATGTAGATGGCGTCCGGCGAGCAGGCCACCTCGTCCAGGTCCGCCATGTTGCCGGCCTCCGTCTGGAAGAGGTAGGCGGCCCTGGGCGGCTGCTGCTGGCCAGCCGCCGCCGCCGGAGAGGAGGGCCCCCCGCCCCCTTGCTGCTGCTGCTGCTGCTGCTGCTGCTGGTCGGCATCTCGCTGCCTCAAGTCCATCGCTAGGCGCCACATCTGTAGCGCCTTCTGCATATCGTGCTTCTCATCCACGAAGTTGGCCGCCATCAGTTCGTAGGCCTCCACCTGGCGCTGCAGGGCGGGCTTTATCTTGGCGATCAGGTACTCCAGGATGTCCTGGTATCCCCTCAGGCTCGCCGTCTGGATCGCGTCGTCCCGGAAGTCGTTGCGGACGTAGGGATCCGAGCCGTGCCTCATCAGGAGCTTCACGGTCTCCATGCGCCCTTCCCGGATGGCGTAGTGCAGCGCCAGATTGCCAGAGTTATCCTGAGAGTTCACGTTGGCCCCCTTGTCGATCAGGTAGCGGCACAAGTCGACGTTCTGCACCGAGTTGATTAGGCACGTCCCTCCGTTCATGTTGGGCTTGTGGATGTCGGCGCCGTTCTCCACCAGGTACTTCACCACGTCCAGGTTAGTCATGTAGCACGCCGAGCGCACGGGCGTCGACTGCGTGTCCGACGTCGAATTGACGTCGGCGCCGTGCTTGATCAGGGTCTTGACCACCTCCAGCTTGTTGGCGACGGCGGCGCACCACAGCGGCGTGACCTGGTGGCGGGAGCGGTCCTCCTGCACCTCGTACACCCCCTTCAGCTCCACGTCGCCCTGGCACTCGTCCAACAGGTAGTTGACGAAGTGCACGAGGCCCTGCTGCGCGGCCACGAACAGCGGCGCGTTGCCGTCGAACTTGGTGTTGGCGATGCGGCAGCGGTCCTCCTTGCGGGTGCCCTTCAGCACCAGCTTGGCCTTCACCAACTGGTCCTTCTTCACACACTTGGTCAGCTCGCGACCGATCCGCTCTATCGTCTCCGGCTCCAGGGGCCCCATACAGGCCGAGCTGGCGCCACTACAAGCCGTCATCTGAAACACAAGCGACGTCAGTTGGTCAGTTTCTCAATTAAAATCGTTACGTCTCAGTTTTCATTGCAAACAACACGATGACACACTCCGAGCCACGCCCCGCCCACGCACGTTTCGTCAATCGCGATATGAAAATATGTAATTGACAATCATAGCTGATGGTAGGTACATACAAGAGAAAATTACTCATGTATGAAACTGACAACAAAGTGACCTGCTGCTTTGTTTGTTGGACTTGTTTGCCAGACATAAGGCACATGAAAGACATTTTTCGACACATGATCGGATAAAAGCAACAGTGATGTCAATGAATGATTGACAGCCTGGATCTACTTACTAACCTCCATTGTCAGGTAATTGACTCACTTATATTTGAATGTCGGACAAAACCCCCGGCGGACATACCCCCCGGTCGCGCAAACCCCGTAGGACAAAAGCCCCGGCGGACATAACCCCCGGTGCCGATATTTAACCGTGCTTCTGCAACTCATGGAGACTGAATTAAAATATTTCCTTGTTGTATATGATTAGTAGGTAACTTTTGCCATAGTTTACCATGGTTTGGAAAGAAATCTGTGGCATTATAAGCCATTAGTCACCAGTTACGCTGCCCTCCATAATCTAATTCGACCTCCGACGCCGTTTGTTAGCATCAACCAGGCAAGTGTTGTTGGTGGTGTTAAGTGATTCTTTTGACTATTGGTTTGTTCATCAATTGTGTGTTAGCGCGATACATCAAAGCGTCGTTAAACGTCTTAATCCGATAAAGGTGTGAAAATACAGTCGTGCATGACCTACTGCTACTGAGGGCTACTGACGAAAACAAAGATCGAGTTATTCATACATTACATTACACAGGCAGTCTATGACACCGACCACCGACTCGAAACTTTAGTGTCAGTGTTCGACAAGGTGAATCTTCAATATTTCAATACTTCAACATTGCCTGTTTTTATATTCCCCAATTTCTGGATAGTATTTCATTATATGTGCATAACTTACATTACATACAAACATTTCCCTTTCCCAGTGCACTTTATTTGTTTCTCTGATGTACGGATCAAATGGAAACAGTAGCAAATGCAGTGTCAGCGACAAGGAAGTGTCAGTTTGTTGAGTGATAACTGATGCCATTCGCAACGGTATTTCTCACATACAGCGGATTAAAGCGTTCAAACGGTTCATTGATGTTTCACGCCCGCACACGCCAGCCTTAAATGAAATCGACAGGTCAAAGGAGACAACAAAACTTTCACAAACTATGGCAAAAGTTACATACTAATCATATGCAACACAAACATGTTTTGATTCAGTCTCCATGAGTTGCAGAAGCACTGCTAAATATCGGCACCGGGGGTTATGTCCGCCGGGGCTTTCGCGACCGGGGGTTATGTCCGCCGGGGGTTTTGTCCGTCCCCCCTTATATTTATGTGAAAATGAAATGAAAGGTTTGTGTTTTAGGCCTCGTTTGTGCACACAACTGGGCCAATATACTTAGTTGAACCCATCATTATTGCTGATAGGTCTATACTCCTGATAGTTACCTCAGTATAACAGGCTAGATTAATGCAACGAAAAGCATAAAGCATCAATATTGAGACAGTGATGTCCATCGAGAAACATTATAATCACTGTTTAAAATGTGATTTTAATACATAAAGAACAATTATATTAGTGGAATCAGGTACATTTTTTATGATATGCAATATTACAGGCAATATAGATATTGGTCCTGTAACATCAAAACCATGAATCGATAGTTAATATTTGCTACATATCATACAGTAAAACCTCTCTACGTCGATCGACGATGGGACTGCCACTGATCGATCAACGATGGGAGGTGGTCGGGTTACAGAATATTCTTGTAATACTTTACTTGTGGCCAAAAAACAAACAGAAATATCTGTTTTCACAATACAATGTAGTTTTTGTTAATTTGGAAACTCTGATATTCAAATATATATGTACAAGTAATCACTTTTGCAGAAATGTCTGTATCGAAACTTGCTTGGTGGTTGCTTTAGCTAAGATGGCACATTTCTGTAGTTGTTCTTGAAGAGAGGCGACAAATGGCAACAAATCTCCCAGATCTTCCTCAAGACAGATTGCATGTGTTTGTAAGGTGTCGAGTTTTGTGATCAAGATTATCAAAGCTTCAATGCATACTCTAACAACCTATAACAACACGCAAACATGTTTCACACATTTTAAGATTGCTATCCACTCCACAGGTGTTATCGCCTGAGTGTGTGTGTTCTGCTAATTGCAATTAGCCGGTGACACTAATCCTTCTGCTAGCTGACAACTGATCGACTTAGGAAATATAAAAATGGGGCGTTGGGACCAAAATGATCGATCGACTTACAGCGTAGAGAGGTGATCGGTTAGAGAATACTGTTACAATGCTAAAGTATAGGCTGACCGTTGGGACTGGAAAAAATCGATAGAGTTAGGGAGGCGATCAGGTTAGGGAGGTGGTTGGGCAGGGAGGTTTTACTGTATTAGAAATATATTAATATTTGATTGGATCATATAGCTGCTGGGGGAGAACCTGGTGGCACTGAAACCGTCTTCGGAGTACCCATCAAATAAACACATAATGTACATATATAATATAATTAATCACAGTAATAAAAGCAAATTGCACTGATTCATGTTTCGTCTGCATTCGCAAATCAATCTTTACTGTAACAGAACGCTATTTCAACCATAGCATCATGCCCAGTGCTTTGATGACATCACTGATCATGTTGACTTAAGTTCTGTAATCATCAGTGATCCAGGCTGCACCAATGACAAGTGCTAAAGCAGCCAGTCATATCTTCACAATGATGTTACCCAGCACTACTCTTCTCAGCCATTAATTTATTCAGACAGTTTAGCAGATTTGCTGTTCTAATGTATCTTACAAACTGAATACCTGGACCATACTAGAGTGTTTGATGCCGTTATAAGGTTGCTTCATTATATAAATCCCTCCTTTCTGCACTTTTTTTGGCATGCACAGAACAACTTTTATAACTGATGTTTGGGCCAATGATATGAGCAGCACACTAAGCAATTCCATTGTTACCTTTCAGTGTAGTAGTTGTGTCATACCTGTTTGGCTGTGAGCAAATAGTACATCCTATAACCTAAGCATCTGTTAACATACAAATGTTTTCTGGCAATATTTCCTTATTGTTATTCATACCTTTTATCATAAGTAAATAGGTACCAGTACTCAGAGAAGAAGTTGGATCAAAACATAATGGTTGCAAAATAAAATAAAATGTTTGTGTTCAAGTAGCCTTTTACCCTGGCGCAAGTGCCCCCAGGCAAGCCCGCTTTCTAGGGGCACAATGGTATCCATGCAAAGTTCTTTAGACTCCGGTCGGGAATCGACTGTAGCTTTTACCATAATGTGTGCATGTAGAATCATAGTATTTACATGATCTATATACCTTGTTCTATTTTCTGACATCAAGAAAGTGTGTCAACACTAGGTTGTTTCGGTTATATTTTTGCGAAGAAATGTTGGAACATTGTCTGTTCCCAACCAACCGCCATGCCAATGCAGCGTCACCTGGTGAGTCTCGCCATCGTTTGAACCATTTGTAGCCTTGTTCCGTAACTTTGTAACCGTGAATTACCTGTGACAAAAGGCGTTGCTGTTGTCCTTAAGTTCAAAGTGAGCAACTGACGACGCCCTCTAGCAGAGAATCATATGCTAACGGAGCGGGGAATCAAGTTGCATTCACAGGTACCAGCATCCGCAAAAAACAGATATGGCGGACAGTTGGTCGGGAAAAGTTGTGTGCTCCAACATTTCTTCACAAAAATATAACCAAAAAAATCTAGTATTGACCCACTTTCTTGATGTCAGAAGATAGATCAAGGTATATAGAATAAGTAAGCACTGTGATTGTACGCGTATACATTATGATAAAAGCTATATTCGATTCCCGACTGGCGTCTAAAGAACTTTGCATGGACACCATTGTACCCCTAGAAAGCTGGCTTGCCTTGGGGCACTTAGGCCAACCTTTGCCTATACAAGTTTAAAACTGTGCAGTGCACAAGATGCTGATTGGTCAGCTTTCACATGACGCTCATGTGGGGAGGTACTCTTAAAAATCTGTCATTTTGATTAAACACATCACAGGGAGATGCTAGGTAAATGTTTTTCCTGATCCAATATATTTTGAAGTTGCTTCCCCTGTGTCACTTGACACATTTTTCAACTGCAGATCAATCAAATTGATCTCGCTCACTGTCCCTGAGATCTCGTAGGCGAATTCTCGCTAGGTCAGCCATGCTTGCTCAATCTGTTCCGGAGTTGGTTATTGTCGTTGCATAATTTTTTATTTATCGCGACTACACGGCAGTACAGGTCTCGTTTACTTATTGATGACATAATTAAATTACTTAGAAATCGGACTTATGCATTTAAGGGGCCTGTCAAGCACAGTAAATGTGCGATATTAGGTGTTGAAGCAGGTGCCCGTTGCTCAGTTCCAGCGGGAGTTGGACAACGTGTTTAGCATATGTTGTGGGGCGCCCTCCCCCCTCCACTGATTTACTGTGCCTGGGCTGTAGGCTACGCCTACACTACACTACAGTCCAGACAGTTTGAGTTTCGCTGTCACTGCATTCTACCCTATATATTAATTTAAGACTCCTTTGGTCTCTGAGACTCTCACAGTTCCTCCAGAAGTCTACAGAAAGCTGTAATGCAGGTTTATTCACACATTATTTGACCATCAAGCTTCAAATTCAAGTCAAAAATCTAAATGAAATACATAACCAACCTTCTTAGATTTTTTTCTGCTCCGGAAATGAAGCAAAACAAACATTCTAAACACCGAAAAGCAAACCTCGCACGACAGGCACCAGGCCGATATTCCGTCACCGTGTTCTAGCAAAGTGAGTATATTCTAGATCTAGCTAGGCCTATAGTTGTGTCCTACTGTTGGTGAGCGTTAATCCTACACTAATTCGAAATACAGATACAATTTATCAGAACGCAGAGCGGCCATTTATATTGTAGTGGCAGATCCAGGGGGGGGGGGGGGGGGCAGGGGGATTATAGCTATAGGGACTGACATTTCCCTGAAGTCACCCCGCAGTCGCTATTTTTTACTGAACCCCCCATTTTCAAAATCCTACATCCAACCCTGTGTTGTGTTCGATGAAGTCAGTTGAGGACAAATATATATATAACAATTGGGCAATGAGATAGCAACAGACCATTTGACAGGCCCACGACATCACCCTTATAGTCCGGAGGCAGCCTAGCTGTGCTGAATCAGGGGTCGAGCGATCAACCCGAAACAAATTGCAAGAGTAATTAAACCTGTTTTTTTCTCATTCCTTAGGTATCTGTGAATATCATTTCCAAAATCTACCAAAATTTATTCACTGGAGCGTATTTTTACGGGGGTAGTTTATATATACCCTACCCCCGTACGTAACACCAGAATGGATTACGTATACTGGTCCTAACACGAAGTGGCAGAGAAGCTTTGTATTTGAGACCCCTACTACGATTTTAGACCTGCGAACCCTTCACCTACTGTGTGTAATGAAGTGTTATTTCATCTACCAAATACAACAAACAAAAATAAAATATCTTTAATATTAAAGTGTCTACATATTTTTTAGGGAGGAACCCCTCTCCCGGTTTTCCTGCTGTCGATCGACAGTGTATTTGCACCTCCGCGCCGGATGGATCTCAAGTGTGACAGACATTATTTTCAATAAATTGTCCGATATCCACAACCTATTTAATCGACTATATACGCGTCTTATCTTGAGGGGGAGGGGGGGGGGGGGGTTGCCTAACGATCATCATTTGCAGTTTCATCGTCACCAATACCGGTTTGATTCATTTCTAACTGATATTAAAGTTGCATGTCGAGCTCTTTCCCTCCAAAACTAAATAGGTCAAAATACAAATAACAATCAGTCCTTGAATCATTCAAGATTTCTTTTGTCTATACTCCACCCTTGCCTGGCTGCCAAGTAGTGTCTCTAAGCCTTGCCCGTGATATCAAATTACCACAAGTTTTCATCTTAGTGGTAAACGTCATCAGTTTGTGTGCTTCGCGATGCTTTGGTATAAGTAGCAGTGCCGCGACAGTTCTGTGGTGTCCAGAGTTAGACAAGTTTGCCACACCACAGCCGAAACGGCGATGTTTATCAGGTTTCTGAATTCATAGAATGAAGCAATCGATTTTCTGCAAATTTTGATATAAATTTCGCCTGGGCTTAGTTTTGGCGGGAAAGAACTCGACATGCAACTTTAAAGTGAAACGTTCTACGCTAATGAAAGGTGCCCCCCCCCCCCCCCCCCCAACATGGTGTGTTTCGATCCCGAGCTCCCCTAACTTGGGGTACCACCCCAACATGGAGTCTCCCCTCCCCATAATAATGGTATCTCTCCACCCCTAACTAATGGTGTCTCCCCAACCCTAACTAATGGTGTCTCCCCACCCCTAACTAATGGTGTCTCCCCACCCCTAAGTTGGGGAGTCTATACCTTCCTGTAACTCAAGGTACGACCTCAACTTTGAGTGTCGCCTCACCCCTAACTTGTGGTGTGTCTCCGCCCTCTTCTAATTTAGGGTGTCTACCCTCTCCTAACTTGTGGTGTCTCTCCTCTAACTTAGGGTGTCTACCCTCCCTAACTTGGGGTACCACCCTAACTTGGAATACCACCCCTAATTTGGACTCTCTCCTATCCCCAAACTTGGGGTTTTCCCCCTCCCCTACATTTGGATGTGTCCCCTCCCCTACCTTGAGTCATCTCCTCTTCCATAATTTGGGGTGTCTCCTCTCTCCTAATTAAGTTGGGGTGCCTCCCCTCCCCTAAATTGGGGTATCGATCATCTCCCCTCCCCTATCTTGGGGTACCATCCGAATATTGAATGTCTCCCTACCCCCTATCTTAGGGCATAACCCGAATTTTGGATGTCTTCCCTCCCCTTAATTGGGGTATCGTTCCAACTTGGAGTGTCTTCCCTCCAATAACTTGGGGTACCATTTAAACTTGGAGTGTCTGCCCTCTATCTCAGGGTGTCTCCTCTCTCCTAACTTGGAGTGTGTCCCCTGTCCTAACTCCTTAAACCCCCTAACCCCACCCCCACCACTTCTCCCTTGAATCCCTCTTGCTGAGTACCCAATCTACCGATGAAATTTCACATTTGATAGAGATGAAATATAAATTATTGGTCGCAGTGGAAGGGAAGACAAATTTGCCGTTTCGTAACCCCCTGCCCTCCCCAGGGGCGGATCTAGGAATTTGCAAAGGAGGGTGGGGGTGCTCTCTATAAACTTGCAACCGGGGGGGGGCAACTCCTAATGGGGGGGGGATGCAACGCCCCTACCCTCCTCTAAATCCGCCCCTGCTCCTACAATTTTTTTTTTATTCATATGACCAGGACAAAACGCGTCAGCAATCGATTGATTTGTGAATATCGGACCGTGTATTGAAAAGTTTGTCAAACCCGAGATCGACCTATCCGCCTCGCCATGCAAATACACTGCTCCGATCGACAGCCGGAATACAGGAAAAGAGGTTCCTACTTTAAAATTTCTTAGAATCTTTAATATACGAGATATTTGAACTATTTATGCTGTATTTTGTAGATTAAATAACGCACGCGGGAAATATGGGTAGGCCTATGTAGGTCACAATTCGTCGCGCGGGTCTCAACTGCCTCGCCTCCCTGAACTTTTGTTTATGTAAAAATACGTTGCTTTTTGTGGGGTTAATATGTAAAGTAAGCCATCCCCTTAAACGTATGTTCCAATCAATAGATTTTGGTAGATTTTGGAAACACCACAGTGACTGCTAGATATAAGAACAAACCAGGTTTGATTACTATTGCAATTTGTTTTGGGTATATCCCTAGGTTGCCCGGACTATTAGACCTACGTCGTGCGAACATCATGTGAATCTCATGCGAAAATCGAGGCGTTATTATGACAATAGCGCGAATTTGCGGGGCGTTAGGCAATTTTATTGGCCCGACATCAAGCTAACTTTCATTATCGGCCCGAAACCGCAAGGCCGAGGGCGGATAATGAAAATGAAGGGCTGCTACAGCTTGATGAAGGGCCAATAAAATGCCTAACGCCATGCAAAACTCGCGCTATTACTATTATTACGAGTTGAATTTAAATTTAAGGTGTTGACTTGTCTCTGCTTCTTTAGTTTAATTCTCGCATGCAACGACAAAAGTAAACCATTTTGGGACTGACTGTCCGCAAATCGCAAGCCTTTCCACATATAGTTGGCCAGTCGCCTTTTTATACCATATATATGTTGCCAAGAAACATAGCACGTGCAACTAGGCAACTAGTCATGGAAGCGGGCCATTTAAAGCTATAACAATTCTTTTGTGCGTGACGTCATGTTTCATTGTTCTATGCAGCATCGCCATGGCAACGATTGTCGACAGCAGGGCGGTTTGGGTCAGAATACAGCATTTTAGAGGCCTTCAGATGTAATGCTATTGTACTAGTTAACATGACCACCAACTCGTAATAATAATAATTGGTCGCGACGTCATAAATCTATTTATAACGTTATGTACGTCACCACTGTTACCTTGGTCAGGAGATATCTTTGTCACACCATACGACATCTAAACGCCATCTGACTGGCTCTTACGGCAGCAAATTGACCTTAGCGACGTATGTAATATGAAATGGGATGTGGGGGTGTGGTGGGGGTCGAATGCCTCTTTTAGGAGAGCCCCCCCCCCAGCCCCGCCATCAGGCCCTCGTTATAATACTGTGCTGGTTGGGATATCTACGACTTGCATATGGTACGAGAACACGTATAACCCACGTGGCCATCCCGGTAAACCCCTGGTGTACGCGCCAATCGAAAATTCGATTTATCCGTTTTGATCGAGTTGTCGATGTTTACCATTGTTTACGTGACCTTATTCTACAAATAAAGTATTTTTTTCCGGGTCAGGCGCTCTCAGATTCGTCGAGCAATGAACTACCGCGCCCAACTACCTCGCCCAACTGTAGTCCGTTCAGATATATCCTCGCGGCACAAAGGATATGACGTCACATAGGCTCAACTAACGAGCTTCGGCCATGTCTTCCACGCCCTGACCGCGGACGAGACGACTCGGTGCTCAGCGAACTAATCAATGAGCTGTCCAGGGCGTTGCTCTCTTATAATAATAATAATCTTTATTGCCATGAAGAGTACACAAATCAAAATAATACAGAACTGGTTGGCAAGGAGCAGAAGCCAAGGCCTATCCGCTCAACAAAACAAAACAACAACAAAACAAGATAAATGGAAACAGGAACAGTAATACGACAATCTAAATAGTCTATCGATTTGGCCGATTCGTTGCGCTACAATATTTCTTTCTTTCTCTTAACCGATTAATAGATATGTTTATACTGAGATGGCTAGTTACACATCAAATTAACATTAATATTATGCTGTTATATACCCACTCTCCCAATAGAGGTCGCTTCTTCCTAACGCCACCTCTCACTCTGCCGGCAGAGGGAGCTCGTTCCTCACATCACCGCCCACCTCACGGTTGACCCCAACGGCGTATGAAGGATAATTTTGATGGTTAAATTTGAATTGGGGCAGAGGGACTATGGCACAAGCGTAACGCCCTCTGCCGGGAGATCGGCCACCTCTATGTTAGCGATTGTGTTCCACGGCAAGACGGTGTCGCCGCGTGGCGAACAGTTTCAAAAGATTCTTTAGATCTGTCTAGTTCCTTTTGTGTATATCTTTCTGCACACTTGCTGGCCCCGAACGAAAAATGTTGTCAAAATAAGAGGCAGCCACGACTGTTAAAAGTTGAAAGCGCTTCACGATCCTAAATTATTGACGATATTAACGCACATGGCACATATTATAACGTCAGATGTCAAATTACGTTATTTATTTCGCCTGATTCACTTAGACGCCCATCACCCTTCCCCTCCGCCCCCTCCCAAAACACACACCCCGTCCGTCTACCCCCCAGTCCCACCCCCGCCGCCGCCGCCTATGAAGGTCATATTGTGTCATATCGCGAGGATTAAGAGCAGGTCTTGATACCTCGCCGCTACTTCTCTTTGTCCCGCACAAACATTAATTGACATGCGTTCAGACGTCGAGGCGCGAACCCGCGGCCTAGCTTGGCAGAGCTCACTCGATCCACAACGCCGAGCTATAACCACCAAATCGCCCTGAAAAGTGTTATCTCTGAGGATAAGGATAATAGGTTGTCACAATGGTGAATGGTAGGAAAGTCGAAGGGCAACCTTTGCGAACCTACAATCGACTGTGCAAAACGTGTATTGCCGATTTACGTGCAGCGAACCAGTCAGTCTCGTTGGTACAGTTCAATGCCACTTAAATTACTGAATTGCGATTAATACGCTTTCCATCACAGCACGTCGCCAAAATGTTAATGGCCTCATGGAGATTAACGAGTTTTAGTTTCGTACAAAACCGTTTGTATTGTATTGTATTTATTTGTATTTCCACGGCAAGTAGTTCTCTATATTTTAGATTTGAAATGCTCACCACACGGCTCATTTATATCTTCTCTACCCCCCCCCCCCCCGTCTACTCCTTCTCAGTGTTTACTTTAATAACACTATGGCGAAACGTGCGGTCAACAACAAGCCTCCCAATCTCCACCCTTTTCTCATGGCATCCTTCCCAGGGGAACCTTAGAAAAGCTATTCTGTTTACATAAATACAACAAAAAAATCCCCCCTACCAATCTGGTTAGGGCGATGACAGAGGAACCACTGATCGTTGGCGGTACTTGCAGCTCTGACGGTATGTCACTCTCGCTCCCTGCCCGGCAGCTGGGCGTCTAGTGGCCGCCTAGCCCCACTAGCCGCCCGCTAAATGGCACGCGTGGGGCTGACCTTCTGCCTGCTGCGGCATTTCCAATGGCGACCGAAATAAAATCGATCAGTCTGTGTGGCGAATCAATCGAAATCGATTGTTTACTAGACATCGCCGATGTAGTCTTCAAACAGGAAGGGCTGATACATGGGGCGCTAACGTAACTGTAGGCGTGAATCTGTATGGCTGGGACTTTTACGTGAGAGAGAGAGAGAGAGAGAGAGATAAGGGAGATGCATAGAGGAACACAGAGGAGAGCTGGGAGAGGAGAGCATATGAGAAAGAATGAGCGGGAGATATTTGAGAGAGATGAGAGAAACATGAGAGAAGAGATAAGGAAAAAGAAATAAAGAGAGAAAGATATATGGAGGGAGAATCCTATGGAGAGAGAGAGAGGACGATGGAGAAAACGGAAGGAAGAGGGTCATTGCACGATCGTAACATATTATGTGCTAATAATCATGCGGGGTGACTTTGACGCTGACAGCCCCGTGTATGTATAGACACGACGACAGGCGGCAGAGGGGGGGGGGGGGGGTAAGGAACAAACTCCCCACGGTTTATTGTTATATATGCTGTGTATAGGGGTTGGAAGGTCCAGAGAGGAGGGAGGAGGCCCAGCGGGACGTGGGGGGAGGGGGGGTGGGGGCGGAAGGTAGGTACGACGAAAAAAGAGCGTGGGTATGGTCGGTATGGAGGGAGGTAGGTTGCAGGTTTAACGTAGGAGGATATCATTGGTAGGTACACCATGATTTGATATCAGGTTGCCACGTGGTATGACGTAGAAATCAATCAATAGAGGAGGCGGTGGGGGGGGGGGGGGGTGCGCTGGAATGGCGTGGTGTGATGCGGCAGGGAGGGATGGATGAATGGGATATAAAGCGGTAACAAGTGAGAGAGGGTGGGGGTGGGGGGAGGGGTGGGTGGCAGGGTTGCCCTGTAAACCAAGTGATCGACGTAGTGGCAGGCGGGCAGGCATACTTTCCCGTGCGGGTTACTCACTATAAAGGACCCAACCACCCAGCGAGGCCTTTCGCAGCCAGACAACACCCGTACGCAAGGGTGCCACCACCGATTTGACTGTCACAGCGGTGATTGCCAAACCTGGCAATCTCCAGGTAGACATTTATACAAACCAAAATAGGATAAATAAATAATCCTGTTGGGACCTTCCGGGAAAAAAATGGATAAGGAAAAGCGCGGCGGGGGGCCCGGCGTGGTCAGTAAGCTGACTGACTACTACACGGAAATGGGCCGAAACACCCGAAAGACAATCACCAATGTTCTAATCGTTGTAGCCATTGTGGGTCTCATATACTGGGATTCAACGAGGCGTAAGGCCGACGACGAGGACTTGGCCAAACTCCGGTATGAGACGGAGAGACTCCGTCACAGCCTGAGCCACATCCCGGACGGGGAGTTTGACTCGGACGCCGGGGCCGAGCGGGGTCACGGCGCGCAGGAACGGGACACCTCCGAGTTTGGGTTGGAAGGCAACCCGCACCAGCCGCACCCGGGTAAGGACACAGACAAGCCCGGTCTGGATTGGATCGAGACCAGACACCAGGAGAAGGACACTCATCATAAGTCGGCCAAACTGGCCGTTCACGCGAAACCGCCGCCGCCGCCGCCGGCCCGCCACCAGGCACCACACGGCGGCCACAGCGCCAGTGCCGGTCACCATGGTCACCAACAGGAGCCGGTCACGACGGAGAAGCCGCGCCACGCCGCTCCCCACAGCAGCTTTGCGAAGGAGAACGAGTTGAGCAGTCGGCGGAAGAGCGAGCAGAACACCCACGCGCCGCCGCACCATGGGAAGGTGAGCGCGCATGAGCAGCACAAACCGGCCGCCAGTCACCATGCACCTAGTCACCATGGCAACGCGGCCCCGTCGGCACAGCACGCTCCGAATATCCACGACCGCCTGGATGTCTCCAAGGAGAAGGGCGTTCCGGATCTGATGACGGCGGTGCACGGCAACAAGCCCCCGGTCGTGCTCCCTATGGACGATGGGGGTCCGTCGGCGTACGGGGGCGGCAGTCACCATGGCGGCGGCGGCGGCGGCGGCGGCGGCGGCGGCGGCGGCGGCGGCGGCGGCGGCGGAGAGGCTACCACCATGGGCCCCCACGACCACACCCCCGGCGAGCACGAGGAGCTTGGTCTGTTCTCCTTCGTCAAGGAGTACGGCAAGGAGGCCGGTCACCACCCCGGGGTACCCTCGGTGCCCAAGACCGGGGACAGACCCAAGTCGTCCTGGGGCAAGTTCACGGACAAACCCACGCCGTACTCCTACACAGTCAGCAGAGACGATCTGGATCATTTCAGAGCGGTGAGGTCCCATCCCTGCCTTTTTTAAAAGACTGTGTGCAACTAAGCCAGCATAAAATAAGTCCACGAGAGATACTAAACCAAAACATGCAGTAAATAGAACACGTCGTTGGAATGTCGCATCTTACGTGGATTCTCGGGTGAAGAAAGGCACGGTTCACTTTGGGCCACCTTACCCATTCACTTCTACGTTTTTTTTAGTTCAACGCGACATTTTGTGCACGTGTTTCTATTCGTACTGAATCTCTGTATCTCATTCTCTAAACAGATGCCATCTTATGAAACTATCAAACAATTGTGGAAAGGGAACGGAGGCTCTATTTTGGGTGGGATGTTGGATTCCCCAGAACGTTGATGACGAGAGGGGGGAGGTGGTATTGCATAATCAAATTTGCACCAAATGGATTCCCCAGAGGGAACGGGAAGAGGAGGGCGGAGGGGGGGGGGGGAGGGGTACAGAGGCATTGTTTTTTACATATATTTACATTTGATTAACTGACTTCCATCCCCGAAGTAGATTACGATCCCTTGTTGTGACTCGCGAACCCTTAATTCATTCCAGAAATTGCCTCCGCTCCTGAAGAATTACAAAAATCCTTGCTGGATCGAGGAAATCCCGGAGCCAGTGTCCTATGAGGACTCCTACTACAGGCAATGTATCATCTCCAGAAAGAGGGACATCAGCAAGCATGCCTACAAATACGACGCCTTCGAACACTACATCCTCAACCGAACAAAGTGAGTAGTACTAACTGCTAGCGTACTTAAAAGTCATTATTTCAACAAATTTGGCGGGGGAGGGTTCCGTCAGACCGGAGGGAGGCGCATTAGCTGTTGGATTAGCGTTCGTCTGTGCATCTCCGCTTGTCCAATGTTTAGTTTTTGTTGAAACAGTAACTTTAAGAGAGATGAGATATTTGTGAACAAAATGTGGGAGTAGATTTATATTTGTTTCTCATAGTACTAAGTTATAAGTAGCAATGTATATACCTTGATGGCGGGGGAGGAGGGGGGGGGGGGTATGAATCATGCGAAAGAGAATAGACTAAATTAAAACGCAGGAAATTTGGACTACTTTTATATATTGGTCACATTATAGCTAGACTCGCTACAGTATACCGTTCAGTATAGCCCCGAAAACCCTGGTATACTCACAGTATTAGTGCAGCATAGGCAGCATAGTTACAACATTTAGAGTCAGAGTCAGAATACATTTATTCAACCAAGAAAAATTTATGTGGCAACAAAATCAGACATTAGAAAATTAGACACCCACAAGGAAATTTTATAAGGCATTTTTTTTTTGAATTATGAAAGCTAAGTTTTTTTTTTGTAGCACCTGAAACATTTTTTCCCCCCAAATATTCACAACAAACAATTTTTTTCAAGTATTTTCTACCCCCCCCCAACTGATATGAAATGGTGCGCCCCTTAAGGCCTGGAAGAAAGCATTGGAACCACCCGACAATATAGTGACAACATAGACAGTATAGCTACAACATAGACAGTATAGATACCCCATAGACGGCATATCTGCAACTTAGACAGTATAGATACCACATAGACAGTATAGCTACCACATAGACGGCATAGCTACAACATAGACAGTATAGATACCACATCGACAGTATAGCTACCACATAGACAGTATAGATACCACACAGACAGTATAGATACCACATAGACAGTATAGCTACAACATAGACAGTATAGGCACCATATAGACAGTATAGATACCACATAGACGGCATAGCTACAACATAGGCAGTATAGATGCCACATAGACAGTATAGCTACCACATAGACAGTATAGATACCACACAGACAGTATAGATGCCACATAGACAGTATAGATACCACATACAGTATAGATACCACATAGACAGTATAGATACCACACAGACAGTATAGATACCACATAGACAGTATAGATACCACATAGACAGTATAGATACCACATAGACAGTATAGATAACATATAGACAGTACAGATACCACATAGACAGTATAGCTACAACATAGACAGTATAGACACCATATAGACAGTATAGATACCACATAGACGGCATAGCTACAACATAGACAGTATAGATGCCACATAGACAGTATAGCTACCACATAGACAGTATAGATACCACACAGACAGTATAGATACCACATAGACAGTATAGATACCACATACAGTATAGATACCACATAGACAGTATAAATACCACACAGACAGTATAGATACCACATAGACAGTATAGATACCACATAGACAGTATAGATACCACATAGACAGTATAGATAACATATAGACAGTACAGATACCACATAGAGAGTATAGATAACACATAGACAGCATAGATACCACATAGAGAGTATAGATGCCACATAGACAGTATAGATACCACATAGACAGTATAGATACCACATAGACGGTATAGCAACACAATAGACAGTATAGATACCACATAGACGGCATAGCTACCACATAGACAGTATGGCCACAGTTTTGATAGCGTAGGCATTATAGACAGCAGGCCTATAGCCCTAGAAAAACTAGTATATACGTATTGCCACAACATAAGTATACCTAGCTACAGCACAGCCCTATAATTGGCTACAACGTAGCCAGCTTCGACACATAATAGCCAGTATAGCCACGGTGTAACCGAGGACGGCTAGCACAGTAACATTATAGCCAGTAGCCATGTATCCTATCCAGTACCACAGATATAATCAGCGTGCTGTGACCTTCATTGATCGCCTGCATAACATCAACCGATTTAAAGTATGAACAGCATCGTGAAAGTACTGGCTTGCTCAGCCCCAAACTGATCAAACGCATTCGAATAACTCATACGTCACACACGCGGCATTGCTTTCTGTAGCCTGGTTCCGCGGCCTCAACTTCGGTTGTATATTTGTACCAGCTTAGGTTAGAGATTGGGGCTTGTAGAATTGGAGACGAGCAACAGACCGACGGTTGAGCAAGCGACCGGCTATATTAGCAAGCGACTCGATTGTTTAAACCAGAAACATACTGGTTTGAAATTTAAAATCTGACCTTCATTTCATGGAATGTGTTCTTAAACAGAATAATTTGGTGCCGCCTGTGAGAACTATTTCTTCTCGCGGATATATCTTACCCGGTGATTATGACGTCTATAATCAAACAGTAAGTAGTTGGAGAGAGCGAGGAGGAAGCAGCGGCAGTTTAATTTGAATTTTATGCTTAGCTTCTGGCAATGCCTATTTATACCTGCTTGTAAATACAAAAATACGTATATTGCTCCCGCAGTGACATTTTTAACATTTGGGCGTGGAACCAGCCAGTCCAATTCTAGGAGACCCCAACTGGGGTTCTCGATTAGTTAAGTGCTGCCGCCTTGTGGGGTCTCCTGGAGACAGGTGAAAGTACTTCATTTGACCCTCTCTGTTCGAATTCTAAATACTCGGGTATGTGGGAGGTGGGTTGCGTTATTGGGGGAATAAGTCTCACTTACATTCAATAGATGCCGGTACATGGTTCCGTTCGGGTTTAGCTAGAGACGATTTTCCAGAGGATATACCATGGAAAACGTCCGCTTTATTTCTTCATGGTCAGTCAGTAACAACCCTGCTTTGAATTTGAATGGTTAAAAATCTTAAACAGGTTTGGACGAGGATATAATATAGGGAAATCAAGACGCCCCACATTTCATCCCACCTTGGGCGTAAACCGCCGCCGCGTAGCGGTGGAGATTGCGCGTACTTGTTGACGTGTGTGTACCGCTGCCACCACGTGGCTGCTCCAGCGCGCCTCCTATAGACCCAAGTTGTCACGAGCTTGAAATCGATCATTTTGATATAAAATAGAAAATCGATATCGACATTAACAAAAAGCCCCCTCCATACCCTACCCCTTCAGCCCCCCCCCCCCCACCCCTCACCCAACCTTCATCGTGTTTCTCTTTTGGTCGATGGTCTGCAATTGAACCTGGAAATGCCAAAAGCTGAAAATCATGTGTCATGGTATATACTTGGTTGGACAGGGCTGGCAAATAGGTTCTTATGCAGCTTACGGACCTCGTTTCCATTCGGAAATCTTAGTTGTTTATAACAAGACGGAAACGGAAGTTGTAATATACGTCCTTTAAATACCTGCCAGGGGCGCTTTGTCGTGTAAATGGCCTCCGCCCCCAACCCACCCACCCACGTCATGTAGGAAAATAAATCAACACTGTATATCGATTATTGGGGGGAACTATTTTTAGGGCGCACGAATGACATTTATTTCCAGCGTTATGTTGTCATCGTACGTATTCCCCTACGCGTTGACCGTACGCATTTCCATCGTTATACACGGCAGGCATCCCTGCGTGCACGGACCTCTTAATCAAGGGTGGATTATAATATCTGACGTCCTCTTCAACGTGAGGAGAAATAGGGCTTTGATTATATTGTACGGTCGGGTTGCTATGGAGATTGTTAGGCAGGAAACTTGTGCGCCATTGTTCAGTGACTCTGCTATCGTTGTCATGGGGAAGAATTACCCCCCCCCCCCCTCCACCCCCCTAGGAAACATAAGTGGAGTTTTATGTCTATCCATGGATATAGAAACATAAATATAAACGCCAAAGGCCCCAGCCTAAACGACAGCCATGTCGATGAAACCGTTCCTCCTACCTTAGCCAATTCTATAATAAATTTGTGTATCTATAACATCATTAATACATTTTTTTTGCAAAAACCTCCGTTATAATAAACTATTCTTCCTTCGAGATGTATAGATATATCGCCTCGTCGTCTCATCATGCATATTTGTATGTTTTAAAGACACTCTTATCATGTGGTTGGTCAACACAATGTGGTGTAAAAACATGAACGACAAAATTACCGGCCTTACAACTTGATGACCGATCAAATAAAATTAGATTAGATTTTATGGACCCAGAGCACACACATTAAAATATAGAGAAGCAATGGGTAAAATCGATATCAAATGTCATTCAAGCGCATTATGCTAACTGCTTTTGATAATACTTTCTATGTTCTGTCATTGCCTTTAAATTGTTCGCAACTTAATTAATAATGCTACTAAACTAATAATGCTGATTATTTGAATCCCCTAAAGGCACGGAGAGAACTGGAGAATTCGTTGCTACCCGCATTTCTTCCTGTTGGGAGTCGGCAAGTGCGGCACGACAGATTTCTTCGACACCATGAAGAATTACGTCACCGACTTCGTGCCTGGATTTCTCAAGGAGCTCCACTTCTGGGAATGGAAGCGGTGCTACCACAGACCCCTCTGCAGAAGTGAGTGCCTTGTTCCGTCACTGAAGCGGTATAATGGATAGGCTTACCGGTCAGTGGTCTGGCACCAATCTGGCGAATAATGCGTCACGTGGTGACAAGTATAGAAGAGGCGCTGATAGGTGAGATGGAAATGCGATTCTTTCCTTTTTCGTTTTATTTCGAAACTCTTACGTCCAATTAGGCGTAGTAAAAGCAAAGCAAAATTAATTTGTGTGTCCTCTTTGAGTGTATATGTGAATATAATATGTTAATAGTCGCTCGCTGTCAGGTTATTGAGACATGCCATGGGCGTGTCTAGGGGGGGGGGGCGGGCACAGGGGGCACGTGCGCCCCCCCCCTTTCAGACCCTAAAGTATATCAGTGCCACCCCCCCGGTCGTCCAATAATAAATAATGGACCCCTTGTTCGCAATTTTGTTCAGCCCCCCCTCCTCTGGTCGCAACATATTTTAGTGTGCTCCCCCCCTCCGGTCGTGCCCCCTCTTTCAATGATTCCTGCACACGCCCCTGCATGCCTTATTGTTCGGACACCCACCACGGGACCTAATTGCACTATTATTAAATAATTTGGGGTGCATTTGCAACCCTACTGGATGTTACTTGCTGCTTGAAGCTGGAACATGTGATTGGGTGTGATTTGTAAGCAGAGGAGGGTGACAGAGGTCACTTTTAACTTTGGGTGAGGTGCTCCTCCAAAAATCCACGTGCGTTGGCCACATGGTCATTCTCGGCCCAGAGTCGCAGGGGTCGTTAATACTCCACAATACCTTCATTATCGCCCAGGAAGGTTACATCATGGCGATATAGCTGACGTTTGACAAAATGTTCCGATGCAAATGATCCGAAGCAAGAATCGATAGATATAGACATCATACATGAAATGTTACATTGTTAGACAGTCAATAGAAAACATATCTGTGATTGCCGATAACGTCACCGTTGAACGAAAATGTTCCACATGAAGTTTAAAGCGTATTTTTTTCGCCTCATTGATTGGAAACGCAGACTGTTGAACGCGTATCGACTGCCGCGTGTTTTGTAAATATAAAGTTACGGACAGTTAATGCGACAATATGACAGTAGGTACGATAAACAAATAGCAAGCGTTTGGTACGATGATTACGGTTCGATATGGCACTCACGAGAACAAAGTTGTTTGGCCCGCAACGGCCAACCGGACTCAATAGGCTCATTTTGGTGCGTAATCACCAAGAATTGCTTCGGATTAACTTACAACATGGGCGGAATTAAGTTAGTCATGGTAGAACATGGACAGAATTAGGCTAGTCATGGTAGAACATGGAAAGAATTAGGCTAGTCATGGGAGAACGTAGACGGAATCAGGCTAGTCATGGTAGACGTCTGGCCAGATTCTCAGAAGTCGAGTCAGGGTAACCTTCTCGTCGTAATATGTATAGGACTGTACAGTTCTCGCGGGTTCTATTTCCGGTTTAGGTCTTTGGGGACCAACAAAAAAAACACGTGCTCTTAGAACGATTGCGCATCACGCTGGTGTCTTAATTGCTGCATCTGCTTAACGCGCACTCATTGTAGTCAACGTTTGAGTGTTGTGAACCGGCCAGCTGCGCTGTTTGTGCGTGAATAATCGAGTGGGTGTGAAACTATTTTTTGTTTGCTTTGGTCCAGGCATTGCTAACTATAAAATCATAATATAGATAAGACATGAATCTCTCCATAATGCATGTGGTCCGTTCGATGAGACTGTTGGAAGCGTTGTATTTTGAGGCAATTCATCGATGTTTACATATCTGGACAAACGGAACACCATTTTCCTCGCCTGCTCAGTCCATATAAGGAGCGTTGTTACGTAACCATAGATACCGCGCAGACATGCGAGTCATGATGATTATTACGTCATACGACGTGGAAAACCCCGCGCAACACATTAGATTGCCTGACACTGACAGTGACTCATAAGACAACCGCCTTCAGGTTTATCAACTGTCTGACCGCTCATATATTACATAAATCTACTCGGATGCTTATAATTTTGATATGCGCAGAACTTCAGTGGTTAGTTGTGCATCCAAGGACACTTTTAGCCGATCTTCGGTGTGAGGCGAGTGAAGGCAAACAACCGGAAGGTAGGCAGCAAGTACAGGCCGTTGATGCTACTCATTGACGTAGAGCATAAGTATGCCTGTCTCGTGGGGTTTCGATAAGATCCCCGTAGTGACTGTACAGCCCTATTATATCTGTCGTGAACGACCAACCACATATGCACGTGGCGTCAAACATTGGACAATGGAATTTCAGTTTAACCTACGGAATCACCACGAATGCATCATGAAATGTTCCCTTTTATGACGTAACAGGCATCCGTCCACGTCATCCCGAGTTCACTGACTACCTCGACGCTTACGACGCAGCCGCAGAGGTCATCCGAAGGACCCCGCGTATAGATGAGAGAGGAGAGACGCACCACCCTCTTGTCGTTGGTGAGTTACAAGTACATTTCCATTAAAATCCAAATATCGCCTTGCTTTGTTTTGTCGGTCTGTATAGACCCGCTTAAATGTTATATGTTTTAATAGTTTATGGTTTATTCGTTGTTCGATCCATACCTGCCTAATCGATACACGTTATAGGCACATGACATGCTAGGCACAACAATTCAAAAAGCTTGATGGGCTACTCTGGATTACAGCATCACAACTGCAACTGGTAAAGTTTCCTCTTAAAGTGTTCTTGACACGATTTTGTTTAGCTCAGAGTTAACTTTGTTTAGGGAAGATAAAGAAATAAGAATGTGTTTTAATGGGAGTTTACAGTTTTGTTCCACGATATCACTATAAACGCGTTCGTCAAAGTAGCAAAAGTGAGGTCCGGCGGGTTTAATTCTGGGAGCACTGCATCTGAGCGTTATTTAGAAATTCCCCGATGATGTCACAAAATTGACAGGTGAGCTTTGATGCAGTGCGTGGGCATCTGTTGTCGAGGGCGTGTACTGTTCTCATGGTTGAGTGATTTCGTTGAGTTCAAGCCGATGAGCAGACAGAATCTGAGTCTCAATGTAAAAGCACATGCGTTTGTATTCCCCTTTGACGTCACGTTCCTCGCTCCCAGAATTGAAATCGGCATGTGCAAAAAGAAGTGAAAAAGTATTCCCTTCTACTATTTGGGGCGTTACAGCTCGATAATAGGAAACACAGAAGATTAATATGAGCTAAAGTTGTTTTGACGTGGCACCAACTGTTTAACACAGCTATGTGTTTCTCACATATTAAAACATTCTGGAATACAGCGTAAAAAAACGCAATAAGTTGGGGATTATATTAGTATACTTTACAAGAAGCAGTTAACGGACAAAATTGAACAGGAAAAATTGATAGATCTGAAGAATTGCTTTTAGTGTTTATGTTAGTAAAAACAGTTGATGTATTGTTCCATATCTGTATCAAATGCCCAGCGTTTAGAGTCATCATTCACAAATCACCATATATTGTGCCAGATTCTTGAAGGAAACACAGTTAGTGTCGCAGTTTCTTACATGTCATTTAAAAACTAATTAAATTTACATGTATCAACGTGTTTTCTGTATTTTCCTTTGACCAAAGTATCTAAGCATATAGGGCTATACAGTTCTCGCGATCGGGCCGTGAGACTTCAGTTTTGGGGACAAACAAACACACGTGCTCCATGTTGAAGTATAGGCAGCTACAAGTCAATTTCTTTCCAGGTTTATTCTAAAGCCTATGAGTACCATTTCACTAAACATGGCTATGGAAGGTGTACGTTAAAATATTTAGAGGCGATGAAGCGCAGAACTTTGGGAATATACAAGGAAAAATCCGTCTTCAAAACACTCGAAAGCTAAAAATAGCGTTCGAAATTTAGCTCTGCACCTGCGCTTTAGCGAGTTCCCCAAAACAGCGTGGGACGTCACAGAGTTTCACGTGCCTCCGCGGTAACAAAAATGGCGAGAGCAAGTGATCGACTTAACCATTCCGCTGTCAAAATGTGCAGTGCATGGAGTAACAACACATTGATGCGTCATTACACCACATGGTAAAGGTAAAATAACACCAGTTGGATGTTTTCGTATCACTTTTGGATCCCGAAAAGACAAAGTTTCTTTATTCTTTGTAAGTTTTCTGTTTGAAGCGTTGCGCCAACGTTTTCATCAGAGAGAATCCGTGTGACGATATAAGGCCTCGTTTTCGTAGGAAATACAAGAAAACGTTAGATTCTCAGCCGTGTTGTCCCGTCGTAACACATATTGGTCATTGTGATGGTGCAAATGAATGAACAAATATGTCGTCTATCCGTTTTGTGCAGCTATATCTCTTAAATATTCTTAATCATATCGCTAAGCCATCCGCATTGGACCCACCCCTCGGTGTCTGGCTGGTGCGCAGGTAGTCCGGTTCCCAGTCTCTCTCTTTGCGTAACACGTCACACGTCACGCCTACGTCAAAGATAGTCAGGACACCAGTGTGCACAGAGATTCTAAACTCGTTCCGAACACGTGCTTCGTTTGTTTGTCCCCAAAATGAGTAAACCGGAAGTCGAGGCGAACGAGACTTTATAGCCCTATAGTCCTGCAGACAGCCTTCGTGCTGATCGACAACTATGATAATTACTTGCGGTTGCGTTGAAGAAAAAAACTACAATATTTATCTTCAAATCTACCTTAAATCCATTTATTGGGCCAACATTGAACGTTGCAGACATTTCTACGTCGGATCGATCCCTCACACTTGTGCCATTCGATGATATTCTCAATCGATATTCGGATGTGCAATAAAAGTAGTAAACTCGAATCTCCTTATCTTTACCAAACACAGAGGCCTCGACCGAAACTAAATACATACTGGCTGTCGAAAATCAGCATAATATGGCTGCATCTATCTACAGCTTTATTGTTAGCTGTATTGACATTTCGCATGTGTTACTTATTTGACAGGTGATTTCACCCCTTCGACCTTGACCTTTTCGCCCTGCTGGAGTTATCTCCCGGGTAACGAGGGTCTAGACGAGCCCCGTTATACCACGGCTCATTATGTGCGCTCCATGAGCCCGCAGGCTAAGTTCATCATTATGCTAAGAGACCCAGTGGAGAGGTGGGAATAACTTAAATCCTTGTCTTTATTTAGGTAATTAGTTTGTATGGGTAATATTTCATTTGCAACCTACTCAGTAAATATTGAACATGTTAATTGTGGGTACATATGTTTAGAAGCTCTTGGTGCAGAATTTGATGAGATAAAAGTTTTATAATTGATATGACACTGTCACTTTTTTAGCCTGTACCCTTTAGCTGTAGCGCATTTGAACAATTGTATTTATATAGAATAAAAAAACAAATTTCTTTTTCAGGGTGTATTCTAATTACCGAATGAATATTCGTCTGTCGAAGAAGAACGTTCGCAAAGTACCCGAAAAGTTCCACGAGGATATGGTCAAAACGATTGCCGATATGAACAATTGTTTTCGGCACAAAACTGCCCGCGCATGCGCGTACCAGCATATGGTAAGACTTATGGGTTGTTTTTCAACGTTAATCTCGTTAAGCACCGCGTTGATAAATATATTGTACATGTACAATGTTTCTTTTGCAAACACCAACATTTTATGCATAAGAAATTAACACGGACGAGAGCATGTTTAGCTTCTTGAACTACGAGGATAATAAGACATAATTAACGGTTGAATTTCTGTGGGTGCCGGAAAGGGGGGGGAGGGCTCCCAAATTGAGGACCCCCCAAATTGCCCTAACCCGTCTAAAGTCAAATACTCCAATCCGAACGGTTTCAGTGCAACCTTCCTTGCAATAGCTGGTCCATGCAACTGTTGTTTTTCTCAGAATTTCGACATGGAGACGCACGTGACGAACAGCATGTACGCGATCTTCGTGGACGAGTGGCTCTCGCTCTTCCCGCGAGATCAGTTCTTGGTGCTGCGATTGGAGGATTACAACCAGAGTCGCGTGGAGACCATGCGGCGCAGCCTTCGCTTCCTGGGCATCTGTAAGTAGTATCCATAGCCGCAAAGTCCTAATATTATGTGTTAGCATGGGGCCTTGGGGTAATGGAATATTAAGTCTTAACATTAGCTGTCATGTTGTCTCCAAACTTTCCAGACGTATATTGTTTTGTACAACTTAACATGGCAAATGTGAATTCTTCCAATGCTCGCACTATAATAGGCATCATCCATGAAAATAAAAAATAAAATAAAAAAAACCCCGAATGATTCCATATGTTTAGTATAACAGGAGAACGATTCCATGTATTGGCATCTTAAATCACTGAAGAGTCGCGCCCAAATTACCTTGAATATAATATAATGTATGTTGTAAAAATATTTGCACGGGGCAGCGGTATCTTCATCTCCTATACCTACACATTTTCATAGAAATGCTGACCGCCCACACCTAGACCTTGTCTTCATCTCTCATACGTACATCTTTCCACTGCAAATGATGACCGCCCACACCTAATACATATATATATATATATATCATGTTGTATCTTCCCCCTCCGCAGCCCCGTTGACGGCGGAACAGGAGTACCACATTGCTCGCAAGCCCATCACCAACCTTGGACCGTCGCATGATGATATGTACCCCCACACCAGACAACTTCTGCAGGACTTCTACCGACCCTGGAACCGCCGCCTCGCGCAGCTGCTCAACGACGAGAGATACACATGGGGCTATTAACCACGACCCGCCGATAGGAGACTAAACTGTAAACATTTCAAACATTAATCTCATACACGCGGTGAAATTGCAAACGTAATGATATCTAGTCCTCAACGCCGGTCCTTAGAGATCTATGTTTACTTAGTCTTTTTAACTTTGACTCCATTTTCGCGGGATTTATGAGATGCGAACAATGCAGCGATTTGATCGAATTAAACCGTGGGAACTAAATGCCGAAATGAAGTACTCTAACGTGTCTATACCTTTATCAGCCTATCACCAGCCTGTGGTCGCCGGTTGCCAGCCTTTACAGTTTTTGAGAGTATTATGAGATGGCAAACTTGTGGCAATTTTATTGGATTAAAATGTGGAGACTAAATGCCGAAATGAAGGACTGTAATGAAGCCTATGTCCTTATCACGAGTCACGAGTCCATAGCTGTTACGTGATCCCCAGTTACATGTCTTGACATGAGAGGGCCCCCCATGCGGAAGGAATTTTACTTGTTGCTGTTGTCGCTAAGGAGAAAATCATGTGTAATTCGTTGTTGCACACAACTGGTAGGATAAAAATAAAAACTTTTTTGATACATCCGAGCTTTTTGTCAAGTTTCTCATCTCAATGTACATGCAAGTTGTAGTCCTATCGGTAGACTAACAACACCATCACATAATGCACCGTGCAGTAACAGTCCACCCAGAATCGGTATTGCCGATTGAACATGAGAAAGCACAAGTACATGTACCAACGTTAAAGGCTCTATTTATTACGATAATATTCTAATGATAGTCAGTCGGGGAATCTCTTTGCCAGCCTTATATAATTGGTCAACGTCAGCCCCTTCTAGGCGTCAGTTGTCTGAACCCATGGCCCCCGCACCCCCCCCCCTCCCCCCCCCCCTCGCGCCAGAGACACCGCCGGTCCATTTAGAACATGTCGCTCATGTGTTGTCACTGCGCCCCCGCCCCCGCCCCCTAAAACATCTCCAAGATGAACCCTCAAAACAAAGGAATTAAAACGTTTTTCTGCACATGTTACTAAAGAATTTCCGATTTGCTACCAAACATCGGTAGAAAAACTTGTACTTGCATGTGGTAGTCAGCATCAGTATAGCCTTAAATATAACGGGTCCAGGTGACATCCCTGATGATTCATTGGCAAACAGGTAAAGGGTCAAACTGAATGTATCGACACTTTGCTGCTATACCCGATACAATGCAATGAAATAAACCACGTCGTTAATCACCTAATGTAAAATCGATACGAAATTGCAAGAATCTCGATGAAATCAGTTCAGCCGATATAAGCGATTAGCATGGATTTGGCTGACTGCAACCGCAGGTCAAGAGCATATCTGGTGAAATCATCAAGTACGTATGCTATATTTGTATGAAAAGGTATAATAACACAATTTAAATATTATTTTTGTGTTATCTTGTACGAATGTAATTTTAAATGAACTAGCGCATTACAAACGCGAGCAATGGCCCCAAATTTAGCCAATCAGAGGACGCCAATTCATAATACGTTAATAATACGTCATTAATACGCCTTAAAAAGATTTAATTAAAAAATTATGCCATGCAAAATAATGTCCTGCTAGAAATGAATTCAGCACCACAGGAACGTTTAGATAACTCTTGAACATTTTACTCAAAATGTCTCTGGCTGTTCTGATTCCTACTGATGAAACTAATCTATATATTATTGCCCATTATTGATCCAGGCATAGCAAGGCTAGGTACCGTGTGTCTATTATACGCTTTCATTGGCCGTAGTAATATATGGTGTCCTGTAAGGAAAACATACTTCCTTCCTGGCTACCTAGTCTGGCCTAATGACCGATATGACCTCATTTCTTTTCCTTCTTTCGTCGTAATTTTGCTCGAAGCAACAAATACACAAAGACGTAAATAGATATTCATATGCACGCCTACAACAAAGACGCTGAACAAAAAACGACAACCCATGTCTACGCTTCATAATGGGTTGCCCGACAGCCATTGTTGATTCATCATTCATGTGGGAGCCCGGGCCCCAAGCCACCTTACCACCCCCACACCCACCCTCACCCCCACCCCACTCTACTCACCCTAAGGGCTTGTGTCGCCTGGGGAAAGTCTTTACTTCTCTTTCAACTAGGACAGTCTCCACAAAAAATGCAATATATATGCAACAAATACACATATCTTTACGTCGGCGGCGTATTATGTATATTTACCTTCACATCCTTTGCCTGATTAAGATTATTTTTATCGCCAAAGCAAGTACGGAAGTTTTCAAGGCACACAAGAGAATAATTGTATTTGAAGATACCGAGCCATGCCTTTAGGTAAGAGCAGAAAGGGTAAATGCGATGACCGAGTTTCAGACAAGTGGTTGGTTAGTTTGATATAGGATTATTACGAAACAAAATGTACACACAAAAAGAACTTCACGGAATCGTTTCACTAAAAGTTACGAGCTCGTAACCCTATCTTTGATATACTAATTGTTAACGACTGACTAAGTTTACGAGCGACGGGAGTAACGTTTTTTACAGCGATTATTGGCGTGAAGCCTTATTCAACTAAATGTTTGCAATATATTTGAAGTAAATTTATCAATTTTCGTTCCTCTTCGGCTCGGTAGTCCAAGTTTGAAATTTTACGATAACTAGTTTCGAGAACTTAGCAAAATGCCCCCAGGGTTGCCACTCCATTTTGCCATGACGTCAGCCCATTGATGCAGCCCTTATGATCATATTTTATTTAGGCAAAACAAGGCAGCGATGCCCGATCTGAGAGCACGTGGTTTAAAACATTAAAAACACGAGTTGCCGCAGTTTGAAAAGTGACTAATCAATATGCACGGTGACTTATTTGCACTGAATAACTATGTTCCTATAATAAGAACATAAATACATAATTTCCATTTAAAGTATTTTAAAAGTTTCTTGGGGAATATATAGCCAAAAATATGTTGAATTGACCTAAGCGCCACATTTTGGAGTAATCAGCCACTCTTTGGGGCGCGCCACGTCTTAGGCTCAGCGGCTACACTTTATGAAGAGCCACGTCACCTTAGGTTAGAGCCTACTCTTTGGAAGAGCCACATCTCCGAACTTAGCACCTACGCTTCATGAAGAGCCACGCCACCTTGGGTTAGCGTCTACTCTTTATGAAGATCCACGTCACCTTAGAGCGTACTCTTGGTTCAGAGTCACGTCCCTGAGCTTAGCAACGCATACTCTTTATGAATAGCCACGCCGCCGTATTTGAGAGCCTTCTTATTCTGAAGAACCACGTCCCCGAGCTTAGCACCTACTCTTTGTAAAGATCCACGTCCCTGGTCATAGCGCCTACTCTTTTTAAAGAGCCACATTCTCGAGCTTTAGGCATACTCTTTCTGAAGAACCACGTCCTGAGCTTAGTGCCTACTCTTTGTGAAGAGCCACGTCTCTGATCATAGCGCCTACTCTTTGTGAAAAGCAACGTCCCCCGAAATTAGGCGACGCAGAAAGACTCTGTGGTGTTCAGCATGATTATGAACTCGGTGGGAGGGGGCGATAAAGACGGCATGGGATCTGCGGGGGGAGGGGGTGGATGACCGCGGTTATGTATATATAGGATGGTCAGCTCATGGCCGTTCGGACGGTCGGTAGCGGGGAGGGGGGCGTCATGCTACAGGTTTCCCCCCGCACCCTAGAAATCTACCCCCCCCCTCCCTAGCTGCCCTCCGTCTCCTCCCTCCCACCCCAGGCCTTCTGTACATTTCCCGCCCCCCTCCCCTCCCCCCAAGTCCCACCCGCGGACCCGCCTCACCGGGTTAAATAAACAACCCCCGCAGAGCATTTGCCCCCATTTTAACCCAATCAGCGCTGTGTATTCTAGGAAGTACGGCCAGGAATATTCCCCGTTCATCTTTCCCAGCGGTCGGCACAACCCTCCCCCCTCTCCCTTCATCTCTCTCATGGTACACCCGCCCTCCCCCACCCACCCACACCTACCTACCTACCTTCTGCGCCTTGCCTTGGCTTCCTGAACCCATCTGTCCCACAAACCTGATCCGGTTGTGTGTCGATCACCCTCTGACCAGAGCAGACGACAACCCGCAAATATTTGTTTTCACAGTAAACTTGACTAAATACCGAAAGGTGTCTTATAAATACGACACGACTGCCACCTGAGGCAGCGCTAGACAGATCAGCCGACAGTATAATCCATCTTTTTGCGATACGTGCATTGTGCATGTCAATTACTTGTCCATACTGAGGGTATTTATTGATGCGATCAAGTTATCTACCCGGATGGGGTGAGGCGCAAACATATTTATCAATACATTCTCACTTGGAACTTTCATCCCAATCAATTTTTCACCTTGTACGACCTATGTCATATCTCACATAGTGGGGCAGGACACGGGAGAAAGGTCGGTAGATTAGAAGACATGAAGTCAAGCTGGCATACCAAGGGGTAACTTAATAATTAGTCATTGGGCCTAATTATCAAGGCATTCATTATAAAAGAGAACAATTACTGCATATTTCTTAACAATGATAGCCGTATATGTCAGTAATTGGAATCAGCGGAAGACTGATGGCAATAAGACGTACATGTATAGCAGTCTTACTAGGTCACATGGAAGGGGCTATCTAACTACACTACCGCTGGGGTGGAGCACGGTCACCAGTACTGCTCACTAACTACTAAACTAACATGGTTGGATTTTAACACGCTCTGCCATTGGGGCGTTCCACAGCCTACCCAGCCACATGGGCAACTCTTGAAGGCATTCCACGAGCGGGAGAGCCGACTACCCACTGGACCACTAGGAGAACCCGTTCATCTTTCTCAGATCTGTATGCCCTGTGTTCGAATCCCTTCCTGGGCCCTTCACATGGGCCATATTTTATCCATTGATCCTTTATCGTCCTGAGGGGTTTCCTTGCCATAGTTTACCCCCTTGTGTGCACAGAATCGGCCTCAATTCCTAATTCATTTCATTTTCATACAATCGACCACTACAGTACATCCCTCTACCCACTCGGCCACTGGAGCGGCCCCTGCATGCCACCCTGAGTGCAGCGTCGGTACCCGCACACTCTTCTCATCACAGCCTCCACCTGCGACGTAACCGCCACATGTCAAAAGTATACCCAGGGCAAAAAATGAATCCCTTCCGTGTGATAAACCCACTCCGTGCTTTCTCTTATTGTTTTTCCGCTGCAGAGGAGCAGCTGTTAACCAGACCCTCTCTGTAAGTATGATGGCTTCCCGGGATGCTCCGCAGACGACGGCAGGTGCGGAACAAAGCGTTCAGGCGGCTCGACCATTTTATCACTCCCTTGTGACGTCACAATTCACCAGGACGTGACGTCACGAGCGTCTTCCGATTTTAATTTTTTCATCGCACCGGAAATAAATCGGCATCTGCCCCGATGGTCCTACCAGTGTGGTTATCGTAACCTGGTATCAGTTCGCACCGGTGAGGGCTGTCTCCGCTGCACACTGAGGGAGAAATTACGTGGGTTTAGATCAGGAACAAAGCAATGAAACGGGGGTTCCTTTTTTAAGATGTTATGTCATTATCCAATATTTTTCTGCGTGTGTTTTTTTCTCCAAATAATAGACGCAAGGTGTGCGAGCGGGGTAGAGGTGGTGGGGGAGCGGTGGTAGGAGTAGCGAAGGAAAGGATGGTAGGGGAGTGAGGTAGGGGGTGGCAGGGGGAGCGGGGGTAGGGGTGGCGAAGGAAAGAAGGGTAGGGGAGCGAGGTAGGGGGTGGTAGGGGGAGCGGGGGTAGGGGTGGCGAAGGAAAGGAGGGTAGGGGAGCGAGGTAGGGGGTGGTAGGGGGAGCGGGGTAGGGGTGGTAGGGGTGATAGGGGTAGGGGTGGTTGGGGGAGCTGCGGTAGGTGTGGTAGGGGAGCGGGGGTAGGGATGGGAGGGGTGATAGGGTAGGAATGGTAGGGGTGATATGGGTAGGGATGGTAGGGGGAGCTGCGGTAGGTGTGGTAGGGGTGATAGGGGTAGGGATGGTAGGGGTCATAGAGGTAGCCGTTGTAGCGGGAGCTGCGGTAGGTGTGGTAGGGGAACGGGGGTAGAGGTGGTAGGGGTCATGGGGTAGGGATGGTAGGGGTCATAGAGGTAGCCGTTGTAGCGGGAGCTGCGGTAGGTGTGGTAGGAGAGCGGGGATAGGGATGGTATGGGTGATAGGGTTAGGGGTGTTTGGGGGAGCTGCGGTAGGTGTGGTAGGGGAGCGGGAGTAGGGATGGTATGGGTGATAGGGTTAGGGGTGTTTGGGGGAGCTGCGGTAGGTGTGGTAGGGGAGCGGGAGTAGGGATGGTATGGGTGATAGGGTTAGGGGTGTTTGGGGGAGCTGCGGTAGGTGTGGTAGGGGAGCGGGAGTAGGGATGGTAGGGGTGATAGGGTTAGGGGTGTTTGGGGGAGCTGCGGTAGGTGTGGTAGGGGAGCGGGAGTAGGGATGGTAGGGGTGATAGGGTTAGGGGTGTTTGGGGGAGCTGCGGTAGGTGTGGTAGGGGAGCGGGGGTAGGGATGGTATGGGTGATGGGGTAGGGGTGGTAGGGGAGCGAGGTAGGTGTTGTAGGGGAGCGGGAGTAGGGATGGTAGGGGTGATGGGGTAGGGGTGGTAGGGGAGCTACGGTAGGTGTGGTAGGGGAGCGGGGGTAGGGATGGTATGGGTGATGGGGTAGGGGTGGTAGGGGAGCGAGGTAGGTGTTGTAGGGGAGCGGGAGTAGGGGTGGTAGGGGTGATGGGGTAGGGGTGGTAGGGGAGCTACGGTAGGTGTGGTAGGGGAGCGGGGGTAGGGATGGTATGGGTGATGGGGTAGGGGTGGTAGGGGAGCGAGGTAGGTGTTGTAGGGGAGCGGGAGTAGGGATGGTAGGGGTGATGGGGTAGGGGTGGTAGGGGAGCTACGGTAGGTGTGGTAGGGGAGCGGGGGTAGGGATGGTATGGGTGATGGGGTAGGGGTGGTAGGGGAGCGAGGTAGGTGTTGTAGGGGAGCGGGAGTAGGGGTGGTAGGGGTGATGGGGTAGGGGTGGTAGGGGAGCTACGGTAGGTGTGGTAGGGGAGCGGGGGTAGGGATGGTATGGGTGATGGGGTAGAGGTGGTAGGGGAGCGAGGTAGGTGTTGTAGGGGAGCGGGAGTAGGGATGGTAGGGGTGATCGGGTAGGGGTGGTTGGGGGAGCTGCGGTAGGTGTGGTAGGGGAGCGGGGGTAGGGATGGTAGGGGTGATAGAGGTAGGGGTGGTAGGGGAGCGAGGTAGGTGTGGTAGGGGAGCGGGGATAGGGATGGTATGGGTGATGGGGTAGGGGTGGTAGGGGAGTGAGGTAGGTGTTGTAGGGGAGCGGGGGTAGGGATGGTATGGGTGATAGAGTTAGTGGTCGTAGAGGAGCGAGGTAGGGGTGGTAGGGGAGCGAGGTAGTTGTTGTAGGGGAGCGGGGGTAGGGATGGTAGGGGTGATAGGGGTAGGGGTGGTAGGGGAGCGAGGTAGGTGTGGTAGGGGAGCGAGGTAGGTGTTGTAGGGGAGCGGGAGTAGGGATGGTAGGGGTGATGGGGTAGGGGTGGTTGGGGCAGCTGCGGTAGGTGTGGTGGGGGAGCGGGGGTTGGGATGGTAGGGGTGATAGGGGTAGGGGTGGTAGGGGAGTGAGGTAGGTGTTGTAGGGGAGCGGGGGTAGGGATGGTATGGGTGATAGAGTTAGTGGTCGTAGAGGAGCGAGGTAGGTGTGGTAGGGGAGCGAGGTAGGTGTGGTAGGGGAGCGGGGGTAGGGATGGTAGGGGTGATATGGGTAGTGGTGGTAGGGGAGCGAGGTAGGTGTGGTAGGGGAGCGGGGGTAGGGATGGTAGGGGTGATAGGGGTAGGGATGGTAGGGGAGCGAGGTAGGTGTTGTAGGGGAGCGGGGGTAGGAATGGTATGGGTGATGGGGTAGGGGTGGTAGGGAAGCGAGGTAGCTGTTGTAGGGGAGCGAGGATAGGGATGGTAGGGGTGATATCGGTAGGGGTGGTAGGTGAGCTGCGGTAGGGGTGGTAGGGGAGCGGGTGTAGGGGGGGAGCAGGTGTAGAAGTGGAACCGGTGTTTGAATCCACTTCAGTCTGTATCATACCGAACCGCAATGTTGTGAATACTCATATATTGTGATCAGGCAGTAAAGACTGTCATTTAGAGTTATCTAGCATGTTCTAAACATAGCTGGTTGCTTGCTACCACGATATGGTCGTTAATTAACGTCGCCTGATTCTGACAGACGATACGGGCCGGCCCAGCACAGATATAGTACCGCCATCTTGTGGGCGTTTTTGTAGTTACCTGATGAATTGTGTGATGAAACAGTATTGCAAACCTGCCAGGAGAAGATTCAGTCTGGCTTAGACAGATAAACCTGTCACAGATAGAGAAACTATGCTGACAGATTCGGCCCAACGAGCAGTAGGCTATCTAAGCGCTGAGATATCTGTCATTGCATGCCTTGCTTTTATTAATATTATTACAATTGTATGGGCCGTCACAGCTTAATTTCCCTTCGAACTGAGCTGTTCTGCGAGCAGCCTGCCGTTAAAGCAATATACTTACATGCGCCATCTTAGATTTTTTACATCTTAGAATCAAGACTAAAAGTATCTCAAAAATTATGATGATGCATATGTGTTATATCTCTTTGAGTCTGTAAAACTAACTTTTCAACATAAAACTGCGCGGTCTATTTTTATCGCGCGCGGACGTGATAGCGAGCCGCGGTCGACATCACACACAAAATACCGAACGGCGAACAGGCGCGCAGGGATATAAAGCCGGCCACCAACTTCTGCTCCGGTAACCAAATTGGTTCTCTCCGGATAGCCCACAGGCTTTCCGGATTTAAATTCAAGACAGAATATACTTATTTGACACGGAGAAGAGGTTGGTAATACCAAAAAATACGGAATATATTGCTTGAACGCTATTGGATTAAAAAGGGGGCACAAGGACGGTGGTGGTTTGATCGTGCATGCATGCCTGCACGCAGAGAGCGGTTGTCAGTGAGGTGTACTATATGACCTATCATTCGTGCTTGTATTGTGCCCAAAGCAATTCCACGGACTGTACAATCCAGACATGTATGAATACGGCTGTCTAGTCTCTTCAAAAACGTTCGGTCTGTTGTCCTGATTTCGGCCTATGAGCACGTATTTCTCCCGATACAACGACGAATCACTGAGGCTCAGTCGGATTAACAATGCCATGATTTTTTAGATGGATATGTAGGTGGATCGGAGCGAGATTTTGGAAAGATATCAGCCGTAGACTCTCTTGGCACCGTCAATAGGACATTTTTTTTTTATCTATGCATTAAGAACCTGTGTGAGTTATGAAAGGCGCTATGGTGGCAAGGGTCGTTCCGGATAGAATTTCTGAAGGTGGCACAAAGTCAGCTTGTACAATGACCAGTAATGACCAGTGATGGCAACTAATGACCAGCAGTGACCAGCTTGTCCAAGGACCAGTAATGACCTACTATTCCAATGATCAGCTTGTGCAATGACCAGTAATGACCAGCTTGTCCAATGACCAGTAGTGGCCAGCTTGTCCAATGACCAGTAAGGACCAAATAGTCAAATGATCAGTAATGACCAGCTTATCCAATGACCAGTAATAACGAACTTGTCCAATGACCAGCTGGTCCAATGACCAGTAATGGCCAGCTTGTCCAATGACCAGTAATGACCCGCTGGTCCAATAACCAGTAGTGACCACCTGTCCGATGGTCAGTAATGACCAGCTTGTCCAATGACCAGTAATGACCAGCTTGTCCAATGCCCAGTGATGACCAGCTTGTCCAATGACCAGCTTATCCAATGACCAGTAATGATCAGCTAATCGAATGACCAATAATGATCAACTTGTCCGATGGCCAGTAATGACCAACTTGTCCAATGACCAGTAATGACCAACTTGTCCAATGACCATTAATTACCAACTTGTCCGATGATCAGTAATGACGAGCTGGTCCAATGACCAGTAACGACTAATGACAACTGATGACCAGCAGTGACCAGCTTGTCTAAGGACCAGTAATGACAGAAGTGACCAGCTTCCCCAAATGAATAATAGTGACCAGCTTTTACAATGACCCGCTTGTCCAGAAATGACCACCCAACTGAAAGTAAATTGATTTTCCTCTCAACCTGACTACCAACCTCTTGTACATAGAATGTTTTCTGTCTGGTCCCTGTCATAAATATGCATCTACCTGTCCCAACCTGCAGACAGCCCATCACGCTACGAATCTGGCCTGGATAACGTTAAGACTCCACACCCCTCTGGCGGCGTCATCCAAGGCGAATAAGCCACACACTCACCTAGTTCCCAGGGATAAAACCAGGGGGCAGGCAGAGCTGGCGCCCTGTAAAGTTTGGGACGGTTTGAATGGAGCAGGCCGGGCGGCGGAAGCCCTTAAGTGCACGATGTGCTCGACTTCAAGTTGGTCTCGGAGCCAGTCATCTCATTAGATCTTCTCAATGAATATATGTCTTGTGTGGCGGTTTTTGCATCATCGATAGTTTTACGATTGCCGTGTCAGAAAACCACGTGACTGAGATCACGTATACCTCGACGTGTTGTGCTGACAGACACGACAGTATTACATACAAGTTGTGACGGTATTAGATATAAGTTACTACAAGATTAGGCACAAGCTACAACAGTATTACACACAAGTTACGACATCGTGTTATTAATAATATAATATACAAGTTACGATATTACGTGATGGGTGATCTTTTAGATAAGTTACGACATCGTGTTCTTGAAAGCACGTATTTAGCACAAGTTACGACATTATTAGAGACAAGTTACGACATTATTAGAAACGGGTTGCGACAGTATTAGACACGAGTTGCGACAATTTCAGCCACAAGTTACGATAGCATTATAGCCAGTGATTGCAGTATTAGAGACAAGTTACGACAGAAAGACACACGTTACGACAGTATTGGAAACAACTTACGACAGTAGTTGACAGTTGTATGCAAATACGGCACAGTATTGATGAATACAGTATGCACATATACCTCATCGTTGTTTGAATAGGATTATATACAAGTTACTGGTAATGGTAATATATGCACTATACCATGATTGCATGGGACCGTGGTAGAATGATATACTACAATAATACCATGATATTACCATGGTGCCAGGATATTATCATGGTATAATTATTTAATAATATACCACAGTAATACCAGGATATTACCATGGTATAATTATATATAATGATATACCACAGTAATACCATGATATTACCATGGTGCCAGAATATTACCATAGTATCATGATATACCACAGATATACCATGATATACAAAAGATATACCATGCTGCATACCAGATATACCCAGGTAATACCATGGCATAACCATGATATATTGTGGTACGTACAGCATGATAAAGCATGGTATTAGCATGGTATACCATGATATGCCATGATACACCATAATATTTTATGGTAAACCACGATATACCATGGTTTATCAGGGTATTACCATCGCTAACCATGGTATACCATGGTTTATCATGCTGTACCATGGTACACCATGCTATGCCATGGTATACCATGCTATACCATGGTATATCATGATTTACCATGGTAATACCCTCGTTTACCATGGTATACCATGGTTTATTATGCTGTACCATGGTATACCATGGTATATCATGATTTACCATGGTTATGCCATCGTTTATCATGCTGTACCATGGTATACCATGGTATACTATGGTATATCATGGTTTACCATGGTTTACCATGATAAACCATGGTATATTTTCATAAGGGTGGGGTCAGCAGGTTTATTTCTCTAACAAAAAACCCGATCTCTACCTCTTCTGGTTACATTGGACATCTATTTTTGATCATTTCGCCTCTATAATGGGTTGGCACCTGATCTAAGGTTTAGCGTCGTCACCGTTACCAGAGAAATGGAGGGGCGTGGACAGAAAGAGTGAGAGAGAGAGTGAGAGAGAGGGAGAGAGAGAGAGAGAGAGAGAGAGGAGAGAGAGAACACCGTTACCATAGAACGTCCGTCGCGATCGCTTGCCATCATTGCGCTCTGAGTGAGAGAGTCTGAACGGTATCATTAGACAACAAATCACCTTTCACAAACCTGCACGCAACAAAAACTTTTGGAAAGAGCTAGCCCCCTGCTATCTATTACCACCACCCCTACCATGCAGCACCCCTACCCCTATCATTTATTACCCCCCTCACCCACTCACACCCTGTGCGCCTTGCCATAATACTCCAGGTTCACTCACCTCCGTTAATTTCATCTCTGCATTTTGCCCAACACTCCTTGCTAAGGAACTATTGTAACTCACTGCGATGGTTTATCATTATGGCAGTTTTACAACTATTTATATTTTTTTGAATAGTGATATAATTAAGACTAAGGTCATTTTCACAGACTCCCATGTCATCGTTTCGCAAGTTTCTTGTCCCATTTTATCTATCATGTGCACAAATATAGCCTAAGACTTCAACAATTCAGTCAGTAAATATCGTTATTATAATATAGTATATAGATAGAACGGTATGTTGAGTAATAATATTACTGTAATAATCATGCTGATCAGGGGCGGATCTAGGAATTTGCCAAGAGAGCGGGGGGGGGGGCTGCTCTCTGAAAACTTGCGACCGGGAGGGGGGGGGGGATGCTCGGGGAAGCCGACTTTAACAGTGTATGTTCAGGTTCCCAAGGGTGGGGAGGGTTGCAACCCCCGTACACCCCCCCCCTTGGTTCCCCGCCCCTGCTCATGATTACTGATCCTATTTCGACTGTGTGGAATTTTGTTGATGCGGAATCATGGTAAAATTGTGTACCCACACTATTCTCTGTCTTTCCTAAATCTTTCCTAAATTATGTATAAGGTACATATATTAGCCGAGGGCCTGGGTGGCACACTGGTAACACATGTCATGCCTCTTGTGACGTATATGTTGTCCCCCAAGCGACCCCAAGCTAGGATGCCAACACAATCAGCATTGCTTACAAATTTGTTTTACCTGTACCGGAATATACCCAAGACTTCGTAAGCGAAAGACATTCTCACATGCACTTGGCATTTATAATACAAACATAAATACACTGCTAATACACATTTGTTGAGCTAAACTGCTAGTGCCGTACAGACTCCCTCAGCGCGTCATCAACTCTTCTCATTGGTCGAGGATTCCAGCGTCTCTGGGCGGAGTGTGGTATTTAACCCTCTCCGTGTCTAGCTCTCAATCCAGACGCTTGTCCGTTGGAAGGTTCCTCTTGATGCCTGCAATAGTGCCATAGCAATCTGTCGGGATTCAGCTACAGCCACTTGAACGCTATCTAGATTCGCTGAGTGCCTACCCCTTGCGTTTCTCTGGCAACACAACTCTCGCGGCTGGACAAAAGCATCCCTGACTGCTTCGACTTTCTGGTGATATATTAAAGCCTTGTGGCATCGCCGATTCATTCGCCGACTTTTTTTTGTTCATTCGCAGACCGGACAAGACAATACAAGATGGTAAGATTTCTCGTTCTTCACATTTTCGTGAAATGCTTAAAGTATTTTTTTCCCTTTTTCTAAGTGTCTTTACCAAAATTTGTGTTTGATTTCCGTGATAAGTAGGCCTGAAAATTGTTTTAGCGATTATTTTGTGTGTAATATGATATAATATAGCATGTGAGGCAACAGTAGCGTCATAATAACATGGGCAAGTTTGTGGTTAGTCAATCATGTAATCAAGGCGATTACAATAATATGCCCCCCCTCCGCGCCCCTAAACCGTAATTTCTGCGGCTAAGAATAAGTACAATATGCTCAGTTTTTACATCTCCTTTAATATCGCGGGAAGAGCTTTGTTTGGAGGGGAGAACCTGTTAAACGCGTAAAATAAAAAAAATGCAAGCTGATCTTGGTGTTGAGTGGACCGACCAACCTTAAACAGCTAGACTGGAAAGCTCTTTGAGATACTCCGACATATCCAAGGTATTGCTTCCATGTGGTCGGATAGTCTGTATGCTTACTCAGAGAAGGCTTCTAGGGGAATCGATGACATTCTAGTCCGTACACAATTATGCTTCATCTTTTATGTGAAGGATAAAAGAGCTTGTTTTACTTCACTTTTACAAAGAATAAAAGTGCTCTAGGCTTAAGAAGCCGATTGTTTTTTTAACAGATTTAACTCGATTAAACACTTGTAATACGTATTTTATTTTACTTCATGCAATAAGTTTTTCTGTTGTATTTTTATTTCAGGCCGATACGAAGCCCGAACAAACCACTCAAGCCGAAGGTGAGTAAACACACAAGCACATCATGTCCCCCTAAAAACACGGTTTCGTGATCCCCTCCCCATACCCCCCCCCCTCCACCCGTTTTGCAAATCCTGGATCCGCCCTGTTATCTGAGATTCATTGGTGAGTGAAGTAAGTTCCGCTCTCGCAGTTAAATCCGGGATCAGTCTATGGAGAGTCGAGCACCCTACCACCCGACCACTGCGGAGCCCCGCCCTTCCGGTCGTCAAATACTCGCCTACGTTTCGCCCAGGGCCGCCCCGATTACTCAGTGCGTCAGAGCGCTCGCATTGAGCACTCTGGGCACATGGGAGCCTATCGGCGCGTGGATCGGTTACTCGCGTCGTGAATATACAACCAACCAATTAGCGTTCGTCCCGCTAGAAGCAAAGCGTGTATGTAGCTAGGTGGAGCAACAATCATTTAAACTATAATGGCGTATTTGCTCAAGGCAATCCTACAAGCCAGCTCAATAGAGTACTCAATATACTCAGTACTCAGTATATTTGTGGCCAAACGGAATGGGTAAAATTCGAACAAGCAGTGCTGCCCTCTAGTGAACCATTCTGCTGTGTTATGTACCATCCAGTCGGGTTTCGTTACACGATAGTCTAGCCGCAGGGACAACATCCTCCCAGGTACACACAGTCGTTCTATCAACAGTTACATATAATCCACTGCACGGCTGTGTTTAGCAGATTTTTTATCATTGTGTGCGAAATTCTTCCGACGCGATTACCGACTGAAAAATGTTTCGGTGTTAAGTTATCTCTCTCTCTCTCTCTCTCTCTCTCACACGATATCCTCGATCCGCGTGGTTTTTCGTGCGTGATATGTCACATATATATAAGGGCGTGTTCATATGTTTGTTTTTTCATCCTTTTAATTTTTGCACGTGTAAAATGTTTTGTTGACCTAGATATATCATGAATACACCAGACTGCAAGAATGCTATATTTGTACAGACGCCGGAATGCTCCCCGCCCCCCCGCCACCTCCAGCCAACCATTAAACAAACCCATTCACCATGCCGCTAAACTGCAATCGAGCTCCATTTACTATATCCAGGTCAAAGCTTTTGTAAGCGCCTTGGTAAGTTTTAACTGAGGCCGCTGTGGTTCACGGGTTAACATGTTAAGTCTCGAACCTCTCATGGGAGTACGAGTCCTGCGTGTATCTGAAGTATTATCAAATTTGAATTTCTTGAAACGACAAACTACTACAAGATGATGTCACTCTACATATATGTGTGTGTGTTGACCTCGATCTGTAAGCAATGATGATTTATTATAAATTCCTGATCCGATGGTGTAATCTTGATCTTGATGATGCTCACCCTCAACTTTTAAAGTGTTCCCCACAATGCAAGCCATAGAGGCAATGTGTGAATTAGTACGGAGCGGGTCTACTGAAGGCTGTGACTGCACACATTGCATTTCGAGGTTAAGTACTGTATTCCTGGGCGCTTGGACTCAAGGATAAGCAATCGACGGCGCCAACAAATCCTTGACACATATTAAACAAATCACATTCCTGCAGCCAGCGGTGTTGGGGGCAGATAAGCATTCGCGGAGGAGGCAAAGGAGCGTATAGCGGGAGGTAAACAAGACGCGGCAAATGTGATCAGGCAGACGACTGGGTCGCCGCGCGAAAAAGAACCCCTCCCTCCAATTTTTTTCACTCTCGCTGTCGCTGTCTTTCTTGATATCTGGTCTGTCCAGTTCTCTCTCCCCACCCCCTGCTTAACCCCATTTTCTCTCTTCATTTATCTCTATGAAATAAAGAGACTTCTTTTATTTTCAGTCGACTGTAGCAATGATGCACTTGATGAGCTAAGTCTCCCTACAATGCCATGCGTTATGCCATAGATCAATCGCAGACTCAGCGTCGTGGTGATGACTTTTTTTTCTTTGTGAACAATATAGGCCTACCATTGTGGGTGTGGGTGGAGAATTTCGCTGACAAGTTTATGCGTGTGAACAAGCTTGGTGCGTGTGTAATGAACCTTTACCGCTGGAAGGGTGATCACACAAGACGTTGGAAATCAGCATCAGCGTGAGTGAGTGGGCGTTCATCGATCTTAGATTGGTATCACCGTAGTGGCATATCAGTCCTTATTGACCAACCTTCGTCAGCCTGGGCGATAAATCAGAGTTGTCTGTGTGATAAGAGCGCAGCCACCCACCTCACATATCTCCGAGAAATGGTTCACACTCATTGAACGTAGGTCGCCAGGAGGCTGCAATGTTCATTAAATGGTCATCAAAATAGATAGGCACTTCTATATATCTTATACCCTGTCTACTGGGGTGCACCACAAACTTTATTGTCGATGTGAAATATAGGAATTAGTACATATGTGGCTCTGGAGAAAGGCAGAGAATTGGGGGCAGCTGCCGTCCGCACCCCTGTTTCAGCGGATTTACAAAAAGGGTTAAAAAAACTAAAATACGCTATTGTCCATTAAAGGTAGTTTGAAATTCATGAAAATGTTAAAATAAACTTAAGCTACATGATGACAGTTTGGCTCTATCTCAACTGGATTTGGTGTCTGGATTAGTAATTTTCTGATAAACGTTGATTCAACTTCAAGTTTCGTTGCCCATAAACTGCAAACTAGACACTGTGTTCGTAACTTGACTATGCTATTGGCCTGTCGAAGCACAAAGTCAAACAGGGATTATTCTGACTAATTCTAATTAATATTAGAACCACGGTATCGGCTGTGACCACAAACCGGCCATGAGTCAACCTACGTCAAGGCCACAGCCGTCGTTAATCTGGCATATAACATTGCCGACCATAAACTCACCAGCCGCAAATTCTTCTGGCCATGAGCTCACAGACCAAAAGGCTCATCGAAACAACAGCTCACAGGCCATAAGCATCAGCTATTTGTCACAATTCATCTGACATAACTCAGATCACATGCCTTTATTAATGTGACATAATTCTTCCATAAAACTCACCCCCACGAGCTTACCACACCCCTAAACTAACCCCCACGAGCTCACCTCACCCATAAACTCACCTCCGCGAGCTCACCACACCCATCAACTCACCATCCACGAGCTCACCACACCCATCAACTCACCCTCCACGAGCTCACCACACCCATAAACTCACCTCCGCGAGCTCACCTCACCCATAAACTCACCTCCGCGAGCTCACCTCACCCATAAACTCACCCTCCACCAGCTCGCCACACCCATAAACTCACCTCCGCGAGCTCAGCTCACCCATATACTCACCCTCCACCAGCTCACCACACCCATAAAATCACCCTCCACGAACTCACCACACCCATAAACTCACCCTGCACCAGCTCACCACACCCATAAACTCGCCTGCCGCGGAGAGAACGCGTTACTGTCATATTTCGTATCGAGGTATCACCCTGTTTGATCAGTTATTTATACGCACAGTCCGTAAAGTTTTCCTCGCCAGACAAATCCAGGCCGAGGTATGTGAGTTTCGGATCACAAAACCTGGATACAGTCTGCCGCTTCCCCATGGCTACGGATCACGTGACAGCATTGTATCTCCTTTGTTCTGGCATCCCGATCACTGTCTACCAGTTTTCTCTGATTCCGGCTACTTGCGGCCGTTTGCTTTGCGATACTCGTGGCTTCCACATTAACATACATGCCCACTTCTTACCCACGGGAAAATGCCATCAATGAAGCGATGGTTAACCGGTGTTTCGAAGACTTTGCTAACAAGATTTAAATAGAAGATTTTGCCGAGATGAAGTACTTCAGCTTCAACAATAAGGAGAATCCCTGCTTGTCATCGTCCCCCCCCCCCGCCTAACCCCGCCTCTCCCACAGCAGTCTCTCGCACCAGCCCCTCCCCCCCCCCCCGCTCATGTTAGCCTGTCAAATCCTCGCATTCCGCGAGTTATCGTTCGCCAATCTGGCAACTATTTCGGTATTTAGACGGATTCCCGCGTCGTGGGGCTTGTTCCCCGCCGCAGTCTGACCAGCCTGGTTCCACTACTACCCTCTAGAGCCATTCCAGTTTCATGCTGACATCCATCCTGAACTCTCGCTACCTTCGCCATTGCTACAACCACGCCGAGAACTAGGTTACCTGGCGGATTGCCCTAATCTAGCGCCCCCCCCCACCCCCCGCCCGCCTCCCCCTAACCTACCGCGAGGAAACAGCTCCTCCAGCTGGTCAGTTCCTAAGATAGATTGCCTTGAGCGATAGTAGCGCCCCCTTGGGGAAACAACCGGAAGCTTGCTCAGCACTGCGTGGCAACGGACATCTGACCTCTTGGTACGGCGTCAGCTATACCCATGCAGAAACTGGTCAAATACCCCCCCCCCCCCCCCACCCCCAACCCCGCGCTACCTAAGCTGCCTCCTATCTCACCAATACTGGGGCACCCACTTCGTGTAGCTTGATCCGGCGAATTGTCGGTTACAATATACTTTTCGGTCAATTGTGAACATGGATACCAGGACTGCCCCGGGCCCTCCCCACTCTCGCGAAGTTTTAGGGGGCGCCGGTCAGTACAGGCGGAGAGGGAGGGGTGGGGACTTCTGCCTGAGCCTAGGGCGGTGGGGGGGGGGGGGGAGGGGGAGCAGATGGGGGTGCAGCCCTCCTCTCCTTGAGTCTCCATGGGTTGATAGCATCAGCTGGAATATGGTGCATTGAGAGAGGGTCACGTGCTCATTATGCAGGCAGGAACACCAAACTGAAGATCAATTTGAGGAAGAGTATCACAGTAAATTATGGCAAAGAGGGTCCTATGCAATACAATCTGAACATATCTGTAAGTGTAGCCTCTAAGTACCTTCTTATCTAAATGCTTGAGGTTTTCCATGTTTCGTGAGATAATAATGATTGGTACATTTTTACAGATGGCAGTTTTTGTCAGAATCAAACATCTAATCAGAAGAATCAGAAACAAGCAATCGTGTTCTTGAATAACGACTGGGCTTTGCAAGACCACATAGCCTATGTGATGGAAGCCATGGCGTTAGAACCCCCCCCCCCACTCCCGGGCCTCACACTCTTCCCTCATCCACGCGCCTTCCCCCCCCCCCCAAGTCACCGGCCTCACCCCCCCCCCCTCCACTCACCCATCTCACACCCCCTTAAACTCACAACCCTGAAGTTAACCCCTCCCCACCCGCCTGACACTGCCCCCATCCACCCATCTCCCACTCTCCCCCATCCACCCGCCTGACACTGCTCCCCGCTCCCCCCCCCCCACCGCCAGACAATCCCCACCCCCCACTATCCGCCCTCATAACCCTCAGATGTTGATACTGGCGAGCCGGTCGTGTGGCCCCGTGGATAACGTGATAAGCGGACTCACGGCTTTAACCGGATACCATTCCGCAAGTCCTGGGGGTGATATCTGGAGCGGTTCCAAGGCAATCCAATCCATATCTCCCAGGGTGACTGCCCGGTCAGACACACCTGGTCAATGAATGGGGAATGGTCGATGACTGCACCCCCCCCCCCTCCCTAATAACCCCCCGACCAGCACCCCCCCCCCCCACTGCACGCCCGCCTCTCGCTAGCGAGACCTCGTGTGTACCAAGGGGACGGCGGGGTGATGGTGAGGAACCGCGGGGGGAGGGCCAGGAACGTTATAATGTGTTTGTATCCATTAGGCTTGAATTATCACCAAAATAACCTTCGGAGTCCAATCGCCATTGCTACCGAGAGGTAGATCCATTGAATGGATAGCGTCGCAGCGTAGAGCCGCTGTGGTAAAGTAGTTCGGCTTCGTCGCCAAGATTTGCAATAAAATGCCTCTAAAACGTCTTCCCGATGTCTCTGCTTACATACAAACTTACATGATCGATGTCTTAATGCGCAGGTTACAATGTGTTTCGCATACAAACCTCTCTCAGCCCAAGAAAGGTGGGTGCATTGTCCACAAGTTGGCCATCAAGACATATAATACCACACATAAACAAAATAAGTGCATAATAAGTACATAAATAAAATGTACTGCTGAGAACATTAAAGCTCTTCATAGAGTAATCTTCCACTTCAACATTACATTGTTTTACGTTTGATCTTTTTTAACTGTATGAAATGATAGCGCTATCGTCATGATCTGGATGTTAAAAAGCAAACAACAGCCACGATGCCCCAAATATAATGACGTAGTGCACAAATAACACCATATTTACGCCATTGATCGTCTTGCAAACTGTATTTTTAACAGCATGCCCTCATATCTATTGCATATATGCGTGTCTATGTAATACGTACATAAAGAATGATTTAATTATTATAATTACTAATTTAAATGCTTCCCATGGCGAAGACGGCTGCATGAGCACCTGAGCAACAAACATGGGACCCCAGAGAGGGGTGCTCTCCACGGTTTATTAAGCATAAGCATGGCTCTTCCGTGACACACCCTCTGTACTCCGCCTGATGTTTTTTTTCCGCCAAACGAAACTATTCGAGTGCTCATCGGCACGCTGGCAGGATCGGGAATGGGCGATCTCTGAGCATAATGCTGCCCCCCCCCGCCACCATACATGAAGTTTTCCCTGAAGTTTTAGGAATAAAAGGGCAGTATTGTTACAGTAGTACATTAATGTCACGTTAAATTTTTACATGAAACAATTATTCATTCATTGCTTAGTGAAAGAAATGGTCTGATACCAAATCTCGTTGTGCTGGCACGCGATGCTACTACTGTGCGAGAGTTTGTCATCATGCTGTCAGTCTCGGAAAGGGGCAGGCTTCACCCTCTGCTCAGCCCAAATCTAAGCAAAACGCTCCCAAGACACTCCTTCTGGACTTCCCCTGAGGTTTTTACCCAAAAACTACAACCGGTAATGGCTGTTTTAACGCAAAAAAAAAGACGTGTTATGATAATAATGCACTTGTTATTTTTATTCTCCCGGAAATGAATGAATAAAAGGACAGTAGTGTGCATATCAATTTCACATTCGTTATTACCTGCTCCAATTATAACCTTTATTGCGCAGTGAAAGAGTAGATTTGTAATACGATCTCTCACGCGATGCTACTGGATATGTTTGTCTGCAAGCTGTCAGTATAGACAAGATGTATTATGTCACATGGTTAAAATCCTCTCCAGGCCAAAGTGATACGGTGCAGATTCCAGTAGTTTTGTTTCTGTCTGCATTCCCAGTCGCTTAGTGTGTTCCTCACACAAATAAAAGAAAAAGAAATCATCTGATGGTTCCCAAAACTTCCCACCACAATGCTGAGACACGTACGTGCGATCGCCTTTTGTCGGTATGGCCCGTGTGTGAAATAAAACCCCGTGACAACGGTTATAACGAGAGTAAAACACAGTTCTCCGACTAGACAGGCTACAACAATGGGTGTGAGGTGTTGTTCGGTGCATGTATTTCGGGACTTCGTCGACGCGTGGTAAGAATGCGGGGTGAGATAGCGGTGAGATGTTTTCGGTATTTAGACAGTTACGATTGCAGACCACAACGACATCGTAGCCATTATAGCCTGCAGAATAATGGTACAAATCTCCCGCATTATACCAAGCGCGTTCCTACAGTTTTGTGAAGTGTGTGAATGAATATGAACGCACAAAAATAGCCTGAACAGCGTGCACCAGAATATTCCACCAACCTCAATAAAATTATGCAGTTTAAGTGCCTACCTATCGTATATTACATCTTTTTGCGTATATTGCCTAAGGCTTATATATATAGCTGCAAAAATCGGAAGACGACTCAGAGTTCCTCCAGGTGAAGTACGGAGGTGATTCCGCCTTCACCCAGTGACCCAAACGTCATCATATCCTGTTTATAGGACTTTTTTTTATCCCGGCGAGTAGGCAGGCATCATAGACAGACAGCCAGCGCCTTGAGGGGCCTCAGAGTTACGTGCGCTGGTACCACCCAGACTTCCTGCTTTCTTACACCACTGAACACTCGGCGGCCCAATCAACGATGTTACGGGCCATGGTAGAGACAAGTTCGATTAAAAAAAAACTCGACAAATCTTTTTAAAAAACGTCCATTAACAACTGACAGAACACTTTTATTGAACGATTGGAAATATATACCGTATAGTTATATCTTATTTAAACACTATACACATGTCCTCATAATAATACAGTGCATGTGTGGAGGTGTTTTGCGAACGATACGCAACGCCAGAAGCGTTTGGTCTCAATTTATCAGTGACGCAATAAAAGAATCATTGCCGGAAATGACGTCACGTGGCAAGGAAGGCATATCGGTTGATGGAAGCATCTCCCTTTTCTATTGCGGCTTGACCTTGACCTTGAAGAAGGTTTATTTCTGCGTAATACTAAAACAAAGGTAGCACAGGAAGCGACGGAGACGGGAGGGGAGGCGGATGTGGGAGGGAGGTGGCGATGGGGAATCTTGGTCCCGTCGTTTGCTCCTTGAACCTAACAATTCAGGAACGGATGTCTCTCCTACATGTAATATTATCACATCCGAGTATTTAATCATATATCTTATGCTGGTAATGTAATCATATATGTCGTGTTGGAAATGTAATCATATATGTCGTGTTGGAAATGTAATCATATATCTTAAGTTGGAAATGTAATCCTAGATCTTATGTTGGAACTGTAATCATGGATCGTATGTTGAATTGTCATCATAGATCTTATGTTGCAATTGTAATCAGAGATCTTATGTTGAAATTGTAATCATGGCTCCTATGTTAGAATTGTAATCATATTAGCAATTTTTATATGACATGGTAATGTAGTGCGATGTAGGCACTTTGGCAAGACCAGTTTTCACACCAAGTTGTTCTCGGTTGCATGGCATTTTGCTCAAACCGATAAACACTTTAGATATATATACATACACATATAATGCGCACCTTACGTGAAGTCTCGATTACTCATGTCAAGTTTTACATGGCGCTGAAGGACCGGTAACAAAGCCATGGGGATCTAAGAGTGCATAGCCGCGGTTCACAGGAGAATTAATAGTCTCAAGCTTTTATACATGTGACAAAAACTCCTGCGTCCAACTTAGACCTGGAGCTTTTTTCCTATTTTAGAGCTTTTGACCTAGAAATAAGCAGGGACGTAATAACGGGTGAGAAGGTTCTTTAGCGGCCCACGTGTTAACGGGTCGGGTTGTAGGGCTTACCGAGGCGGCCATCACCACGTGGATGAGAATGGCCGGCGCTCCCCCTGAACCCTTCCCTCTGGTACCCACGGACAGCCAGTAAACTCATCGGGAGCCCATTAGGAGGCACTTGAACTTAGGTGAAATGAGGGCACAGACCTGGAGCTCCCTCTTTTGCGCCGTTCTGTGTGGCTGCTCGATGCTCGGTGCGCTACTGCCCGCCCCGGCGAACCAGTCACGGGTATATATATATATATATATATATATATATATATATATATATGTATATAATGGCCACTCAGACTGGGTAATCAACTGACTTCTTAGATGTGCAGCGCCACCTGGTGGTAAATACGGAGAACTGCTGGAGTGGTCTTCGGGCCCCCTTGAGCCGCATACGGGTCCTTGCTTGTTGCCTGGCGCTTCCGTTTAGATGGTTTCTGTCATTACTTTGAAGGAAGACTCCGGCCCGGCGTTGCTCATGGCAACTGTACAGAGTTGCCTTTTTTTATTCGAATCTAGTTTCGAAGTGAGCCATAATTTGTGGTTTACAACACTTAGTTTTACTTTGAATCAAAGTTTTTGGTGGACTGATCGACTTGGTACTCGTGACACACTTAAATCTAGCATTTTTATGGTCCGACGCTCGATGATTCATTGAATTAGACTTTCTTTTATGACTATCCGGGCACTTAATACAATCAAACATTTGTTGGTGTACTGCCTATATCACGCGTGTTTGTTGTTTCCTGTGAGTTTCCTTTTGTAAATACAGTAGCGTGCTGCTTTCATTAGTTAGGTTTCGCTTCAACTGATGTTTAATTTAGTTAATAACTTAACATATGTTTAGGTTTCTGCCATGTTTGGCAATGTTTGTCAACATTAACCGGAACCAAAAGCAAAACAAAATGGCCCAGGAACCAAATCCATCGTATATTACAGTAGATCTATTATAATAGTCTAAGTTTATTGGCAAAGCTATACACGCAGTTTGATAATCCATGGTCATTGGCCGTGGTAGGTGTTTAGACTGAGCTGCTGGTCATCAGACTAACTCGGTGTGGGAGTGGCAGGCTTCATCCACCCACGTCACTCCGCATGGTAGCGTGCAATGCGTCAGTACTTCTGGCAACCTTTTGCTTGATAGTTTTAGTGGTCCAGTTAACTAAAGTGTACCGACCTCCATTAGACAAACCGTGTGGTATATTTATTACACTGTGCCGAATACTCTCACGATAATTCAGTCTCAGCCTCTCTCTGGCGTTATCCCACTCTCTGCCTTTGACTCACTCCGCTAGGGCTCCATTACATCTCTGTTGTCGCCTACGTTCTCAATGCATTTTCACAATCGTTCGCCAGGGCGGCGCTGCGCATATCGATAGGGAAAATGCGTCGCGCATTTCTACAAATTAGTGCTGAACCCCAGCCTAAGCCCAATAACGCATGAAATCAGGTGATGAAAAGAAAGAGTTCTGTCACAATTATAACTTTTCGAAAGGGTACAAGATGTATTTGCTGTATTAAATGCGCAAAGTTCGTTATTGTTATGTTTGATTGTTGAAAACTATAATGTTGCAGAAAATTACAGCTGATTTGACCGTTTTTCAAGAATATTGAAATTTGCCCCCGGCCGTCAGCAGCGGTAAAAGCGGAGCTTGTGTAGCGCCACCGTGCGGGGAGCTTGGCGTTATCCGTGCCTTATATTTGCGTATTATATGAGGCGAGGGATGACGTTTGTCTTCCGTTTATGTTACATTTATAGGACATTTTTCAGATTTATAAATTATGGGTAAACTTTGTTTTCCGAAAAACGACGTTGTATCATATCTTCTAACCATAACACAATTATCGTATTTGGTGTAGCTTTCTTCTGTCCCTATTTACACTATTTTTATGTCGCAATTGTGGACATAAAGAAGACATTTCAGTCGAGAAAGGGGGTCTAGCTAAGGCAGGCGCTTACCACAGTACCACGAGGCTTCGATCAGATTTGTTCTATATCCGTCAATAATGGCGTTATGGGACTTAGGATGAGTCAGCATGGAGATCAACAAAAAGGTGTCTGTCTTAGTACTGTTTTGTGATTTCTTTATTACGGGGCCCCCCCGACACCTTATCGAACCCTATGTTTGTTCACCGTCCCACCAGAACTGGGGCACACGGCCGTGGTCTTTACATTAGCGTGGGGGCACTCGTCGACAGCAAATAACAGTAAAACATCCCGAACAAACATTCCCGAACCAGGTGGGGTTATCTTCATTGAGAATATGTAGGGTGATTTTCTGAGCGTCCTCCTGGCAGAGTGCGCGTGCTGCCCCATTCAAGTCAAGTAGCTCCACCTATCGGCGAAACGGAAAAGCTGGTCGTAATCGATCATCGAGAACTTATCTCAAGATAATGTCATGACCCGGATATTTATCTCACTTGCGTTAGTCAATATCTGTTAGTCAATGACGTCATGTTAGTCAATGATATCATGTTAGTCAATGACGTAATGTTAGTCAACGACGTAATCTGTTAATAAATGGCGTCATCTGTTAGTCAATGACGTCATATGTTAGTCACTGACGTCATCTGTTAGTCAATGACGTCATATGCTAGTCAATGACGTCATCTGTTAGTCATTGCCGTCAGCTGTTAGTCAATGACGTCACCTGTTAGTCAATGACGTCATCTTTTAGTCAATGACGTCATCTGTTAGTCAATGCCGTCATCTGTTAGTCAATGACGCAATTTGTCAGTCAATGACGTCATCTGTAAGCTAATCAAGTTAGTTACGTTATTTAATGATTTAATCTCCATTAATCAATTGCGTAATTTTTATTAATCAATGGATTGATCTCCGTTAGATCATGATGTTATTTCTGGTAATTGTTTTAATCAATGACGTCATCTCTCTTTGTTATAGACGTCACCTTCGCTTATCTATCTCATAATTATGTCATTAAAACCCTGATCACGAAAGACATACTTCATGTTTTGAACATTTAACGTTAATTCATTCATTCGTTCAAATCATGACGGTCGTAAAACCAGTTTACACCAGTTACCAACAATAATTGTAATTATAATTGTAATAATTGTAATGCACGGCACAAAGATAAAAATATGCCGTCATCTGTCCGCCCTGCATTAGGCCTTAGACTCAATATAGACGTGCGGTAAGCGCCACAACATACACCGATGTGGTTCTTGGACCATATCCGTGCAGTGCGCCTGCACCCCGAGCAGATCAATAGTTCCTCTCGGTGTGTGGCAACTTCTATTGTTGTAACATTTAGCTGCGACACCGCGAGTTCCGTATTCACTTTTGATGGTTCACGCAATAGGGCCAGCCTGCTGTCTCACCTTGTAACTATCGAGTTTCTATCACGTACCCATCGTCTCTCCGTGGGAAGAGGCCTTTTTTCCTCCCCTTTATCTTATATCATTCAGGACATTATGTCCACTACTCTTATACTCATGGTGTTAGATGGTTGGATATTATATGCGTGTCGTAGGCGTGAGTCTACGGCCAGCGGTGAAACGCGTAGACAACACACTTCGAAAGACCTAACGCGATAACGGAACAATAGAAACGTCAATAGCATTTGATGTCTGATTTCCTTTTGTTGGATTTAATTAATTGGCATTTTCGGCTTTGTCGTACTTTTATAATAGTTTAAAAGTGTACATTCGCTTAGTTCTATAGTTACTTCAGACGACATTCAATACCCAGGTCTTTAAGCAACTCGTTTTGGCCTTCCAACACCCTTTAATGCCCACAATCCGGAAAATTCGGCCACCATTCTAAGGAAGAAAGATTGACTGGCGAAATCCCCCCCCCCCCCCATGGTGTTATTTCTGCAGCAGTTCGCACTTGCGCCCGTCCTTCCGCAAGCGGCGACAATACAAACACTCTACCTGACTTTTATAGCCAGTAGACGAAACCCACTTCTGGTCTCCCAATAATACTGTGATAAGCGGAAGCATCCGCGAGTGTTTGGGAGGAGACGAGACGCGGAATACATGTCGGACTACTAAACCCCGGATAAACCACTCGTCATCTCCAGAGCATCTCGATAATGTCCAAGGATTTCTTATTGCTTCTGAAGTCTGGCAGAAATATGGCTTACATATTGCTCCCCAGTCGCGGGTGAATGCACTTAAACAGGCTTCAGAGGTGGATATAGGTTAAAGAGACATATTACCACTCGTCATCTCCAGAGCATCTCGATAATGTCCAAGGATTTCTTATTGCTTCTGAAGTCTGGCAGAAATATGGCTTACATATTGCTCCCCAGTCGCGGGTGAATGCACTGAAACAGGCTTCAGAGGCGGATATAGGTTAAAGAGACATATTACCCCTCCAACCGACCTCTTCAATCCCCCTCCCCCCCCCCCCGCGACCAAGACATCGAGCCACTGCGCCTCAGTTGGTGTCTGGTATTCATGGTGAAGCACTGACTATAAAAAGCTCAGTATGAAAGCACGTGGGTTTGTTCTTCTCTATGAAGTCATTTTCCCCCTATTAAAATGCACTACCATTTGCAGTGGTTCTGCCATGTTAAGGCGAACTACTGTTTCCGCATAGCTCACGTATTACTCACGCCAAACATTTTCTGCGATAATCGATTTCATGGGCTCCAACATAAAAGAAGGACCCAATTTCCGCCCTTAACTGAACTTGATTGACCCTGGTTGTATTTACATTTTCATCTGAACATTTTCATCCGTAATAATAAATAATAACAATAGTAAACCTAGTAATAATAATGGTGATAATGACAACATGTCCTTATTCTTTCCACAGGGGAGGCAGCTGCGGTGGAGGAAGCACCAAAAGTAGAAGCCGCAGAAGCACCAAAGGAGGAAGCTGCTCCGACTGAAGCCGCTCCCGTTGAAGCTGCGCCGACAGAAGCTGCTCCCGTTGAAGCTGCTCCCGTTGACGCTGCGCCGACAAAAGCCGCTCCAGTTGAAGCTGCGCCAACAAAAGCCGCTCCCGTTGAAGCTGCTCCCGTTGAAGTTGCGCCGACAGAAGCTGCTCCCGTTGAAGCTGCGCAAACAGAAGCTGCTCCCGCTGTAGCGGCGCAAACTGAAGTCGCTCCCGTCGAAGCTGCGCCAACAGAATCAGCTCCTGTTGAAGCTGCGCCGACAGAAGCCGCTCCCGTTGAAGCTGCGCCGACAGAAGCTGCTCCCGTTGAAGCCGCTCCCGTTGAAGCCGCTCCCGTTGAAGCCGCTCCCGTTGAAGCTGCGCAAACAGAGGCTGCTCCCGTTGAAGCTGCGCAAACAGAAGCCGCTCCCGTTGAAGCTGCGCAAACAGAGGCTGCTCCCGTCGAAGCTGTGCCAACAGAAGCCGCTCCCGTTGAAGCCGCTCCCGTTGAAGCCGCTCCCGTTGAAGCTACGCAAACAGAGGCTGCTCCCGTTGAAGCTACGCCAACAGAAGCCGCCGCACCTGCCGAAGCACCTGCTGAGTGTGTGGCGCAGGTAGCTATTTCTGTCACCGAGGCCGCCCTTCCCGCCGAGGCCGCCGCTCCCGCCGCAGCGGACGACGGCACATGCGCCAAGCTCAAGTCCTGCAACTTGCTGCTGAGGCTCCAGAAAGAGATGGCGTCCACTAGGCTCCAGATGACCAAGTTGGAGGAGGCAATGCGGTGCGCGGACAGCGCTCTGCAGGAGCTCCTGGCATCCGGCGAGTGTGCCCAGCAAAAATAATCTAAACCCCCCCCCACTTCTCTTAGCAAAGAAATCGCCGCCCCTGAGATGCTTCACAAAGATACGGACTGTTATTAATAACAGAATTTGTCCAATGACCGCCTGAGGCCAGTGTGGGTAGAGCTGCTGGAGGCGTGGAATGTTACCAATGCCGCTATATCTGTCACTTATCTTTCGCCGTCAATTACGGCAATCGTGTAACAGAACAAATCATTCGATTACGTATATTACGTTATATAGCCCAGGCAACGTTTAGATGAGGTGACATGTAAATGTTTTATAAAGGAAAGCTAAACATCCCATAAAGTTACTACCAGGTTAACCTAGCGAAAGCTGCTGTAAAGTACTCCTGCTTATATTAACGTGAGGCGCTGGCTGACGTTCACACCGTGTTGCAGTTGACGTGACATGTTGGTTTAGCCTGTTTGTATCCTATTGATTTAGTATCATACAAATTGCTTCTTCTACCAAAGAGGTTGAGTAAGTCTATGGACGACATAGCGCCAGGCAGTATTCCAGATATATCGCGTTGGTACGTTATGATACTGATGCACGCGTGAGGGAGGATACGTTATGACGCTGATCCCCAATTAGGCATATTGCGAGAATACGTTATAATGCTGATCTTCATTTAGCCATATAGCGTGGATACGTTATGATATTGACCCCTACTTAGGCATATCGTGTGGCGACGTTATGATGTTGATAAAAAGAATAATGGGTGACTTTTTCCCTTCTTCGTTAAGAACAGAAAGTGCACTCTCGATTATCTGTGTACAGGGTTGATGGGAACAGTTTGCTACAATTCAAGGGGATCCAGCCACTTACATATGTGAGTGTTTATTCAAGATACATACTCGGTTATGAAGCCCAAATGTAAAGGCACAGTGGCTATCATATGTTTAACTACTAAATGTTACGTAATGTACAAGTTCCGCTCGTACGGATGCGACGCACAGCGGTCGTTTGCCGAACTATTATGATATCTACGCTGCTGCAACGTCCGAATGCACAATGACCGTGTAAGGGTTTACCACTTCACACATTATAGATCGTGATACGTATCTTAGAAAATTGTATTGGCCCACGTATATGCACCCCTTATGCTATAAACTCGACTTGGGCTAATATATAAACTTACAATGTAATATAATACGGTCGTAGTAGGTATCTTGAGATCTATGGGGGCCAAGATACAAATGTAGATCTACCTTGTCCATTTGTTTGGTATGGTAACCCCATGCTTTGCCCGACATTAAGGCTACAGCATCAACAGTTGGTAGTCACTGAAAAGACTTCGATAACATATCAGTTTGCTATGTACCAATATTTTGGCTGCCACTAAACCCAGCACAAACATAGAATCACGCTGTCTTCCGTGTGTGAATGCCTTTCTGCTTTAATTAAAGTCACTTAACACAGAATGTCCACGCACAGATTAAGGCTTTAGTTAAAATGTCGGACATTATTAATAGGTACATTTTATTGCTTCCTTTTGCTATCATGACGCTATCAAATACGCTTCTCCTATGCTAATTGGCAAATGCTAGACAAATATTTAGACGTATTGGTGTGTGCCTGGGGCAGTGACGTGGCAAAAATGGTAATATATCCACCATTCATATACGATAAGAAAAACTGTTATTTGTGCACTGGGTAATTATGCTTTGATCTAGTTTAATTAGGGCGAAAGCGTCCTATGTACAACTCTAAATGTGTTGCACTCAGCTTGTTGTATTTATTGACTATCCTCCATTATGAAAACGAATAAAGGATATTTCTCTGCAAGAATCATCTAAAGTATATGCAGTAAAAATAATAAAAAGACTTTAAAAAGTCCATGAAGCGTGTGTTTTTAAATTGTTGGAATAAGTTGGTTCGGGGGTATTTAACATCATATTTCTATTTTGCAAATAACAAATATTTGGTATTACTTTCTATCTTCAATGGTAGTACCTTTTCTGTATGCTCGCTTGATAATATGCACAGCGCATATTTAGACTAATTTAATACTGTCAAAGACGAATCTAATGATATACTTCCCGAAAGGTAAAAATATAAAAGCTTTCGGGGAAAGTCAGCGATTTTCGCTCACAAGTATGCTCATGGTGGCCTTTAATTGCACGTAACCTCTTATCATCCAATCAGAAGTTAATTAAGTCGTGACGTCACGGTAGTGAGTGATAAAGTAGGTCAAATATTTTGACTCTTTGGCATCAAATGGGTTCCGAATTTCGTAACATTTACTAGTCGATAGCTTATGTAGTAGTGTGTTCATGACGTTCATAAGGCGACGTGAAAGACAGACGTTGTATAGCTTTAGTACGAGATGCAGCGATATTAACGCCAGCTGTAGTCCGCTTCTAATATGACAGATGCAGTCTACTTCTAATGACAGATGTAGTCTACTTCTAATGAAGGATGTAGTCTACTTCTCATGACAGATGTAATCGATTTCTAATGATAGATGTAATCTACTTTTAGTGCCAGATGTAGTCTACTTCTAATGACAGATGTAGTCTACTTCTAATGAAGGATGTAGTCTACTTCTCATGACAGATGTAATCGATTTCTAATGATAGATGTAATCTACTTTTAGTGCCAGATGTAGTCTACTTCTAATGACAGATGTAGTCTACTTCTAATGACAGATGTAGTCTACTTCTCATGACAGATGTAATCGATTTCTAATGATAGATGTAATCTACTTTTAGTGCCAGATGTAGTCTACTTCTAATGACAGATGTAGTCTACTTCTAATGAAGGATGTAGTCTACTTCTCATGACAGATGTAATCGATTTCTAATGATAGATGTAATCTACTTTTAGTGCCAGATGTAGTCTACTTCTAATGACAGATGTAGTCTACTTCTAATGACAGATGTAGTCCACTTCTAATGACAGATGTAATCTGCTTATAATGACAGATGTAGTCCACTTCTAATGACAGATGTAGTCTACTTCTAATGACCGGTGTAGTCCACTTCTAATGAAGATGTATTCTACTTCTAATGACAGATTTAGTATAATTCTAATGACGTATGTAGTCTACTTCTAATGGCAAATGTAATCGATTTCTAATGACAAATGTAATCGATTTCTAATGATAGATGTAATCTACTTCTAATGCTAGATGTATTCTACTTCCAATAATAGATGCATTCTACTTCTAATGCCAGATGTATTCTACTTCAAATGGCAGATGTAGTCTATTACAAATGACAGATGTATTCTACATCTAATGACAGATGTATTTTACTTCTAATGACAGATGTAATCTATTTCTAATGACAGATGTAATCTACTTTTAATGACAGGTGTAGTCTACTTTTAATGACAGATGTAGTCCACTTCAAATGGTAGATGTAGTATACTTCAAATGGCAGATGTAGTATACTTCTAATGACAGATGTAGCTCACTTCAAATGACAGGTGTAGTCTACCTCTTTTGACAAAATGTAGTATACTTCTAATGACAGATGTAGTCTACTTCTAATTACAGATGTAGTCTACCTCTTTTGACAAAATGTAGTATACTTCTAATGACAGATGTAGTCTACTTCTAATTACAGATGTAGTCTACTTCTAATTACGGATGTAGTCTACTTCAAATGACAGATGTAGTCTATTACAAATGACAGATGTATTCTACTTCTAATGACAGATGTATTTGACTTCTAATGACAGATGTAGTCTACTTCTAATGACAGATGTAGTCCACTTCAAATGGCAGATGTAGTATACTTCAAATGACAGTTGTAGTCTACGTCTAATGACAGATGTAATCTACTTCTAATGCCAGATGTAGTCTACTTCTAATGACATATGTAGCTCACTTCAAATGACAGATGTAGTCTACCTCTTTTGACAGATGTAGTCTACTTCTAATTACAGATGTAGTCTACTTCTAATTACAGATGTAGTCTACTTCTAATTACAGATGTAGTCTACTTCTAATTACAGATGTAGTCTATTTCTAATGACAGATAGAGCAGTGTCTTTGTTGACGCATGAAACGACATGAAAGACGTAATTTTGGCCTTAACACGATATGTAGCGAAATTAATGACATATTTGGTGTACCGTAAGTGGCATATGTAGCAGCACAATAAATATAGTGTATATGTTGTATAGCTTATGTAGGTTCGATATCAGACGCAGAGACATCAATGTTTGATGCCGGGCGGCTTAACTGGCAGATGCAACGGTTCGAAAAAAAAGATAATGGCTAGTATTGTGGCTTCACATGTGACATGTCATCTGCCGCTGCCTATGATACGAGACTAAAACGGATAACGGAAAACCTACACCGTTGCAGCCAAGATTTTTTTTTTATACAGACGCTATATTTCTTTCCATGAAAGAGGGAAACATGATATAGCATGGATCGCGTGCTGCTTGATAGTCCCTGCTATTAGCCTACCCTGTCTATATTACAGCCGCTGCCAGCTATCCATCAGCACCGGGAACCAGCCAGCCATCAGCGCCGGGAACCAGCCAGCCATCAGCGCCGGGAACCAGCCAGCCATAAGGTATCGGACACAGGTTGGCCATTCGAAGGGAAAGGTGGCTCGGTGAAGACCACGCGAGCACGCAAGCCTCGCCTGCAGTGCGACGGCGGCGGGGGCAAGGCATCAGGCGGTACCTATATATATATATGCAGCGTTCGCGCGCTTCCATCAGCCAGTAGACGACACCGCTTGCCAGCAGACTACCGAGAGACGCGCTCGCGCTGCCAGCAGCCCGTCGCTTGACCTTATTCGCGGCACAATATCGGTGGGGGTGTTAGAGGGTCGCTTAAGCGCCGGGAATGACCCATCGTCGCCCTTTATCACGGATATAATAGCGCTTTGCCCAGCCATGGAGAGCATTAGGCAGGATTCGGCTGTTTCTGCGTACTCCATGGAAGCTCAAGCATTGGTAAGTTGTTGTCAAGAATTACCGTGATATATAGCCTTGGATTTCTGGATTGTACATAATTATGTGGTTCTGTGTTTGCAGGAATAATTCTGGTACGGATCTGCTTAATAGGGTAATGCTATTTGTAATTCATAACTCAATATTAAGCTAAAAGCCTAAAGGATATAAATAATAAGTATTCATGAAAATATACCATATCATACATTTGTTGTCTTTCTGCCAGTGTTCTACTTGTAAATTGATTTTTTGCCTCGGTGTCTTGGTCACCGAAAACGTCTGACTTTGCGTCAGGTGAACGTGTATTGAGACGTAAAAAGCCGTTTAACATGTACAAATAGTAAATAGTAAAAGAGGAACCTCCCAGCTATGTACAGTGTGCGTACTATCCAAGCTGGTCGATATATTTCGTTTGTTGGTATTGACGTTTTCTCCTGGATAAAGACGTGTGATGACAGTGACCGTCAGTGTTATTGAATTCATAGACCACCACCCCGCCCTCTTCCACCTCCAATCCCTCTATGCTTCGGTGATCTCTATCGAATGCATGTAGTCATGTGTTTAGACACAACCCTCAGCGTCGACTGAGAGACAAAGAAAGAGTGTCAGTTTATGAAAAATGATATCGGGAGAGAGCAAGATTGAAAGGGGAGACGGGCAGCGAGAGGCGACGTCGGTAACATGATAGGCACGGATGATGCGACAAAGATGATGAAAGATGAAGGCCGGGAAATATGAGAGATTAAGAGGGAGATGTGTTGGAGCGGGGGGCGGGGGGGGGGGGGGTAAGAGAAAGAGGGAGGCGAGAGAACAAAAGAGAAAGAAATAACACATGAGAGGAATGCAACAGATACAGTGTCGATACCTGGAAAAATCACTCACACTTTGCCGACTGCCAATTTGAAGGTCGACAGCCAGGCTTCGTGTCCCAGCGGCTCAAACACTCCATGGTCAGGTTACAGATCTGGCGTCAGGCCTGAAGAGAAGCTGGAGGTTGATACACGGTCCCCAGCCACGATATGCTTAACATGTTAGAGCCCGGGTGCGAGCTTGTAAGAGCTTGTCCGAAGCTTAGTTGGTAACTTGTATTGTATGTGTAAAATGGATTGGATCTCGCAGCTTGAATTTTTCATTTCATTATCGCAGTTTCTTTCTTGTGCCGCTTTATGCGATATTTGCGCGATAAACAGAAACAAATGGCAAATCCTTGGCAAATACTCCATTTTATGTAGTTTTCGTATAATCTTAATGCCATTTATCCCTCAATATAGAATGAAACACCGCCCGGAGAAAAAAAAGAGAGCCACAATTCTCCATTGAATCTCAAGAATAGCCACTCACACAGGTCTTATTGAAAACAGGTTGACGGGCCAGAGATGTCATAAAATCAATGCCATGCCATGCTCTCCGCATGCGTTCTATCCCATGTGTATCTGTTAAAAGGTATGGGTGTCATAGGCAGCTTGCCCCCCCCCCCCACCACTTCCCTCCCTTGAGCGGCGACAGGACCGAGACCACCCTCGTGTCCTGTGGTTAAAGAGGTTTACCGGAGACAGGAGACAGGACAAGGCCACAGGGCACAGGACTCACCGGGGTCTTTACCCGCCCCAGAGAGATTGGGGCCAGCTCGGTACAGGCTGGCGGGGTAATAGGATAGCAAGGTGTTTGCAGGTAGGTTGGTTTTGTCTTCCGAGGCTCCAAAACCAAGGGAGGAAGCACGTCAGCGGTAGGTAGCCCTTCAAAGCGGGGGCAGAGAGAGAGAGAGAGAGTGGGAGAGAGAGAGAGAGAGAGGGAGAGAGAGAGAGAGAGTGGGAGAGAGAGAGGGGGGAGGGATACACATAGAGGGAGGGACAAGGGAGAGAAGAGCGGGAGACAAATACAGAAATGGAGAGGGGAAGAGAAGGGGAGAGAGAGACAGATAAACAGAGACAGAGAGGGAGAAGGACTAAAATAAGAAAGAGAGACAGATAAACAGAGACAGAGAGGGAGAAGGAAGAGAATAAGAAAGAGAGAAGTGGGAAAGACAGAGAAGGAGAAAGGAGAGAGAAGAGAGGAAGACAAATGCACAGACGGGGGAAAAGAGGGGGAGAGGGAGAGACAGAGATATATACATTGGGAGGGACAGAGACACGGAAGAGAGCGAAAAGAGAGTGAAGACAAGAGAGAAGAGAGAACGCAACGAAAGTGGGAGATACAGAGGGAGGGAGGTGGGGGGGGGGGCAGCATGAGCTAGGAGAGAGAAAGAGGCACAGGGAGGGTGAAAAAGAGGCGATACCGCTGCCCGCGGTGACAATGGTATTCATTATGCAGGGGCCGCAGGCGGCAGGCAGGGGGCTGAGGTGGGGATGGGGAGGGGGAGGATAGCCGCAACACCCATATCAGGCAGGGCGTTGGACTACGGGTGGAGGGGAGGGAGGGGGAGGGGTGGGGGGAGGGAGAGGGGGTGGGGGAGGGAGAGGGGAAAGCCGGGGTGCGAATGGATGAATGCGCAGGCAGCGGAAGAGATCAAAATGACCCGGGGAAGGCTGGGGGCGCAGAGGGGATGGGGTTAGAGGATTGGAAGATTGGCCGTGGGTGTTTCTCTCGCGGTTTTGGCTTGCATGGGGTACGCTGGGGTTAAATCCTGAAGAGCTAGGTGAGGAAGGAAAAGGAGTCTTATAATTATTACTGCTATTATTATTCGTGCCACCGGGGCGATTAGGTGGGTAGCATTGTGCGGGGTCCGTCGGGGTGACCGTTTGCAATATGCCCTACCATTGTGCGAGTGGCTTCGTTATCGCCCAACCCCCGGTCGAACCACCCGGGGTGTGCATTATTTAGGAATCTCTTGTGCGTCCGATGGTCGTGTGGTCACGTGACACGGAGGATCTCAGCGGGTGGCGGGGTGGGGGTGCATAGCATAGCATACAGGAAGATACGGGGTGGTACAGCATACAGGGAGAGACGGGTGGCATAGCATACAGGAAAGAGACGGGGTGGTATGGCATACATGGGAGAGACGGGGTGGCATAGCATACTGGGGAGAGACGGGGTGGCACAGCATACTGGGGAGAGACGGGGTGGCATAGCATACAGGGGAGAGACGGGGTGGCATAGCATACAGGGGAGAGACGGGGGGCATAGCATACAGGGAGAGACGGGGTGGCATAGCATACAGGGGAGAGACGGGGTGGCATAGCATACAGGGGAGAGACGGGGTGGCATAGCATACAGGGGAGAGACGGGGTGGCATAGCATACAGGGGAGAGACGGGGTGGCAAAGCATACAGGGGAGAGACGGGGTGGCATAGCATACAGGGAGAGACGGGGTGGCATAGCATACAGGGGAGAGACGGGGTGGCATAGCATACTGGGGAGAGACGGGGTGGCATAGCACACAGGGGAGAGACGGGGTGGCATAGCATACAGGGGAGAGACGGGGGGCATAGCATACAGGGAGAGACGGGGTGGCATAGCATACAGGGGAGAGACGGGGTGGCATAGCATACAGGGGAGAGACGGGGTGGCATGGCATACAGGGGAGAGACGGGGTGGCATAGCATACAGGGGAGAGACGGGTGGCATAGCATACAGGGGAGAGACGGGTGGCATAGCATACAGGTGAGAGACGGGGTGGCAAAGCATACAGGGGAGAGACGGGGTGGCATAGCATAAAGGGGAGAGACGGGTGGCATAGCATACTGGGGAGAGACGGGGTGGCATAGCATACAGGGAGAGACGGGGTGGCATAGCATACAGGGGAGAGACGGGTGGCATAGCATACAGGGGAGAGACGGGTGGCATAGCATACAGGTGAGAGACGGGGTGGCATAGCATACTGGGGAGAGACGGGGTGGCATAGCATACTGGCCAGTGACGGGGTGGCATAGCATACAGGGGAGAGACGGGGTGGCATAGCATATTGGGGAGAGACGGGGTGGCATAGCATACAGGGGGGAGACGGGGTGGCATAGCATACAGGGGAGAGACGGGGTGGCATAGCATACAGGGAGAGACGGGTGGCATAGCATACTGGGGAGAGACGGGGTGGCATAGCATACAGGGAGAGACGGGGTGGCATAGCATACTGGGGAGAGACGGGGTGGTACAGCATACAGGGAGAGACGGGGTGGCATAGCATACTGGGGAGAGACGGGGTGGTACAGCATACAGGGAAGAGACGGGGTGGCATAGCATACAGGGGAGAGACGGGGTGGCATAGCATACAGGGGAGAGACGGGGTGGTATAGCATTCAGGGGAGAGACGGGGTGGCATAGCATACAGGGGAGAGACGGGGTGGCATAGCATACAGGGGAGACGGGGGGCATATCATACAGGGAGAGACGGGGTGGCATAGCATACAGGGGAGAGACGGGGTGGTATAGCATACAGGGGAGAGACGGGGGGCATAGCATACAGGGAGAGACGGGGTGGCATAGCATACAGGGGAGAGACGGGGGGCATAGCATACAGGGGAGAGACGGGGTGGCATAGCATAAAGGGGAGAGACGGGGTGGCATAGCATACAGGGAGAGACGGGGTGGCATAGCATAAAGGGGAGAGACGGGGTGGCATAGCATACAGGGAGAGACGGGGTGGCATAGCATACAGGGAGAGACGGGGTGGCATCGCATACAGGGGAGAGACGGGGTGGTACAGCATACAGGGGAGAGACGGGGTGGTATAGCATTCAGGGGAGAGACGGGGTGGTATAGCATTCAGGGGAGAGACGGGGTGGCATAGCATACAGGGGAGACGGGGGGCATAGCATACAGGGAGAGACGGGGTGGCATAGCATACAGGGGAGAGACGGGGTGGTATAGCATACAGGGGAGAGACGGGGGGCATAGCATACAGGGAGAGACGGGGTGGCATAGCATACAGGGGAGAGACGGGGTAGCATAGCATACAGGGGAGAGACGGGGTGGCATAGCATACAGGGAAGAGACGGGGTGGCAAAGCATACTGGGGGAGACGGGGTGGTATAGCATACAGGGGAGAGACGGGTGGCATAGCATACAGGGAGAGACGGGGTGGCATAGCATACAGGGGAGAGACGGGGTGGCATAGCATACAGGGGAGAGCCGGGGTGGCATAGCATACAGGGGAGACGGGGTGGCATAGCATACTGGAAGGAGACGGGGTGGTATAGCATTCAGGGGAGAGACGGGGTGGCATAGCATACAGGGGAGAGACGGGGTGGCATAGCATACAGGGAGAGACGGGGTGGCATAGCATACAGGGGAGAGACGGGGTGGCATAGCATACTGGGGAGAGACGGGGTGGCAAAGCATACTGGGGGAGACGGGGTGGCAAAGCATACTGGGGGAGACGGGGTGGCATAGCATACAGGGGAGAGACGGGGTGGCATAGCATACAGGGGAGAGCCGGGGTGGCATAGCATACAGGGGAGACGGGGTGGCATAGCATACTGGAAGGAGACGGGGTGGTATAGTATTCAGGGGAGAGGCGGGGGGCATAGCATACAGGGGAGAGCCGGGGTGGCATAGCATACAGGGAGAGACGGGGTGGCAAAGCATACTGGGGGAGACGGGGTGGCATAGCATACTGGGGGAGACGGGGTGGCATAGCATACAGGGGAGAGACGGGGGGCATAGCATACAGGGGAGAGACGGGGTGGCATAGCATACTGGCCAGAGACGGGGTGGCATAGCATACAGGGGGGAGACGGGGTGGCAAAGCATACTGGGGGAGACGGGGTGGCATAGCATACTGGGGGAGACGGGGTGGCATAGCATACAGGGGAGAGACGGGGGGCATAGCATACAGGGAGAGACGGGGTGGCATAGCATACTGGCCAGAGACGGGGTGGCATAGCATACAGAGAGAGACGGGGTGGCATAGCATACTGGGGGAGACGGGGTGGCATAGCATACAGGGGAGAGACGGGGGGCATAGCATACAGGGAGAGACGGGGTGGCATAGCATACTGGCCAGAGACGGGGTGGCATAGCATACAGGGGAGAGACGGGGGGCATAGCATACAGGGAGAGACGGGGTGGCATAGCATACTGGCCAGAGACGGGGTGGCATAGCATACAGGGGAGCGACGGGGTGGCATAGCATACTGGCCAGAGACGGGGTGGCAAAGCATACTGGCCAGAGACGGGGTGGCATGGCTTTGTTGTACAGCTTTGTCGAGAAAAAAAGAGTCATAAATCATATTATATCCCTTCGTTTCCTCAGGGAAGTCGATGATCATAGGAGTCTTACCTTGTCCGCCCCCCCCCCTCTACCCCAAGTGGGTTAAGGCCGGAAATAACGTGCACTGACATTTCCCTTCAGTACAAACCCGTGTGAAGAAAAGCCATTATAAATTGTATAGGCGGGTACATTGTGTGTGATTGGCATCGCGCACGAAGCTTTCTGCTGGTTACCTAGGTACTAAGTGCACCAGATGATAAAGAGACCCACATAACCCACCCTAGGGAATGGGTTGCTTGAACAATCTGCAACATGAATCTTTGGTGTTTTTGCACCAAGTACCCCTCTCCCCAACCACCCAGTAGTCTGAAAGACACCAACCTTCGGCAATTCGGAACATTAAATATAACGTTAATAACTTTGCCCTTGCAATGGTGCAAGAACCCAGCTGAAATGGATGGTTACACTAACCTGTGCGGATTGACAAAGATGATCATTGCAATTCGCTAGGTTGTGACATCAAAGTAACTGTCCCAGTTACATCAAAGTAAATGTCCCAGTTACTTAATTACTCCCATATTTTCACCATTCGACAAGGCAGCGGATATGACAGTGCTGTCAACAGGCAGATTGTTGCATTGAATCAAATAAATGTGTCAAATGAAAGAGCCTTAATTGCAAAATGCGTGTTCTACCGATATTCCCGCACCTAAGTGCCACAAAAGCAGGTTTAAAGAGTAGGTCAATAAATTATCGTTATGCCTGACTGCAAATGTTCGTCCTATACATCAAAGAGATGCATTAAAGCAGTCCATTTACATGCCCTTAGATTTTTAGAACATTTTAGAATCTCTAAATTATGATGCATATGTTTTACACCTCTTTGTGTCTGTAAAACAACATTTTAAACATAAACCTGCGCGGCCTATTTTATCGCGCGCAGACGTGATAGCGAGCCGCGATCGACATCGCACAGAATACCGAACAGCGAACAGGCGCGCAGGGATATAAAGCCGGCCACCAACTTCTGCTCCGGTGAACAAATTTGCTTCTCTCCGGATAGCCCACAGACTCTCAGGATTTAAATTGATTTAAATTCAAGACAGAATATACTTTGACATGGAGACGAGATTGGTAATAATAAAATTACAGAATATAGTGCTTTAATTACAAATATAATTAATTAAACGCATGGATGCGCAGTACGGATGACTTTGCTCTACAGCTTATACTACCACCGACTGTTGAAGGCATAACAGGAACCGGTCCCCTACTCCCCCCCCCACCCCTCCTTCCTACACAATAGTAAAATCCCGTCTGGTCGTAACACCCCCCTCCCTCGCTCCACCATCAGCTATTCCATGCACACCCCAGAGAGAGTCCAATCATGAAGGCGATCTTATAAGAGCAGCCCAGTTCATTGTCTATTCAGCAGCCATGGGTTGATGTCCCCTTGGTTGGCGCTCATCTTGACATCTGCAGCTGCTCTCCGGCGGCGACAGACACAGCTGGCATGTTTGCTAGCTCTCATAGTTCCTTGTAGAACACGGAGAGGGAAGAGTCTGTTGCCGAGGAGACGGGGGTCTCAAGGGCAAACCGCCGCTCGCTCTCTGTCTCTCTCATCAGAAAGGCATGTTTCCTTGGTGATGGTCAGACCTGAATGTGCACAGTAATAACTTATGTGGACATGTAGGAACATGTAGTGTGGTTATTACACAGTATATAACTGTGCCATGCTACATTCTTTGGATCGCATTTGGGAGGCGAGATTTGACCAAAATTCATCGCATGTTCTGTGACGATGATCAGCCAAGATCCAGAACGATTGAATTTTCCGAAGAATAGTGGGGGGGGGGGACCAGGGGTCAGGGGTCGCGGCGGGGGCGGGGGTAAAGCGTTGGGGGCGGGGGGGGGGGGGCAGGGCGTGTGTATGCGACGACGTGCTAGGAGACATGGTTGGAGAGGTACCCATACCCAAATGTATGGTTCGGGCCCCACCAGTGCAAATAAATGTCCGTTGTTTGTGCAGGGTAAATATTACATCTGCATTCTTCCCAGCTATTAGGGGGTTGCGCCCGGAGAAACGGCTCCTCCCTGTCTTGACCTTTCCCATATGTCGCGATATGCCTTAAAGCTTCCCACTTAAGCCAATCAACCAACAGGACATGGATGATAGCTGGGATGATACTGTTACTACCGGTGAGGGAGGATGCAGGGTGATGTGGGTACCGTGGTTGGAGCGGTGGCAGGGTGCTGTGGGTACTGGCGCGGGGCGGTGGCAGGATGCTGTGGGTACTGGCGTAGGGCGGTGGCAGGATGCTGTGGGTACTGGCGTGGTGCGGTGGCAGGGTGTGGTGGGTACTGGCGTGGGACGGTGGCAGGGTGATGTGTGTATTGGCGTGAGGCGGTGGCAGGGTGATGTGGGTACTGGCGTGGGGCGGTGGCAGGGTGATGTGTGTATTGGCGTGAGGCGGTGGCAGGGTGTGGTGGGTACTGGCGTGGGGCGGTGGCAGGGTGTGGTGGGTACCGGCGTGGGACGGTGGCAGGGTGATGTTGGTACTGGCGTGGTGCGGTGGCAGGATGCTGTGGGTACTGGCGTAGGGCGGTGGCAGGGTGCTGTGGGTACTGGCGTGGTGCGGTGGCAGGGTGTGGTGGGTACTGGCGTGGGACGGTGGCAGGGTGTGGTGGGTACTGGCGTGGGACGGTGGCAGGGTGATGTGTGTATTGGCGTGAGGCGGTGGCAGGGTGATGTGGGTACTGGCGTGGGGCGGTGGCAGGGTGTGGTGGGTACTGGCGTGGGACGGTGGCAGGGTGATGTGTGTATTGGCGTGAGGCGGTGGCAGGGTGATGTGGGTACTGGCGTGGGGCGGTGGCAGGGTGATGTGTGTATTGGCGTGAGGCGGTGGCAGGGTGTGGTGGGTACTGGCGTGGGGCGGTGGCAGGGTGTGGTGGGTACCGGCGTGGGGCGGTGGCAGGGTGATGTTGGTACTGGCGTGGGGTGGTGGCAGGGTGATGTGGGTACTGGCGTGGGGCGGTGGCAGAGTGATGAGGGTACCGTCTTTGGACCGGTGGCAGAGTGATGTGGGGACTGGCGTGGGGCGGTGGCAGGGTGCGGAAGTTTGGCCGGCCATCTGAGGCTGATGACGTCACACCGCCTCAGGCCCCCACGTGGACAGGTGCGACTGTCATCACTCTGGACCATAACTACAACGCACGAGCGGTGAGGCGGGCGGGGCGGGCTGGCGGTGAGGCGGGCGGGGCGGGCTGGCGGTCAGGCGGCCGAGCGGCAGGCTCAAGTGGCTTGATTTGCCTTTGGGGCTCCTAATTCACTGCCTGTGCATGTCTGTTGTAATACGGCCGACGGTGGTGCCATAACCGTTTCCGGTGGGGGCGGCTTCCGGTTCAACTGCATGTGGCGTGTCACTATTAACGCGTCTCAATGATATTGCCATGGTAACGTTCATAATGGCGGGAAGCCATTGTTGCATATTTGACAATGTATTCCCGTTGTCATTAGATGCGTAAATATCGCTTTAAAAACGTGTTCACTTCAACCAGTGTTAGTATGTTATGAGTCACAAATGTGCATGTTCTGCGGGCCTATCTATCTATCGCTTCAAACCCTGCTGATGCCAGACACACCAAACTTCAGGTGGTCCTTACTTGCTTTGTGTCCATGAAGTAATGATGAAATGCTAGCAATTTTAACCCGAATGTGGGGTTACCGATGCCAGTATTAGCTCACCGTTCTATTTGACAGAAATATCAGATAACTATTGATATTAATTATATATAGGTCACAGTTTGCAACTGGGCCAGGCTACAGTTCCATTCGCTTGGTTCACGCCGGCCCGTTGGACTTGATGGCATGGTCCTTGGTGTATCTCTGGTACCGAGTAAGAGGCGATCATGAATAAATTAGAGCAAGTCCTGCCACGCGGCTACGGGTCTGGATGGTGGGAATGGTGACGAGTACAGGGAGAGAAAGTAGCCAGTCGCCATAGGTCTCTCGCTATTGATCGAGTCTCCGTACAGACACATTTGTAACGTGAGGCAATGGTGTTGATGCCCCGAATGTAAATAGAAACGGGGTAGACTGTAGGTGATAGTATGTCTACTATTACGACAATATGCCGTGGTACGTCTATCTGCACAATGACAAATGTTATGGGGAATCACGTATTCAACGAAAGAAGGGTGTGCTATGCCAGAGGATATGAAAGGGGGGGGGGGCTGAGTGGTTCTACGTATTGCTCGCGATGAGGGGCTAAAATAAATTAAGAAGCAGGCGGGATGGGGGTGGGTTGTACGTAATTCTCGTGATGATAACGGTGATAACAGAAATTATTTTATGCAACTGATTGATCCCTGTTTGATGTATGTGTTAATCTACCCTCTGAATACTTGGCAACAACGTAAACAAATTATATTTTAGGTAAACATTTAAACGATTGCTCTGGTTTTGAAAAACCGCTGTCAAGACATAATTACGAGTTATCTGGTTGCTGGGCCACAGAATAAGACCCAAGCATGTTAAATGAGATGTTAAGAACGCCTTATTATTTACGTATTCATTCATGAGATCGGGGTATGGTACATATATGATAATATATAAACCCCCGCTCGCGAATACAGGTCGCTTCTACGTATCCCCCGTGTGTTGCGTGTGGGGGCTACCATGTACGCTCAAGACTACTAATGCGGATGAATGCGTTCAGTGAATATGTTGCTCACCCACAAGATAAGTGTGCATAGGGTAACTATATATTCTGTTGCCATTCTGCATGACCTTGACTCTTCCTCTATCGGACACTTTTTCTACCTATATCACATATCATACATACATATTACCCGACCCTATATTACACCCCACCCCACCACACCCTGTATAGTACCCCCCCTCCACCCCATACCCAATATTAGAATCCCAGTCCACCCCCACCACGACCACGCCCTGTATAGGATCCTCCCTTTACCCTACATTACACCCTGCCCCCACCTTGTGTAGGACCTTCCATCTATCCTGTATGTATCTACCCTGTTTGGGACCATCCCACGCTTTACATCAGACCCCCCCGCCCCCCCGCCCCGCCCTGTGTGGGATTCTTCCTCTTGGTTCGCATAATTCCCTCAGGATTGCTCCATGAGATGCCAAATACTCCCAAGGACCCATACCACAATTAGAATATCAGAGTGATTCGCGACAGTTATGTACGGCGGTTTTGGGTTACCCCTGTGATAAATCTTATCTAGTAACATTGAATATAAGTATATATTTTAAGTAATAATCATTTCTTTTCCCTTCTTCAGGCGGAACAGTTGACCAATGAACAGATTGAAGGTAAGTGCATAACAGCAAGAGAAGAGAGTCATCGTCAAGCAAACCATTCTTTCTGGCAATACAGTGGAACCACACTTTAAGACCACCCCGCGATTAAGACCACTTTTTTCCAGTCCTGATTTTTTGCCTATACTTTAACATTGGCCTGGACCCCTCTAATGTGACCACCTCGCTATTCCGGCATTAAGACCACCAATACCAGACCCAGCCAATCAATTTCAAGGGAATTCAACCCCGTTAATGCATGTATTTACATAAACTGTTTGGCTCCCGGCGGCGACAAGATAATTTTGCACATACGCCATCAGTTCAATGTAAACTAAGGCTTAATGTTACAAAGCCCAGGCAACCGTGACGTAACGCGCCTCTATATATTATGTGGGGGTGAAATTTGGACAGGGACTTGATTACGTAGATATTCCCTTGTAAATGTGTTTTCTGGTATATTTTAATTTGTCACATCTATAACACCCAGCACCCAGAGGCGGATCCAGGTGGAGGGGGGGGGGGGGGGCGACGCGGCCCCGGTACCCCCTTTTAGGGCTGAAATTTATGCTGTTCAACATATAAAAACGGAAGCCCCCCCCCCCTATCCAGCATATCTGGATCCGACCTTGAAACCGGCCCCCATATCCAGATGTTCTCGATCCCCCCTGCCACCGCTCCTAATGTTCAGTATAAAGGTTATTGCGACAATGTATTTTGTGACGACTGTACCTATATCAGGGGAAAAAAAGCGTGTTCTTGATTTTAAATGTTTTTAAAGGTTTGTGTATTCTATGAATGATACTTATTTATTATAGTAAATTATCGTATATGATAATTAATCCTTCATGAGTATTTGGTGATTAAAATACAAAATGGAATACGAATAGGAGTCTTCTCAGCAAAATAATACGGGTTCAGTGATAACTTTTTACTTTGATTTTATATGCGTTTGATTATACGGTCATATATATAATGGACTACAGTTGAGTTTTATCAGACAAAAATACCTGTTCCGTGATAACTGTTCCTGTTTGATATCATATGTTTGTAACATGGTCTCTCTATTGTTCTGATAATACATGAAAGGTAAGTCACTCTCTTTGAGGATAATGACCGTCTGTGCTTGTTTCTCCTCTGGTCAGAATTTAAGGAGGCCTTCGCGCTGTTTGACAAGGATGGAGACGGCGCCATCACAGCCAAGGAGCTCAGCATGGTGATGCGGGGGTTGGGGCAGAACCCGACGGAAGATGAAGTCCGCTCCATGATAGCCGAGGTCGACTCAGACGGTAAGGGGGCGGGGGTGGGGGCGGGGGGAGGGGGAGGGGGCGGGCTGATCGCTTGTTTGATTGATTCAGGCGGCGATTGAGGGGTTGGGACGGGAAGGGGGGACTAGGAGGAGACAGGACAGGAGGAGTGGGTCTGGGGCAGATGCCGACTGAAAGGGACGTCGGCTAACGGGGGGAGGAGTGGTTTAAGGCAAAGCAGAAGGGGGCGGGGGTGGGGAAGCAGACCAGAGGCGACAACGAAGATTGGATTCTGGGTCTGGGTCTGGGTTGGATTCATGGCGAATGGTCGACGAGCATCCTGATATGTTTCTAGGCACCCGGCCCCACTTCCAGACAGCTCCCGAGGGGTACACACTAATTTACTGGGTAACACCATTTGGCTGGTGTTCTGCCACGAGCTGAATGACTGGTTCCCGCGTAAGCAATCAGCCAATCACGGGGCCATAACAAATACTAATCAAGCTGGTCATATATGCTAAGGTTGAGAACGGGACCAGCGAGTGAGACTCGACTGTATGAGTATCACACTACACTGTACATTACGACTTAGACACAACGGAATGTAGATTCGGACAGATCAGGCGTTTGGACAAGTCTGGAGCGCACATATGTACACGGCTGGCTGCATTGACAATATTTATACCTCGTTCTTTGCGTTTTTAGGCAACGGATCCATCGAATTCCCTGAGTTCCTTGTCCTTATCTCGAACAAGCTGCGGACGGAAGACGTCCAAGACGAATTGAGGGACGCATTTCGTGTCTTTGATAAAAACAACGACGGTTTTCTCAGTTCAGGTGAACTAAGACAGGTATGTCTGCGGCGGAATATAAGCATCGCTTTTATGACGGCGTTAGTAGCACAGAGTTAGACGATGCTGCCCACTGAGTGGTAATCGAAATTATTCTCCATCGAAAACAATTATGAATACATATTTACGTTGTACAGGGTCTTATAATTTTATTCAGTAATAATGATGTCACCAGAAGAACAAGGCAAGGCTGATATTAAATATTGTTATGGACAGTAACTATGATGGATCACACGTTGGTGTAAGGCTTCAGGAGACCGGAGAACAACGGAGAATTGTTTCACCGAAATGTTGTATAACTCCTTTGCAAATTTGCCAAGCAACATTTACAGGCTGGAGCTGAAAGAAGAATGATTGTGTTACCAAAAATATTTTTTGAATAATAGTGTCTGGGAAAAATGACTGGCTCCACTTTTGTATTCGCCGGATTCTCGTGGCCCGGAAACGATCAATCGGTAAAGTGCTTTGCAAAAGCGGATCACCCTGAGTGGGTACACCGCCCCCCCCCCCCCCCCCCCAGGTCGCTGCAGCCCTTACATTGTGCGGAGGTCCCGCTGTGCCGTCTGTTATGGTTTACAGTTGTCTTCTGTGGCAGGTCTTGGGGACCCTGGGGGATAGCATGGTGGGGGAGGACATAGACGAACTGATCAGTGTGGCGGATACCGACGGCGATGGCAGGATCGATTATGCAGGTAATGCGCATGCGTCTCGTCATAGTGACACAACAAAGGTTAACATAAATTACAACGTCTTTGAAAATACTAGGGCGTCGATATGTTTGTTGAACCCGTTTCTACCGCAATGTAATAAGTTGCCACGATAATAATTGAGCCAAGCCTATATGACGATTATACTGCAGTGTTCATACTGATGAGTAATACGCCAACTCGATAGAGCTTGGTTAATCAACATCTCTCTATACCAATCTAACTTTCCATTTGTTCATTTATATGATATGTTTAAAAAACTTCAATGGATATTATCTAAAGGAGAGTGTTTGAATATATCATCTGAATGTGACCTATCTATGATTACATAAGGTCCATCTTCCACGTTTTCTGAATGGATTGTTGTAGTAAATGGCAGGCGTGAGTCCTACGTGGGCTATACTGCAACAATTGTTCGCCCGAACATGGAAGAACGACCCCACATAACGCGTAGTTATTGGCGTATAATATATTATGTAAAAAATTTAATACAATATTCGTTTTTTCTTCGGCAGAATTTGTTGCCATGATGATGAGTGCGTAAGTCTCGCGAGAATAGCGAAGCCAGCTGGATATTCCTTGGCAATGACCTTCATCTGCATCGCGGTCATCGATAGTCTCGTTAAAACGGCGAAATACATGCTTTTCATCCCAAAGAGAAGAAGCTTGGCTTGTCCAGCTGTTGCTGAATATGTTCGTGGCCATCAGACAGAAAAGGATGCTGTTAACACACAGTTAATCCGAGTTATTGTGAACTTTTGGGGTAAAAACCAACACTTTTTAAACGTTCCATCCCATATCATTCATTGTACAAGATACATATTCAGCGCTAATTTCAAATTAATAGTGGGCGCGAATGATGAAAATCAACATTTTAGCCTGTTGTCGTTGATGGAATGAATATATCTATATAAGCCAAGCAATATGTGGTATGATGCGGACATAATCCCTTCGTTAGATTACTAACTTTAGCCTTACTTACATAGACGATATGACTAATTACACAATAATATTTAGACATCAATTCATTTTAAAATGATAGAAATTTTAGCTATAATTCATTTTATATTCATGGTATGCATTCATATCATATATTACTATCTCGTAACATTCCACAAAATTATTCCATTATTCATGAAGTACATGGTTATTTCGGCTGAGTGACAATATGGCTGTTGCTGTATTGTATCATATTAGGACTATTTCACCATATTTCGGGTCTTTAATTGCCTCGCATGCTACATCTACCACATTGACTCACTGTATACCACATTGTTGCCCAAGAACTTTGGTGATTTAAAATTTATAAAACGCAAGTATCCCTGGTTAGCTATATATATTATCGTCAATTTTATTTTAGTTTATTTTATTTTAGTTAGTTTCTTTGAAAATATAGTCACGAATTTCTCTTTGGTGAGTTGCGTGTGTTGTAGCTTCACGTGTTCTGCAACAATGAAGCCATTGCCATGAAGACGCATTCGCCAAAATATAACCACGTATTGTCTATTAATGAAACTTTTTCCTTTTTTGGTAAAGGATAACTTGTTGCCATAAAGCCAAATAAAACTAGCCCAGGGATGTTATTAGTAACATCATCAAATGTATCTAGTACGATGCAGGAGGGCAGTGACAACATAAAACAAGTCTGGATGCTATTGCAATCCTTTGTTTGCCTTAAATTTGTATTTCCAACTATTTATTACCACGGTATTCTCTTCCACGAAGTATACTATGTGCGAACTGGTGGCCAGAGGCCTGACATGTAGTCAAGTGAGAAGCACATAATCCGCTGTTCACACAAAAAGGATCTGTCTGTGCGTGAGACTCCACACACACCATAACAACCACGGTGTACTCTCTCTTCACAAGTTTGTTATCATGCAATAAACAAAAATAAAAAATGCAAGTAACAATTACATCGATTCAAGACTACTTTTTAGGGAATAGGCGAACACGTTTCCAATACATAACGATGGCGACATAAGACAGGTCGCAAAATTAATAAATCGCAATAAATTAAAATTAAAGCACAGAAAGACAAAAAGATAATGTATGAAGTAGGAATATGTGGCTCAAAACATTATTCCATTTGTTCGGTGTTGAATCGCTAAATGGCTTTCCCTTTTGTAGAATACCCGATCTAACCCGATTGTAGAATCATTGGTTTGTTTACAGAGCAAATAAATAACTGAATCGACATGAATAGTAAAAGCCGAAATACGATCCTTTACTGCTCCTCCCATTCAAGGTTTTACAGGTATAATTATAAGCATGCACACATAATTTCCTTTCTTCATAAGCTCTTCGCATAATAACAACAAACTATATTTCTAATATTTCACTCATGTAGAATATGACACCACGTGGCTATACGTCTCCCTACACATGTCAAGTCCTGCTAAATGTCACGGAGAAATCGGACACTGTGTGCAACATTATTAGTGGTGACTTCACTTCATGACCTTGCGCAAGACAGGCCAGACCCAGCCACCGAGGCGGAGAACATTGCGTAAGGCGTTCAGCTTCATCTTGTCCCGGACGGGGATTATCGTCTTGTGGATGACTTCTTCCCCAAGCAGTGGCCTGGGTGAGAACGCCAACTTGTCACCAGGCCTGTGCAACTCGAAGACGATAATCTATAAGGAAACAAATAAGATATTATTTATGTATTTTCTTTTTGTCGAAGGATGTTCTATATACTCGATTCCGTCAACATGGAAAGTATTTAGCGTAGACGTTATGAAAACATGAAAGAAAAAAGAAAAAAATATTATAAAAATATAACATCCCGAAGAACCATTTACTAATCATCATCAGTACATACCATTTGCCAAGGAAGATATAAGAGATAAATCGGAAAATGCACGAGCGTCATGTGTGAACTATACCTCGTTTTTGCCTTCCTTGAGGAGAGGACCTGGCAGGTAGAGTGTCTCCTGGGGGCCAACCTCCCAGTAGCGACCCAGGTTGAAGCGGTTGACGAACACAACGCCCTTGCCCCAACCCTTCTGCCAAGACAAAGACAAAACTTTTTCCTTCCATTGACAAATATTACCACAGTACATTGTAAGGTGTCAATGTTCCGAGATGAACATTTGAAAACTCAACGCGAAAGAGGCTGGTGAATTAGCGCGTGAACTCAGTGATTAAAGTCCTTGGTGAAGCCAAAAGCAAACTTCTTAAAATACACTTTTGTTTTTCGATACTCACAGCCATGTTGACAAAAGTGTCCTTGGGTTGACCTTCAATGGTCAACTCAAAGCGACACAGCGCTGGGGCGCCCCCTGGGGGAGATCCTTGTTGCCATTTGTCGCTGCTGGTCACCCTGTCACGTGATATGGGTATACATGACGACCGCGCGCATGACAACCAGATATGTCGCAGTTTAGAAACCTAGCTTAGTCTGTTCCAGTCTGTTCCAGTCTGTTCGTTATGTTACTCGCCATCTCAGACCATTAGAGTGAGACGACAGCAACCCTTTAAATGATCATCTTCTTTTCATTAATTCTTGCATTATTACATTCACGCTTGCAGTTCAGCGCTACAAAATTAGCTAGATGTACCAAGGAAAGAGACATTTCTAAATGTATTTACCCAAGTCACTGTCCCTTGATACAATTTAACGGCAAGCATAACAGTCGGGTTTCTTACTTCTCTAAGAAGTCCTTCTTGAATTCCAGCGGGAATATGTCCCAGTCTTGTAGGCGTCTGCCGTCCAGCGTCACATCTTCTCGTAGTCCTGGAACCAAGGGCATATAAGGGACATGTAAGGAAGACATTTCCGGTTTTGAGCTGAGAACCCAGGTGATCATGGTGAATTGACAATTTTTAATCTAAGGCGGGACCAGTCTTCTAAATCGTATGTAGTTTGATAAAGGTGGTTGATTGCGCACATTTGACAGTTGGGTGCTTCACCAAATCGCCTTCTATCTCCTATAGACGACTTCGCAAATCATTAGATCAGATTAATACTAACGTAGGGCGCCACTGCATGTGCAATACGTTCTGGGTGTGATTTTGATATTTACGCAATGTCAAGATGGCGTCATAGCATGACAACATATTCTGTAGACAATTAAACACGCTGCATTTTCATCTACGCAAAGGAGGTTATATATCTTCTGGATATAATATAAGCAAACACATTAATTGTAAATGTTAGATCTTCCGCGCCCCTACCCTGGAAATATTATATTCAATATTTGCAGAACAATAAACAATCTTTATCTTATTTAGGTATGGTTTCTTCAAGATGGCTGATATGTACGAAGCCATGAGAGCTTCAGCTTTGTATAAAAATATTTTCCAATGCTCTTCGCGCCAGTTATATGCCTTTACCAAGATGTCGGATATTTAAGAAGCCATCAGAGCTTTTGCTTTGATAGTCTTAATTATAAACAGTTCAGATTCATGTATCAAGACCACATGGTGAACACGGAATATTTACCTTTTCGCTGGTCATTCATGACTGGGCTTCTGAAGTTGGCGTAGTTTACCCGGCCACAGTTCTCCACCAGGATATCCAACGTGTTCTCGCCCTCCTCCATGGGCCCGAGGGAAGCCTCGTAATCCTTGTCAGTGAAGCTCACCACGTCCGTCTCTTTGCCCCCGACCATTACCTGACCAGAGGGGGCGAAAAACATGCACGTGGCCATTATTAGGGAGTTGGCAGGGGTAAATGGCGACACGCGACACAGGCATATTTGAAAAATGGACATTCGACATTGACCCCTACATTTCGGCAGTGACGATCTGAAAAAAATCGACACAGGTTGTGGCATTTTACAAAAAAAACAGCGACACGGCAGATCTTGGAAAATCGACATTCGACACTGAGTATTTCGAAAACTCGTCACTGGACAGACTCCCCCCCCCACTCCCCCCCCCCCTCCCCCCCTCCATTCTAAACCCCTAGAATTCGTAATCAGTTTATTGCCATAATAACACAAATTACATGCAATAGCATTGATGTACATGAAAGTAACTCGCGACAAGAGCAGAAACCAAAGACGTATTCACTCTATTTAGAAAGGGAGCGTTAATATGAAAATAATATGCAATTAAGCAAGCGAACAATATACGTAAATGTACTCACAATAGCTCTGTCCTTGACCTTGCCAGTGAATTTAAGGCTTTTGCTGGGCCCAATGACCTTGCGGTATAATATGAAACCGTAACCTTGTCCACCCCCATTGTTTATGTCCAGCATCTCCATGGTAACCGCTTTCTTTGATGATATGGGCTGAGAAAGACATCAATGAATTAAATGTTTTGAAGACCACCTTTATACATCCATGGGTTACCCCGATGCACTGGCCCACTTGGGACTACGGAATAAATTGCGGAATCATTCCAGACACAGATGGATCCTGGGATTGCTGTCAATGTGCTCTTAAATGAGCTACGGACTTAGGCAGACTAATGAAATGGCTTGTTTATGTAACTGTTTTGAGTTCGATCGAATAGCCATGTGAACAGAACAAATCCGTAGTTTTAAAATAATTTAAAGATAATAGCATACAAATTCGCTTAATCTCCGTATTCTGATAATTAGTAAGCGTTGGAAATCAAATACATATTCATCAAGTAAACTTCAACGTCTTCTAAATGATCTAGGCACTGAAATACAAGACAATATAAGTCCCTTCTCTCATGACGTGCGAAGGGTGCCATACTTACATCGACACATTTCAGCATATGTTCTAGTGTCATGTGATCCGTGACAGAAATGACGTCATAGGCTGTGCTTTCAACATTCATAGGCGGATCGGGAGTTTGTGACGGAACTAAAAATAAAAGGTAATCTTGATTTGGTCACAATACACAACCTGCTTAAGAAAGACTATTCTTAATAGGAATATTGTACGGTATTCGTAAAACAAGCCATGGAGGTCATTTTTCCCCAAAATCATGTTGGCTCGTAAAACTTTTTGTATTGTGGGGCTAGAACAGGGTGCTGGAATAATTATGCATTAGGAGCTTGCCTTCGTGGCCGCCAGCTCTGGCACTGAATGACGAAACGTGCCTTGATAATTAGAGCTTCGATCGTCACCGTTGTATAAGGACCCAAGTAAGGATTCCTGGCATAGCTGAATAAATTGGCATTTATAGTTCCGTTATTAAGGTACTTACTGTGGTCTGGAACCATTTCCTTGAGAATAGCTTTCACTCGGTGAAACTTAGCCGTCAGATCTCCGTTTTCTGCGATGGGCGCGTCATAATCTGAAAGAAAATGAATAATCGCTAAATGGTTGGTTGGCTGTATATTAACCACTTTTGATCATATCGCGTCAATGGGAGAACGAAGGGAGAGTGGAGCCACGTCCCCGGGGGTAGCCCCCTACTCTTTACGAAGAAGCACATGGAATCTTCCTCCTGCGACCACACAGACATAGCCTCAGCGGGACTTTCAGGTGGCCAAATATGGGGAAGGAAGGCTGGGGGGGGGGGGGGGGCGGTAGGGGGAACTATGTTAAAATAAAATCTACCTTTTACCAATTTTTGTTCGGCTATTTCCATTTTTGGCTGGCACCCAAGAACAATAGCCCCCCCCCCCCCCACGACTGGGTATCACATGATCCGTCCCTTAATTAGAGCAGCCAACTGACCGTAGCTGGTGATGTCAGGGGCGTACGGCTCTCCGCCCTTCCCATTGGTGGCCCCCAAGTCTTCGTTGGCTCCGTTCATAAAACCAAAGTTGGTTCCGCCGTGAAACATGTAGAAGTTCACTGAGCTGCCTTGTTGCAGAATCCAGCGTAGAACCTTCTCGAACTCTGAAACATATAGGCTTGTGGATTGTTTATGAAGCCGTGTCACATATTTTCATTATACAATGTCGAAGCCCGTACACTGTATTGTACAATGCTGGCCGAGCCGTTCGCTATCTCCAATGCGTATAGGTTGTTCATTTGGAACATTAACCCGTTTATTCCATTGACGACGTTGCATGAATTTCATTTATCGTGCACAATATCTCCAAGTATACCATTGCTGTTTAACGAAATAATAAAAGTGAGGATGAGAAAAGCGACGAAGCATTTAATATATTTATCTTGCCATATATATGACTAGATATGACTTTGGGGACTGACTTTGTTCAGGCCAGACTGAGTGTTTCTCCTTCCAGTGGTCGAACCACCCGGTCCAGAACTCCATCACCATCAGCGGCATGGTGGGTTGGGTCACGTGCTTCAGGTACTCGAACATCAGGAACCCGTGCTTCTTCTCTTGAAAGTTGGCCGTCACCAGCACTGTTTGGTGAGTCATGGAAAGGGTTAATTAAAATAGAAGAGTTGGCCGTCACCAGCACGGGGCGTGTCATAGAAAGGGTTAATTAAAATGGAAATGTTGGCCGTCACCAGCACTACATGGCGATCGAGTCATGGAAAGGGTTAATTAAAATAGAAAAGTTGGCCGTCACCAGCACGGGGCGTGTCATAGAAAGGGTTAATTAGAATTGAAATGTTGGCCGTCACCAGCACTGGCAAGTCATGGAAAGGGTTAATTAAAATGCAAATGTTGGCTGTCACCAGCACTGGCGAGTGATATAAAGGGTTAATTAAAATTCAAAAGTTGGCCGTCACCTGCACTGACGAGTCATGGAAAGGGTTAATTAAAATACAATAAAGGCAAGTTCAGGAGAGCCCTATTGGGCTTGACGAAGCTTCGGTATATCGTTTGTTTTATGCCACATGTATAATTAATTAGTTTGCGATTGCTAGTCACAAATATATTCAAATATAAGTGTCATGTTAATATTTCTACATTTTATTTCGAGATTCTTCGTAGCTCATAATTTCATTCATCTTTCATGGTTTCTTTTTTAAACCCAATGTACCTTGTACCATGCCGTATTTAACCGCGTTAAGTTTATTCAACCGTGTATTTTTATTTTACCTTGTAATGACATTATGAATAAAAGGTTTGAAACTTGTTTTTAAAAATGATAAAGCGACTGTTAGGTAAATTAATAAACAAGTTAACATATGACACCGATTTTTGCCCGTTCTACAGTCGCATAACTGGGGTTAGGCTAGAACTACGTATCGTGGTCGACGTACCGTCCGGGATACCACCCCCTTGTAAGCCCAGACCATTGTCAGAGGTGAAAAAAAGCTCAGTGATGCCGTACTTCTCAAACATCTGTGACCAGGAAAAACCAACCATGAGTTACAAGGAATGCCAAATTGATAATAAGATACCGTGCCGCACTCATAATGTCACCATTATGTCTAAATTGAGGTATAAGCGCTAGCCTCATACCAATCAATGGGGTATGTAAGTGACATCACGGACAGCGCGCGCTCACCTCCAGCGAATTCGGTTTTGGGTACATGACGCTTCACCGCCCCATATACAAAGCATAGAGAGCTCTTTGTAATGGTGTGAAACGCACAGAAAACCAGCGTCTTGCGATTTAAAACTAGTACGAGTATGAAGGTATAACCCCAAGCATTTATTCCATATGGTTTTCAAATCTAACATTGCATTCATATCTCAAACATCAGTGAGTCTAGTTTGAGGCCCATAGTAAAGTATAGGGACCCGCTGACGCGTTGTACCCAGAACGGTTGTTTCTAGAGGTGAGCGCGCGCTGTCTGTGACGTCATTTACAGACCCTTATCGTATTCGTTTCTTCACATATGAATAGCGTAGGAGATTATGGAGCGTTTGGATAATCAAATATATGCCATGATTAACCTTCTAATTACATTGGAAATATATTAATGAAATCGTTCACATTGTGAGACAAGCACCAAGTTTGACATGGCCGCTCCCCTGGGACTAGCTATAAAAAAAACGTTAGTCACTTAAAAATGCAAAATATATGTATGTATTACGTGAGACCTACAGCCTTGAGAAAGTTCTTGTAGGTGATGTCGTCGCCATAGGAACCATATTCATTCTCAATCTGCACCGCGATTATTGGACCTCCAGCGTTTAACTGAAAATACAATTTAAATCAATTAATCTCAACAAATATCACTTCAAAAGCTCTGGACAAATCCAAAAGGAAAATGGCAGGCAATTGAATGGAAGCGACGATGTTAAATATGCATTTAATTGTTTAAGCGAAAACGTAATTAGGGCCTTGTCGAGGCGGCTACTGGTAAATGGTGGGTTGTCGTGAACATGTGACCAAGACGTCACAAACTCAACTGTGTATCTTTTTCACGGAAAACTAAATATAAAATATATAAATATTTGCAAGTTAATGTAATAATACGCAGAGATGTCATTAATTATTCTTGGTCAATTTCTCTCATTACGTAATTAATAGTGGATCGATTCAGGAAACAGATTTCATCATTCCGATTTACTCCCTTTACATGTTGCCTGGTGATGCAAGGAAACCTACATCTGATCCGTCTTTCAAGATAGGCTTCCCTGCAGACTCAACATATATAATACTAGCTGAAATTACTGTGATTGGTGCCGGGTTATCCGTGGCCTACCTGTAAGTCTGCTACTTCAGGCAGGAGTTTTTCGAAGAAGCTTTCCACGGCATCAAGGTAAGGCTTGTATGGTGATCGCACCTGCATGTGAGGGTCGTGCAGCAGCCAGCTACGGTAAGAAGAGAGCATAGGCTGCACTTAAGGTCGAGAGCGGGTGGGGTGTCAAAAAAAATTCGTCGACAGATTTTTTTTATTTTTTCTCTAGATAAGTATCATGTATGGATCTACCTGAAAATGTACTAAAAAATATATGTCACTTCACTAAAAAAAAAGTTTGGGGCATTTTTGTCAAATTGGCTTTAACATGGCGGTCAATGGGAAAATCCTATAAATGTGTTTTTTTCTTCATGTTTTTAAATCCCCTATAAAAACTGGTCGACAGACTTCCACAAAAAACTGCCTGCTGAAGCCTAGCGTCATAGTGAATACAAAAATAACAAAAAAACGATATGTTACTGAACTAACTTTTGTTCTATAAGCTCTTTTGTAACCAAAATAGGCCATAAAATAGGCCAAAAATGACGAATTGTCACAATTGTGCCTTTCGGCACATATGTGCAATCACTAAATATCTTGGTATTTGCTTGTAATACATCAAATACATGCAAATTTGGTGGAGGAAACATTATTTGATGTGACATAGATTGATATTGGTTGCTATTTAATCCTAAAAATTCAAAAAAATAAATTGAATTTAGTTCTGAAAAAATCCGCCAGGCGCCACCCGCTCTCGACCTTAACAAGTTGTGACATTTAACAAGTCGCGACATTTAACATGTCGTGACATTTAACAAGCCAACTCGAACAAGAACAGACACAAATAATCCTACAACATAACATCTGCTAATTTAACGTTATCACACGCCAATGTTTATTGCTAGTGTATATTAATAAATGTTATGTTTCAATAATTCCACTACAAGGCGATCAGATTTGGCCGGTAAATTACGACTTACCTCGGCAGGCCACCAAAGTCCCATTCACTACAGATGTACGGACCAGGTCTCAGCAGCACGTAGAATCCCTTCTCTTGGGCCATCTTGATGAATTTTCTTTATTAAATCAAGGATATATACGATTTATTTACAGATAATAAAAAAGGCTCATCTTACCGATGTGCAGGGAACCGTAGATCCTCACAACTAGTACGTTTTATGTAGCCTCTCAAAATGTAATGCAAACAATTATTTCACTATCTGCAATATTTTAAGAGGTATACCTGTGCTGGGACATAACTAAATTATGTTAAACACCTCTGATACTGGGCTTTATTGTAGAGGATGTTAATATACTTGTTATTTTGGCTTGGAGCTATTTAAACAGATGTTTCCTTACCGTAAGTTGGAAGTTACGTGCACTACGTCACAGATTTGTGTGTAGTTCACGGTTTTGTCCCACCATTTAAGTTATGCTAAGCTGGCTCCATGCAGGCAATGTATTTCAGTGATAATTAAGTGATAAGAATAGATAATTCTTGCAATATTCAACAAATTTAGATGCTGACATTGTGTTTGTCTTGAAGAGCTTTAATGTAGAAACCGGGTACTCACCTAATATCAAGTATGCCCTCAAAGTTGAACTGACCCCGAATCTCTTCGTGGAGGTTCCATGGTACATAACTGTAAAGGGACATTGCATCATTGGCCAATAATTACAATATCGGCTATATTGTGGTTGGCATCCGTCCGTCTGCTATATTAAGTAAATTTGTTAAAGTTTTTACAATGATGATCATTATGATTATACATTATTATTATTATATAATTATTATTAACCTAAGTGAATTGTGAATGAACCGTTTGATTTCTTCTATTTCCATAATTCTCACGAATATGACCCCTCAAAAAAGTCTTTCCACTGCCAGGAACACAATTTCATTGTTACATGTGCGATTGCCGGCCCATCATCGCCCCTTAACTGACGTTTCCAGGCAGTTGAGTCCCGCCGCCTTCATCCTGAGCAGACGATCCTCCCAGTACTCGGGCACGACCCGGAAGTAGTGCATTGCGCCACTCAGCAGCCGGATGGGCTGGCCCTGCAGATGAAACTCGCGGTCCTTCAGCGACACGGACGCCATCTTGCCTCGCTCGCCTCACCGCGCCGTCGGTCAAAGCTGTGATTGGTCGGTTCAGTGCCAGTGAAAACGTGCGGCCTGGAGTATCCCAACAATGTAAATATAATATGTAAATATATATATACTATTGTCACAGTGGTATATTGAATAATGTACGATAAAATGCGTTGGTGTCCATGAGGGTCAGGCACAGTACGGCGGACATTATGACTGAATAAGATCATTAACGCTGTTAAATAGAACCGTGCATTGACATTCAAAAAGGACATCCACATTACTGTTTAATAGCGTCATTCACATTGCCGTTCAATCGGGCCATTCAGTATCGTCGTTCAATAGGACCATTCACATTGTCGTCCAATAGGGACATTCACATTGCTGTTCAATAGGACCATTCACATTGTCGTTCAATAGGACCATTCACATTGTCATCCAAAAGGGACATTCACATTGCCGTTGAATAGGGCCATTCACATTGGCGTTGAATAGAGCCATTCACATCGCCGTTCAATATGACCATTCACATTGTCGTCCAATAGGGACATTCACATTGCCGTTGAATAGGGGCATTCACATTGCCGTGAAATAAGGACATTCACATTGTCGTCCAATAGGACCATTCACATTGTCGTCCAATAGGGGCATTCACATTGCCGTGGAATAAGGACATTCACATTGGCGTTCAATAGAGACATTCACATTGTTGTTCAATAGGGCCATTCATATTGCCATTCGGGATCGGCGCGATAGCTCAGTGGGCTAGAGCGCTCGCATTGAGTGCTCTGGTCACCTGAGAGCCTAACGGCACGTGGATCGATGGTTCGAGCCCCGCTGTGGCCATGTCTGTGTGATTGCAGGATAAAGATCCCATGTCCTTATTCGCAAAGAGTAGGGGGTTACCCCCGGGGACATGGCTCCACTCTCTCTTCCTTCTCCCATTGACGCGATATGACCAAAAGTGGTTAAAACGTCTTAACTAACCAACCACCCATCATATTGCCATTCAATATAGTCATTTACATTGCCGTTCAATAGAGCCAGTCACATTGTCGTCCAATAGGGACATTCACATTGTCGTGCCATAGGGACATTCGCACTGCCGTTGAATAGAGACATTCACATCGCCGTTCACTAAGGCGATTCACATTGCCGTTCAATAGGACCATTTACATTGACGTTTAATAGGGCCATTCACATCGCCGTTCAGTAAGGCGATTCACATTACCGTTCAATAGGGCCATTCACATTGCCGTTCAGTAAGGCGATTCACATTGCCGTTCAATAGGGCCATTCACATCGCCGTTCAATAGGACCCTTTACATTGCCGTTCAATAGGGCCAATCACATTGCCGTTTAATAGGGCCATCCATATTGTCGTTCAATAGGGCCATTCACATCGCCGTTCAATAGGACCCTTTACATTGCCCTTTAATAGAGCCATCCATATTGTCGTTCAATAGGGCGACTCCCATTGCCGTTCAATAGGGCCAACACGGGTTGACTTAGGAATGTGAAGGCGTACCCCGCATGGAAATGTCGGACTACGTACGTCACCGCCCAAGTTCCCGTGACCCTCCCTTGCGAGGGAGCCTCCCATTAGCTCAGTCAGCAAGCAGGCTGAACCTGGCTGCAGTTCCGTAGGTCATTCAAACCTTACATTGCATCTGTATCGGGGGCCTGCTTCATTCAACTCTATTTCTTTGTCTCGGGATGTTTCTACGTCTAATTTGCGCACAAAAGCTTAAAGCAGCAACGTTTCGTGTCATTTGTGCTCTTTGGTTACGCAGCTCAGTCTCTCGAAACCCACCCATGGTGAGATGTAGCAACGGACTGACAGCCAAAGGGCGGGTATTCTTTTATGTCCGCATCGGCTTGCCATATCTTGGCGTGCAATAGGTTCACTACGATCGATCAGCGGTATCAGTGTAATGTAGGCCGACACATCGCCCTCGAGCACGCACGTAGGCCTACTATATAGATTATAGGGCACCCTAGCCAACCATGTTAAACTATAGCTCGAAAACATAGTGAATATCTCAAGTTATGTCATTTCTCTAACGATGTGTTTACGTGAAACCACAATGACAAGAGTATCCATAAATTTCTTGGCGACTGATCAGTGGAATGATGCAGTTCGCACCTACCTTATATGTGTAATGCGGCTACACACGCTTCACACGAAGTTTACCATGGTTCAAAGCTGGTCTCGCTATCTAATCATTGATGTTTGTACTTTGGACTTTTTGCCAATCTATATGCGCTCCAGTCCTGCCGTAAATAAGAGCCCACCTGGCTGACTGCATTATATACATTTCCACAGATTACGAAGGGCTGCCCCTCCCAAAGATCAATTCTATATCGGGGGCCTAGCATGCTAACGTGTTCAGGTCTGTCGCGACAACGGGAAGGGTCAAAACAGAAATGAGCCATGTCAGCGGCATTCACCTATTATTTTCCAATAAATACATAGGATCATGCACAGACATTCATTTGCCCATGTGGGCTTCGAACCCAAACAAGGTTCCAGGGTACAGCCTAGAATGACCTATGTGAAACTAAGACGGGATTTCATCGTTCTTTTCATATAGGCGAAGGCGGCAAAATCTTACCCAGTTTGCGCAGTCGGAAAACCTTAACACATGGATCAACCGTTAGGGTTTTCAACTATCATTTGTTTTCGGTCATAAAGCATAATCTTCATGGTAACACAGCCAAGCTAGCATTCATAGTATTAAAGTAACAGTCAACCGCAAGACTGCTGGAAGTCATAGTTTTCAGGTAACCCAGCCAACCGATAGACTTACGTCGTGACGTCATAATATTCAGGTAACAATCAACCTCTAGACTTAAATCGTGACGTCATCGTATTCAGGTAACAGTCAAATTCACCGCTAGACTTAAGTCGTGACGTCATAGTATTCAGCTAGAAGTCAAACGCTAGACTTAAGTCGTGACTCAATAGTATTCAGGTAAGTCCACCGCTAGACTTATGTCGTGACGTCATAGTATTCAGGTAACCCAGTCAATCGATATATGTAAGTCGTGACGTCATTGTGTTCAGGTAACATGTACAGCCAATCGCAAGTCTTAAGTCGTGACGTCATATTGCGCAGGGTAGAACAGCCACCCGCTCCACTTAAGTCGTGACGTCATCGTATTAAGCAAAATAAAACACCGAAAAAATAACATGAACATATATCGTTTATTATCGTTCGAAAGACGTGGCAAAATATTCAATATGTATAGCTCATACGTAGGTCACGGTAACAGCTGCCCGACCTGGTACAGCACTGATGACAAGTCGACGGCACGTAAACATTTGAACGCAAATAATATACATAATGAACGCTTTAAATTTAAAGAAACTTGCTACAATATATTGCTGCCGCACTGCAGTTGCGTCTTCAGTCAAGTGTGAAATCCTAAAAGCGAACAACAAAATTATACCGGTTTCAAACACAAATAAAATAACGTGGCTTCTTCCAAGCAACAACGAACACATAAATCAAACTATAGTTTATCACTTTTAATTTGACTGTGTAGAAATTACCTGAAGTATTGTAAGCAAAAAAATCAGAAACAGTTCAAGATTCAACCAACGAGAATCAATAACATAAGGAACAGATCAATATTTAAGGGGAACTGAGAAGAAATTAATCACAAATATATAAGTCCTGATTAATTTGATATCCGTCTTGATTAATTAGTTATTTTTACATAAAGGACTACATTAACACATACAAACCACCACCTAAAAATAACAATGTCGATTTTGATACCCAGGAAACAATCGAGTTATTAAAAATAATCTCTGTTTGCACGTGGTCCCAATATGGCGCACCCAGTGCCATGATACTTTGTGACAATGTTAGTGGCGAAGTTATATCAGCGTACAGTTGAGAGTATTCACAGAGTGCGTGCAACAGATGTGACTTACAAAAATAGCATTAATAGCGAGAAAACGCGGCGCGGTATAACGGATCACGTTCATACATAAAAGGATACTTTTTCACTAAATATAGCAATACATCTGTTCTCGTAGTCTAGTACGAAGCATGGAAGGCAAACAAGAAAGGTTGTACCACCAGAATAGCACGTATGAAAATGTACAAATTAATGTTATTATCGGGAGCGGCCCCACCCCTACCGGGGAAGGAGGCGGGGGGGGGGGCGGGAATGGGGGGAGGAGGCGGGGGGGTCCATTTTCCATGTTAGAACCCACGAAATGTGGTATTGTAGTAAACGTTAGGCACGAGTAATACGTGAGCTATGCTGAAACAATGGTTCGCCCCCTACACGGAAGAACGACCGGCGGGGGGCGGGGGGCAGGGGGGAGGGGGTACTGCCGTTATATCGTTGTACCGGGGATTGTCGCTCAGATCAAACCATCCTCAGCCGACCCTCCCCCCCCCCCCATACCCACCACCCCTTCACCAGGGCAAAGAAACCGACGCTGATGGGCGGCACTCAATGTATATGCCAGGGCCGGGACAGGACTGCCACCCCCACCCCCTCTGCCTACCCACATCCACGAGTGTACCGCACACCAGGTCCACAACAGCTCTAACCTCAAGTGGTAAACCATTCGGAATGAAGCTGACCTTGGTACATACTTTACAGTTCTATATTCTAATAAAACTTTTCCAACATGGATATACATGTAGTGCTTTTACATAGTGGAACGATATTACGGTTGTGTAAATGCAAGTCTTTATATTTATACAGTGCAGCGCCGATAACGTTGAGATGGCGTAATAGTGGCGTAAACTATCCAGGCGTTGAGGCTGTCATTTGTTCACAAACGACATGTGAGATTTTTCTAAGGCACCAACAGTTGGACAAGGGTATACTATTGACACATTGTGTTGCCTTAAATAAATATCTTAATATCCTGGATGTGCTTGTTGTAACATAGTGATCTTGAATTACACATGACTCAGTTGTACTATGGATTTAAAGAACACTGGCAAAGGTCGCAAAAAAACATTTGTTTGGCAGTCATGAATGAAGGTCAGTTGCAGCGACCTCTCACAGAACACACGGGTAACATCCGTCATATAGCGTATTACATAATCTATAATATTACGAATCTATAATATTATGAGTAACAGTTCGTCATCTGGACGTTCCTTAAGCAAAGCTATCTTTGCAGCTATCTTTGTACGAAACTAACATCAGTCAATAACCCTGAAATCCACCAATTTGCAGTAACCTTTGCCGTTGATCTTTTTTTAATCCAGCCAAATTTCTGCTACAGCAGCGGTGATCCGATTGTGAAGCCACATTTTTTTAACGACATCATGTACAAATTACATAAAAATTGTTCCGCTAACCGATAAGGCGTGCGATGGCGCTTAACTTTAAGTACACGTGAAAATTAACATTTGGCAACTTAATTAACCGTAAGAAAAAAAGCAACGCTACGTGGCGCCATTGTCGCCCCGCACCAAGTTTGTCAGCTGTGATTGCGAAGTTAAAACATTATGAAATAACATAACAATAACTAGCGGTGACCTCACTTCATCACTTTGCGTAATACAGGCCCGGTTAATCGGCCACCAAGCCACATAGCACCACTCAGCGTGGAGAGTAACACTTTGCCCCATACCGGGATAACTGTCTTGTGAACCTCTTCTTCCCCAAGCTGCGGCCGTTGTGCAAACGCCAACTTGTCACAAGCTTTGTGTAACTCGAAGACGATAATCTGCAAAGAAGTAGACGAGACCCTGATATGGACAAATCCATCGTCAACAAGAAATTGAATCCAAATTAAAAACTAGAACCAATCTCTGATATACGCATGGGATATATTAAACCAATACCGACATAGGTTGGAGATTAAAATGGGTCTTCATTTTCTATGGATAAGTTAACAACTGAAGTAACTAACAATTTACTAAACACTAGGGATTTAGGCGCATACATGTGTACCGATTAGGGTCAATAATAATAATTTGCCTGTAATGGCCACAGGCCAGATAAAACAGTATAATTGCAATGTACATAGATTCAGATTGTACCATGAGCATTAGAACAGGTGATACACGATACCTCGTTTTTGCCTTCCTTGAAGAGAGGACCTGGCAGATAGAGTGTCTTCTGGGGGCCAACCTCCCAGTAGCGACCCAGGTTGAAGCCGTTGATGAACACAACGCCCTTGCCCCAACCCTGCCGGGATGAATCATGCAATTATTACACGCATCAAAAACGTCAAGAGTGTAACAGGAATGTTGCACCGCGTGTTACACCAAATTAAGATTAATACATCAGTATTTTTTATAGGAAGAGCTATCTAGAAAAAGATTTGGAGACCGATCAAAATCAAAAATATAATTTAACCTAATATAACGCAAGCACGCACAAAGGTATTATCAATCAAGCGTGAGAAACATTCATAAATTGCTAAAAAGAGGCTTGACAAATCGAAACACAAAATATCTATAGAAGAAATGAAAAACAAATACTCACATCCATGTTGACAAAAGTGTCCTTGGGTTGACCTTCTATCGTCAACTCAAGGCGACACAGCGCTGGGGCGCCCCCTGGGGGAAATCCTGGTTGCCATTTGCCACTGCTGGTAACCCTGTCATGTGATACGGATATACATGATCAGCTTGCGCATGACATTAAACAGGTATCTACGGGGTTTGAATAGCTTGTTGTTCATAGCATTGGTCCATTTTCATGGCACGATATTGCCGAACGAAACAGTGTGACAGTAAAAATGTAAACAAAATGGAATTATTAAAATTGGCGTTACACAAACTGTGTCACCCCAAAACCACGCTTCGTGCTCCTCTCGTCATAAACGTAAAACAAGGCTCATTGGGGATAGACAAGAAAGAGGAGGAGCGTCAGTTTGCCACTTAATACGTTCTTAGTGACGATAGGCGATAAAAGGGCCCCCTGCCATCGAAATCTATCCGAAAATATGCATATTTGTCACAAACTTTGTTCCTTGTCAACCACACAACAATGTGGGCAAGCTCTAGATGGCATTTATAAAGCGTTTTATCGCGAAAAGAGAACTCTACATCACCATAATACAGTCGGGTTTCTTACTGCTCTAAGAAGTCCTTCTTGAATTCCAGCGGGAATATGTCCCAGTCTTGTAGGCGTCTGCCGTCCAGCATCACATCTTCTCGTAGTCCTGGAACCAAGGTCATAAAGGGCATGTAAGGGAATGGCGTTTCCCCCCTTTTCCAGCATATCCGCATCCGAGCCTGATTACCAGATTAACCAGATTAAAGTCAAGACCCACTGAGATCGCGCCCACAGACGATTCAGACCGTAACTTATAACCGTGTATGAAAGTAACTAGGTAATAGCATACAAGTGGCTCACCTTTTCGCTGGTCATTCATGACTGGGCTTTTGAAGTTGGCGTAGTTTACCCGGCCACAATTCTCCACCAGGATATCCAACGTGTTCTCCCCCTCCTCCATGGGCTTAAGGTGAGTCACGTGGTTGTTGTTATCGAATTCCAGCACGGCTTCTTCCTTGCCGCCCACCAGCACCTAACGACACAAGGCTCGAGTACATTCATCTGGACATCGCGAACTTAGTATCCCAAGCTTTGTGTTTTTAAAAATGTTGTGTACAACTTTCTTTCATCGGCTAAATTACGTATCATGCAGAAGCTTGTTGGGTGTTTTAATATATCACAATGGCGAAACGGCGACTGTGCCTATAACACGGTGTCCAAGTGATGATGTTCACAAGATAAAAGTCCAGCCCTATCGGTCAGCAACCGCAGTCAATTCTCTCTAGGTTTTTGTTTCATATGCATGTTGGTTACTTTATATTGCTATGTTTCATTTGAGGTGATGTTGCTCGATGGGGTATCTCGTTAACTAAATGATCTCCTGATGGAAAAAGCAATTTGCTTCACAATGGAAAGCTTTCAACTCATATGTCCAGTCACAAATAAAGCTTGCGTCTATAGTTGCTGCATCTTCAGAGAAATACTGCAATAACTGAGTTATCCATTGTATGTATTTCATAATTAATGAATGATTGAATATTGACATAATGTGCCATTTCCATATCGCTGTATTTACATTATCGCGAAGTATCTCAATAACATACTCACAATAGCTCTGTCTTTGACCTTGCCAGTGAATTTAATGGATTTGCTGGGCCCAATGACCTTGCGGTATAATGTGAAACCGTAACCTTGGCCGCCTTTATTGTTGATGTCGAGCATCTCCATGGGAACCACTTTCTTCGAAGATATGGGCTAAAATGAAATCTTAGTGTTTTAGGAAGGTACATGAAATTTAAAATCAGTGAAACAACTTCCTGGGACAAGGACATAAAACTTATAATAATGAATCACTAACGTTCTCAGACTGATGATAACGGGGAGCACACAAATCCATAAGATATCTGTAATTAGGAATCAACAGCTAACTAACTATCTACGGCGCATTCCAGTTTTGAACTGGAAGGCACAGTTTCTTCTGGGCAATTTTGTCCCATACTCACATCGACAAAACTCAGCATGTTGTCTAGCGTCATGTGACCCATGACGGAAATGACGTCATAGGCTGTGCTTTCGATATCCTTGGGTGGGTCGGGAAATTGCGATGGAACTAGAACATGAAACAACTATTATTCGCTGGAAACAAAATTTCCCACTTATATACACATTAGGAATATCTTAGCAATAATGAGGCGTCCGGATTCCAATATTCATTAGGAATTTGATGTTGCTTTAAATCGACAATCAAGTGAAGAAGGAGCCGGCTGCCACTACACATAAGACTAAAAGTCTAAAACAACAACATAAAAAATCGAGAATTCAGTTTAATCTCCACACGTGAGGAAGTACATACCGTGGTCGGGCACCAATTCCTTAAGGAGGGCTTTTATTTTGTGGAACTTGGCCGTGAGGTCTCCGTTTTCAGCCACCGGAGCGTCATAATCTTCAAAGAGGGAACAGATGTTTGATGAATAGGAAGAAAACAAAATCAGAATAAAAAACTGGGTCCTTTATTTGATCATCGATTCAAAATAACAAACATATAACGACTTGATCATTAGGATCTGTGCGATCACTTTCATGTAGGCCGCCGCAGTAAAGATAAACATATAAATTGACGCTAGGCGGACTGCTGATGAAGTAGGTGTAATAGACCACTAATAGGCGCAAATACAACAAACAGAGAAACACAAATGAGAAAAAAACAAGAGTACAAGAGGAAGGGGAGGGGAGGGGGATCAGGGACGCGATAATATGTTGCTTGACAAACGTAACAATTTGAAACATTAAAGTTACTGCTATAACCACATACTACGCAGCTTTACTGAGCTTGCGAAAGAGGGAAGGCTATGTGTGGATATTTTATCTGTCACATCCTGCCGAATATTGCATGAATGCTCTGATGGAGTAATATGGGGGTAGTTTTTTTTTTTTTTAAATTTAAAATAACTTAAACTGTTTTAGCACGTGGTTGTCCTCCAACTTTAAGATATGTACGTTTGTTAATGGGTTCGGTGAGTGTTACTCAACATACCGTGACCACCAGTCATGGTTACGGAACTGACCACATAGGGTCACCAGGCAATATGCAGTCCTAGCTTTAGATCACAATGGTTCCATACGCAACAGGAGCAAGAGATAATAATATCAATATGCCGATCAGAGACGTGAGAAAATTAATTGGGGTTTTAGACCGCTTTGTACACACAAGGTCTAAACTGGGCCAAGGAACCTCCCGGGACGATGAAGGATGAATGGATGAAACATGCCCTAGATTAGGTGCCCGAGCCCGGATTCGAACCCACGACATGTTGATCTGCGGTGCAGTGCGCTAACCACTAGACCATGGCGGTCCCAAGAAGTGAGGGGAAGCCACGGCCTGCACTGACCGTAGCTGGTGACGTCAGGGGCGTACGGCTCTCCGCCCTTCCCATTGGTGGCCCCCAAGTCTTCGTTGGCTCCGTTCATAAAACCAAAGTTGGTTCCGCCGTGAAACATATAAAAGTTCACGGAGCTGCCTTGTGTGAGGATCCAGCGTAGAACCTTGTCAAACTCTGAAATATATAGGCTTGTGGATTGTTTATGAAGTCAATTAACAGCCGATTCTTGATTGTCATATCAATTGTTTTGAAGCCGTTGGTAAACCAACAGTTGTATTCAACGGCATGATTTTTCCGTAGAATTTCGTTAATTCACATTACATCATCACAATGCAACCCAAAATGTCATATGATCTTAATTCCTATGAGGTACAACCCAAAATGTCATATGATCTTAATTCCTATGAGGTTTGGAATATTTTCTCTTACTATTTAATTGATGATATCAATCTGTATTCGTATTTTGATGCAGCAACGACTGATATCGATTTCAGTAAAGACACGTTATATCGTTCATTTTTGTTTATCCAATGACACATGTATGCAAAGGGACTGACTTCGCTCGGGCCAGACAGAGTGTTTCTCCTTCCAGTGGTCGAACCACCCGGTCCAGAACTCCATCACCATCAGCGGCATGGTGGGTTGGGCCACGTGCTTCAGGTACTCAAACATCAGTTTGCCGTGTTGCTCCTCCTGGAAGTTAGCCGTGATCAGCACTGGAAAACAACATAAACTTTTACAAGGTAAAACTCTAAACAGTGTACCGCAGGAAGCGTAATACCGCAATAATACACCGATCAATGGAAGCTAATTAACACAGGATAAAGAGAAATATAATTCTATATGACATATGTGAACGAAGTAAAGGCATAACAAAAGTAATTTACGTGAAACAAAAACATCACACTAAAAAAAGCTGTAAAAAATGAAGTACAACAGTTTCATACTAAAGTAAGAATTAATTGTTTTTGTCACTCAGTATATTTATCTGAATAATATTAGATGGAATATAAATTGCGCGACAATGGCTGCTCACTAAAGAGATTACATGGCGTTGTTGTCTCATGAATTTATTCATTCAACGTCATTAAACTACTGGAGTCCATTTTACTATTACGTCATTGTAAAGCAACCTTCCAGTGGTCTTGTTGATACTAATATAACGTCCGGAGTTGAGAGTTTCACCTTCTGGAATACCGCCGGCTCGTATACCCATTCCATTGTCTGAGGTAAACAACAGCTCAGTGATGCCATACTTCTCAATCGTCTGCGATGAGAAAGGAAAGCAAATCCTATTAATATGAAGCACTGTAATGCTGCGAACAAAAGGGATAGGATAGAACTTGTAGCAACGCTGGCGAGGTACTGCTCATAATGGGTGTTGATGGAAAGGCGGAATGCTCTGGCGTTGGTTCAGGAAATAAATGTTATATATGCACTCATCGTCACTATCATATGTCCGTCATTATACTATGATCTAACATCATCAAAATGGGGGACTAGTGGTGAAAAACCTACTGTCTTAAGGAACGTCTTGTATTCCATGTCGTCGCCATAGGAACCGTATTCATTCTCAATCTGCACGGCGATTATTGGGCCGCCAGTGCTGAACTAAAAATGAAATTTAAACAAAAGCCATTCAAAGTCAGTAAGCCTCAAAGAAATGTCCATTCTGTTAAAAGGCCACGGGACAAACCGTCAATCTGCCCCGTGAATACTAGATCACCACGGTGGATTTACACATGACAGACAAAGCGTCATATCCACTAAAACAAACAAAAGAGTCGTAAAAACAATATATTTCATAACACTGTTGGTTAGACAACAAAAGAAAGAGTTTTAGGCATCAACCAAAGTTAATAGTGAGCGTAAGAAGTTGCTTGGGTTTTTTCATGATACTCATACTTACTTGAGAACCTTGAAATGAAATAAATATTGGTATTCCGTTGTACATTATAAAATATTATTATACCTGCAAGTCAGCTACTTCAGGCAGGAGTTTCGCGAAGTAGCTTTCCACGGCATCAAGGTACGGCTTGTATGGTGATCGCACCTCCATGTTAGCGTCATGTAGCAGCCAGCTGAGACAGGAAGAGAGCACATGCTGCACTAAATGTTAAGGTCCCCAGATAACTCATCATATGCAAACTTTAAGAAAAAATCCGGCTTTCTGTCTGCTAATAGATCAAAGCATATAATACGACCCAAGTCACCACTTACTTAGAATCACCAAGTCTTGTTTTATACTTATCTCATCTTATTTCATTAGTACATCTCGATATTCAGATTTCATTGTTTAGCAGTTGCATAATCCGACTGTGTTCGTAGAAGAAGAGTCAATAGTTCTTGGGATAAAATATGCTCCTAAAGAAGAGAATATAATTTAGTATAGAGTATAATTTATCTCATTAGTATTCGCGACGTTTCGAAATAATTTATATTGATTTCGCAACTTTTCGCAATAATTACGATTGATTTCGCAATATCCCCTGATTTCGTAACACCCGTTATGGCCCCGTTCATCTCATCATTTGCCAGTCGATCAAGACTTACCTCGGCAGCCCACCAAACTCCCATTCACTGCAGATGTACGGACCAGGTCTGAACAGCACGTACAATCCAACTTTCTGGGCCAGCTTGATGAATGCTCTTCAAAACCAAACACAATATATTTGCAAAAAATAGAAAGTGTTATTTATGATGTTATATGCATTATAACTCCTGTACCACTTATTAAGTAGTAGCACCATATTTCATATGTCGAATAATTATTGCTACATTTGCTATGCGACTGATGCTAATTAATTCACGTAACATCAATGTGTCGCTGTTTCACACCTTTACGCTGGGTTCGATGATAAAATGTGTACATGTCATATAGCAGTAGTTTGAAGATACTCGTGGTCGTTTGTTTGGGGTATATCAACCCCACAGTTAATGTGTGGCTGTAACCCACATACATAACTACAAGTACTACATTGCAGATTATTCTGCGGACTTCAGTACTTGGAGATACTTACCTAATATCAAGTATGCCCTCAAAGTTGAACTCCCCTCGAACCTCTTCATGAAGGTTCCAAGGCACATAGCTGTTGCACAAAGACGAAGACATATCGCTTTAAATAGCCTGTCGCTATACGACCCAAGTCACTACTTGATAAAGTATTTAAGCCTATAAATATAAAGGATGCCCCCAATGAACCACCTCGTTTTTAGCTGATGAAATGTGCTTCTATCTGATAACCATTTGACGGCTTTCGCTTAAAACACCTGTTGGAAGTGGTCATTACCTATACTAATACCAACATGTCACACGGAAGACAACGAAAATTAGTATATACATTACAGTGCTCATACGTCATATGTCATACAACGCAACAGCAGTGCAACAGCGGCCAAAGAGCCAGAGCGGCTTACGAGTCCCTGTAATATAGTAAATGTTAACATTACATCAGCGCAACATTAAGAGCTGTTACCACTGACGTTTCCAGGCAGTTGAGTCCCGCCGCCTTCATCCTGAGCAGACGATCCTCCCAGTACTCGGGCACGACCCGGAAGTAGTGCAAGGCGCCACTCAGCAGCCGGATGGGCTGGCCTTTCAGATGGAACTCGCGGTCCTTTAGCGACACGGACGCCATCTTGCCTCGCTTCGGTGTCTGTCCCACGCCTAGTGGGAAAGATAGTCCTGGTCGGTCGATTCAATCCTGTACGACTTCGATCTCTAAAATCCTGGAATAATATGAGGCACATTGTGTTCAGATTTTTTTAATTATCTGGAAAAGTGCTTCCCGCAATCTATACAGACAAGTGTAGAATATGACATTGTTGTTCCACCAGACCCTTCACATCGCCAAGATAATCACATCTATTCAATAGGCCATTCGCATTACCGTTAGACTGTTATGAAAATTATGTAATATCGTTCTAAAGATATCCTTTAGACCGCAGTTGCATTGTAATGCTTCGGGAAACCGGCCATCTCAGTACCCTAGACCGCCGTTGCGTGTTCATGTGGTGTGCAGTTGCAGGCAGCGAGAGGCTGGTCGCCGGAATACATTTACCGTAGAACCGCCAGCGCGCGCTAAATATGTCTCTTTAACTTAATTAGCCCAACGGCGCGCTTCTCAGGCGGGTGTGATATCTCTCGGCCCGGCCCTCCGTGGACCCCTCCTATGACTTACCCCTGTATACGGTGGTTCGGACTCGAACCACCGAATTCTCGCATACCAGGACCTTCGGAGCGAAACGTCAAACGCGATGCGCTAAAGGGATAGTCCCGTTGGCGCAGGTGCCGAGATATTACACGTGCCTACATAGACCGCATGAGCACGCGTTGGGGGTTCTACGGTACTCAGGCGGACGGCTTCTCTTGGCCTGCACACCGCAGCGGCGGTTCTACGGTAGTCTAGGTCTGGCGGTTTAAAGATTGGTTGGTTATTCAGGACGCTGTAAGCACCTTTCATCATATCGCGTCAATGAGAGAAGAAAGGCAGAGTGGAGCCCCTACTCTTTACGAAGAAAGACATGGGATTTTTATGCTGCGACCCCACAGACATGGTCACAGCAGGGCTCGAACCACCGATCCACGTGCCGTTAGGCTTTCAGGTGGCCAGAGCACTCAAGCCGAGCGCTCTAACCCACTGAGCTATAACGCCGGCCCCCGGTTTAAAGGACAACATTACGTAAACATTTGCTGGCGCATGTAAACATCACAGACCGGGTTCTCATTGACAAACAATCAATGATGGCGTTACGCGCGATCGTAGTAATCGAATGTGAAGTGTCAACAGCTGCTTTGCTGTTGATCAATCAAAATGACAATTCCGCACCTACCTTGTATGTGAGAAAACCCGTCAAAAGGCACATACCTTGAGTCTCCCGACAGTTCCGTATGGTTCAACACCGTGATGTATGCACTTTGGACTCGTTATCAATGTTATCTCAACAAGGTCTCATAAGATACTAGGGTCCATGCTAACTCAATGATATGGAGCCCATTGTCTTAGAACGATTTGTCAGGGGCAGATCCAGGGGGGGGGGGGGGGGCGAGCGATCCGGCCCCGGCCCCCCCTTTCAGGGCCGAAATTTATTCCATTTAACATATATATGAAAATCAAAAAGCTAGGCCATATTACTCAAAACCGGCCCCCCCCCCTTTTCCAGCATACACTGGATCCAAGACTGGATTTGTTGCACAATAAAAAAACATGTGGTGATATTATTATGCAAAAAATCTCTGCTATTTATGCATTGATGTTAATAAATATACATGTATATCAATTAAAGAGAGCCCCATTTTGCATCTCGGAAGAAACCCATTTTGTATCTTTGTATAGGCCCATTTTGTATCTCTGTAGATAGCCATTTTGTATCTTGGTATATGGCCCGATTTTGTATGCATCAAGACCGATTTGAGCGAACCTACTTACTGTAAGATAAGGTATGTCTTTTGGCCTAATTATAGTATCACGATATCACTCAACAACAATTCAATGGCACTGTGAAAGTGGTGGTCTGTAAGAATTAGGGCAATTAATGCATCATGCAAGCTTAAATGTCCTAGACTTACAAAGATTCTTAATTTATTATGTTAAATAATTTTGTTATTGCACCTCTCTTCCGATATTACATTTGAGTTATCTGTTAAGATTTTGTGGTGGCAGGGAAGGTGGCTACAGGGACAGTGGTGGTAGGGATGTCTGCCATTTGATCCCATAGCAACTGGTGACTTAATTATATTGAAGAGATCTTTGAAATACTTATGCCAGTCTTGTGGTGTGATATTGCATATCTCAAAGTTTAAAGTATGCTGAAATAAAAGTGAAGATATGATGTAATGAGGCAAAAATTCCTCTGCTCATCTCCCTTGGTCATGTTTACTCTGAAAATAACATTGCAAGACAAGCATTTCTATTGCATCCTACCACTGCCAGCATTAATCCATTTAACAACCAGTTCACACCTGGGCCTACTTTTAATTGCCTTCCCTTCAGACCTACTCATTACCCAAAGTAGAGTAGCCAAGATAAGCTCACACCAGCCTAATGTTGTAAGAAATGAGCCAGGCCTGGTTATTCAGCAAGATTGAAAGTTAAATTCATAAATGCAGCTAAATTATTTTTCTGCCATTATTTTCTATAAATCTTCTGCAGTGTAAAAATTACTGAGGTGAGTAAATAATATTGTATAATATGAATGATATAAAACTTAAGTGCCTAAGTTTAATAAAACATCATAGTCCTGCAAGCAAGCTAGCCACTACATGTAGCTACCACCAACAGTTGTTCTGTGACTGAAGCTGTATCGGAGCAGACAGTGCTATATCTATGAAATTATCTTACATAGATTGCTTTAAAGATAATTAAATTGTTATCAAACAACCATTATAATATAGTTGTTAGTCTTGATTACTCCATGATTATATATATGCAATACCAGGGTGGGTGGGGTGGCAGTCTATGGGGGTGGATGGTGGAGGGGTATGTGAAGCTAGCAGCTGGGGCGATTGGCTAGCTATATGCATACTACGCAGCTGGGGGTGGAGGCAAGGGAGGTGCACACTGCCACTGAGGTCAGGTGTGAAAATGGATTAATTGGCATTCTTTGACAACAACTCTACCCCAAAAAGATGATCCGAGGATTTGTTCATCAATATATTTTTTTATAGACATTTGGTTACAAGTCATACCTTTCTAGGATCAGATGATTGCAATTCAAAGCTCTCCCCCCAACCAGGTCATCTCCCCCACCCATACTAAGGGGTAGGGGGACAATACGACCGTACGGTAGTACAGCGGTCCTGTCTATAGACACCGACCCCACTTACCCCCTACCTCCCTGCCCTGAAAACTGAACAGTGTGTAACTTTGGTGCAAGTACCTCTTTGCAAGCCCGCTTCTCTAGACTAGGGGCACAGTGGTGTCAATGTTAAAATCCTTAGACATCCCAGTACTATAGTCGCAACGGAAACTCTGCAGACAACGAAATTTTTCTGTTTGCAAGAAAATATTCATTGATTCGAAGCAAAAAAAAAAACTTTCTATGTGAACTTTAAATTGGGGCCTAATAAGTGTATGTCAACTCACGTTTCCTGAGACACTTACAAATAAACTATAAGCAAATGTTGCTTTGCTGCACTTCAAAGCAGCTGATCGGCTTGATGGCGCCATTCACTGTTTACTGTGACGTCACTAGGCGATACTATTTACATCTTTGTAAAGGGTCATAGGTTTGAATTCCTTTGTAGTGATGCATACCTAAAGTGACCCAGAGGGAACTTGAAATCAGTTTAGTATCAATTGAGGCTAAACTTAGATTTATTGCGCCTCCTGCAAAAGTGGGTACAGCAGATCAACCATTACCCCCTGACCATTACATTTAACCTTGGTACCCTCGTCAAATGACGCGATGGACTTTGCCAACCTGACCTAGATTTTGAACCAATCAGGTGGCAGTTGGATGACCTTTACATTTGCGTGACTGACAAGAGAACGATAAAAACAACATTGTCTGCTTTATTAAATAACATGGCAGGTCATGTATTGTGAGGATAGGAATCGAACTGCAGATTGGATAAATAATTATTCAGACAGGCCCCAGTTCATAGAATATGCATAGAATTCGTCCTCAACTCGTAGAGTAAACAAATAATTTGCAAATTTTGATGCCCGGAGAGTTTCCGTTTTGACTGTAGAATGTAGTAGGAAATAGTAGTCTAGTAGGAAAAATGTGGGCATGATAGTGCTTACATATTCTATATACCTTGTTCTATCTTCTGACATCGAGAAAGTGTGTCAACATTAGATTGTTTCAGTCCTATTTTCGCGAACAAATGTTGGGAGCATGCGGGCTTGCCTGGGGGCACTTGCGCCAATGACATGTGACATCATGTCATGTGTCTGTGTCACTGTCAGTGTGTGTCTGTCAACAAGGCATTATGACATTCTCATAAATGGCAGTGAAAGACGCTAAGGAGCTTTAGCCATGATCTTGATGACAGAGACACACAGTGTTCATTCAATATGGTTTAAAGCGTCTATGACAATGTTCTTACTTTGTTAGTCAGCAGTTTTTTTCGATATTTGAGGACTTGGTTGTGGCCTTCCTTGCCGGAAAGTCTTGTAACTCTGTTTACATCCGGTCGTTTATTCTTCATTCACCAGAGGTCGCTTTGCACTGATGTGAATCTCCGGTAGAGTGAGTCTGCACTTGGCCAGAGACGGATGCAAGTCGACAATGCTTGAGAGGCAGAGAGCATCGTGGCAGTCTATGCGACCAAGTGGTCGTCATTTGACAATTTAAAAAAATATATAAATGGGGTACAGGGTCGATTAAGGCATATCTCTCTCGCAGTTATTATGACGAGCGGCGCTAAATATGCCACCCACCCCCCAATATAGGAGGGCAAACTTTTTACTCCGTATAACGTTTATATGGGGGTGGGGGGGGGGCACTTATATATGGCAACATGAAATCACCTCGGTAAACAATGGCTGACGTTTCAGATGCATGTCATTATAGCTTACAGGACTTAAGACGTCCATTTACTTATATATAAAAAAAAGTTAATTCTCTTTTGGGCCGATATTCATGTTTCGTATTCATAGTTTTCGAATCATATTTTCGACGCCACCAACTGCAATGTCCTATGCGTTATTCCGATATGATAGTAGCAGCAATACGGCAGATACAATCGTCACGATGTCATTAGCTATATGAAGGCCCTGACAAATCAAAATTGTAAGCTACGGGGGTTTTATCATTACGGGCCCAGACGGCTAAATTTTCCCAACGAAAAATCATTGGTAAGGCGGAGTGGGGTGGGGGTGGGGGGGTAGCTATTAAGCTCATATTAGATCGCATCGCATCAGTCGGGGGCAACTGTGTTGGAAGAATGTTTCGCGTGGTTTCAAGCGGGATACAGTCGGCATGCCGAATGAATGCGCGCACCAAACTCGTGCGAAACAAGTGTCGGGAGGTTCACCGATGCGTAATGTGCGTATTCGGGTTACAGGGAGACGCCAGGTAAAAAAGAAAAGCGCAAACCTCAGAAACGAGGCACAATAACTGGCCTGCTGAAGTTCACCCAAAAACGCTGAGGGCCTTCTACAGCCGAATGGCATTTTAATAGCGTGCGCCAGACCAGGGACGCCAGACTCGCGAGAGAACTTTCGCTGGTCTCATTTAAACAATGTTCATGGCCCCAAAACTAGTAAAGTCCAGTAAAATTACCAACATGGTTTAGAAGTCTTCTTGTACCAAAGCCTGATTTGTCAGCACATATTTGAGTCGATGACAGACAGAAAAAGAAGCAAGAACTAGACAGTGCTGTCCTTTATTTGGGTAATAACTCGGGATGGCGGAAGACTTTGCCTTTTACTTGGGAGCACACAATAAACAAATAACGAACACATACACATCTTGTTCATGTCAAGACCATACAACTATACTAGGCTAGCATCTTCTCGCTGAAAAGACCACTCAATACTCAATTTCCGCAGTTTCGCAGACGTGCAAATCAAAGACGGAAACGTGAATATACGCACTCAGACTTCTGAAACAGAACGAATCCACATGAAGTAGGTGTTGAAATAAATAACAAATCATAAAACACACACATTATTACAAACAATATCCGAATGGAAGGTTTATCCATCACTCACACATTCTATTTATGGTAACTATTTTACTTTTGTGTTTCTTAGTAACAACAAAATGTTCACACGTATCTCACACCCATTTCCAGTGTAATTATCACACATACACGAGCCATCTCTAATTCCTCACTTTTTCGGGAATACCGATTCACACAGTGTAGGTCAAAGAGGAGTGTCTAAATGTCGACGGGTAATTGTCGACATCAACGCCACTGATTGTATCAAAACATACCATCTGTATGTTTCAAACCATACAAATCTGCCATCTATGAAATGACAGCCTACACCTAAAACCACGTCTTGCAAAAGACAAGTGACTGGTTTTCAAGCAAAACACGTATAGTATTCACACCAGAGAACATTATTGGGGGCCTGTTAAGCCGGTAAAACACAGAGATGGGACACTTGATGATTCAACACCAACAATATTATCCGTCATGGCTAAAACTCTAAAACTCTAAAAGATATTTCACCTCATCTGTTTGAGAGAAGATGACTTACACCGTTGATTCATCAAGAATTGAATTCAAACAAAGAGGTTTTAATGACAGATAAAACGCGAAAGGGAATCTTCTGCACACAAGACTAGACCAGGAACAATCATTCGATCACACGTGGTTCAGGTTACGGAGCAAATAGGTATATATAAATAACATGGAAAAAGTCGATATATTACAATAATGAGGCAGGGTAAAATAATAAAGAAATGAGTCACGTAACATAATCTCATCCGGTTGATCAATCGCATATTGACCCAGGAGCTTTACTTACAGCTTTACTTTCAGCTGGCATCGTGCTCCCCAAGCTTATTTGATATTTATGAGTGTTCTAAACTGTTCCTTAGCAGTAGACAAACGAAAGGTTTGTGTCTGTCCGCAACTTTCTGATACAAAGCAAAGCACCCAGCGACAGTGAAGGGCAGTTCGTCCTGCCAGAAAGTTGGTTTGACTAGCAGGTCGTCACAGCGGGCGGACATTGTAGAGCACCGACAAATGTAGTGAAAGACCAGATTGTCACAGCGGGTCAAAATAGCGAAGTACACGTGGGTCTAGTTGAAAAACAACTTGTCGCTCTTGGCAAGGATCTCAATGCCCAAGAGTACAAATTGGATGAGCACGTCCAAATTCAATGGCCAAATCTTTCTGTTGAAGAGCAAGTCCTTGCTGATGGTCACAATATGGACGGAGGCGCCGTTTCAGTTGAAGAGGAGATCCTTGTAGCGCGAGAGGATCTTGACGATACTCGTCTGGTAGTTGGTCGTGGTACGCACGACAGTCATCCTGTCGGCACGCTCGAAGTTGGACTTGACCATCTCGTAGTACTCACCATCACTCAGCGTCAGCGATCGAATCTGCGGACTCTTCAGCCTAGAAAGATAATCAAACAGAAGTTTCAGTTATTAAAGCGCAGAAAGCCGAAAGGATGTCAGCATATTTTAATGATTTTTTTTAATATCGCCTGTGCCACTAGCCTAACATTGTCCGAACTTCAAGGGAAAACCTTAATGCCAACTTTACTCAGGTAACGATGGCATTAAGGTTTCTCTGGCTATGAATTAATGATATTATGCGTTTGCGTTGGAACGGGGTGAGGGTACCCCGATCTACGACAAAATCTCTAGTCTGGCTGCGTTGAGGACAAAGCCGAACGCATAAACCTCCTGGACTCCACTAACTGAAGATTAATGAAGCAGTTATCTGGTATTCTGTGTTCTATTCTGTTCGATGTAGTTACCGCAGATGGTCAATGAATTGGGAACTGTTATCGATCAGCTTTATTCGAAGCTGCTATTCATCTACTTATTGGATCTATTCAATGAACAGGAAGCGGCTATCGGCGTACTTGGGAGGTGTTATCAGAGTATTTGGAGCGGCTATCGGCGTACTTGGGAGCTGTTATCCGAGTATTTGGAGCGGCTATCGGCGTACTTGGGACCTGTTATCAGAGTATTTGGAGCGGCTATCGGCGTACTTGGGAGCTGTTATCAGAGTATTTGGAGATGCTATCACCGTACTTGGGAGCTGTCATCGGCGTAATTAACGAAGATGGTCAATACATTTAGATACTCTTATCGGCGTACTTACCGGAGCTGGTCAATGAGAGGTGTTATCGGCGTACTTACCGGAGCTGGTCAATGAGTTGTTATCGGCGTACTTACCGGAGCTGGTCAATGAGTTGTTATCGGCGTACTTACCGGAGCTGGTCAATGAGTTGTTATCGGCGTACTTACCGGAGCTGGTAAATGAGTTGTTATCGGCGTACTTACCGGAGCTGGTCAATGAGTTGTTATCGGCGTACTTATCGGAGCTGGTCAATGAGTTGTTATCGGCGTACTTACCGGAGCTGGTCAATGAGTTGTTATCGGCGTACTTACCGGAGCTGGTCAATGAGTTGTTATCGGCGTACTTACCGGAGCTGGTCAATGAGTTGTTATCGGCGTACTTATCGGAGCTGGTCAATGAGTTGTTATCGGCGTACTTACCGGAGCTGGTCAATGAGTTGTTATTGGCGTACTTATCGGAGCTGGTCAATGAGGTGTTATCGGCGTACTTACCGGAGCTGGTCAATGAGTTGTTATCGGCGTACTTACCGGAGCTGGTCAATGAGTTGTTATCGGCGTACTTACCGGAGCTGGTCAATGAGTTGTTATCGGCGTACTTACCGGAGCTGGTCAATGAGAGGTGTTATCGGCGTACTTACCGGAGCCGGTCAATGAGAGGTGTTATCGGCGTACTTACCGGAGCTGGTCAATGAGTTGTTATCGGCGTACTTACCGGAGCTGGTCAATGAGTTGTTATCGGCGTACTTACCGGAGCTGGTCAATGAGTGTTATCGGCGTACTTACCGGAGCTGGTCAATGAGTTGTTATCGGCGTACTTACCGGAGCTGGTCAATAAGTTGTTATATGCGTACTTACCGGAGCTGGTCAATGAGTTGTTATCGGCGTACTTACCGGAGCTGGTCAATGAGTTGTTATGGGCGTACTTACCGGAGCTGGTCAATGAGTTGTTATCGGCGTACTTACCGGAGCTGGTCAATGAGAGGTGTTATCGGCGTACTTATCGGAGCTGGTCAATGAGTTGTTATCGGCGTACTAACCGGAGCTGGTCAATGAGAGGTGTTATCGGCGTACTTACCGGAGCTGGTCAATGAGTTGTTATCGGCGTACTAACCGGAGCTGGTCAATGAGAGGTGTTATCGGCGTACTTACCGGAGCTGGTCAATGAGTTGTTATCGGCGTACTTACCGGAGCTGGTCAATGAGTTGTTATCGGCGTACTTACCGGAGCTGGTCAATGAGTTGTTATCGGCGTACTAACCGGAGCTGGTCAATGAGAGGTGTTATCGGCGTACTTACCGGAGCTGGTCAATGAGTTGTTATCGGCGTACTTACCGGAGCTGGTCAATGAGTTGTTATCGGCGTACTTACCGGAGCTGGTCAATGAGTTGTTATCGATGTACTTACCGGAGCTGGTCAATGAGTGTTATCGGCGTACTTACCGGAGCTGGTCAATGAGTTGTTATCGGCGTACTTACCGGAGCTGGTCAATAAGTTGTTATATGCGTACTTACCGGAGCTGGTCAATGAGTTGTTATCGGCGTACTTACCGGAGCTGGTCAATGAGTTGTTATATGCGTACTTACCGGAGCTGGTCAATGAGTTGTTATCGGCGTACTTACCGGAGCTGGTCAATGAGTTGTTATCGGCGTACTTACCGGAGCTGGTCAATGAGTTGTTATCGGCGTACTTACCGGAGCTGGTCAATGAGTTGTTATCGGCGTACTTACCGGAGCTGGTCAATGAGTTGTTATCGGCGTACTAACCGGAGCTGGTCAATGAGGTGTTATCGGCGTACTTATCGGAGCTGGTCAATGAGTGGTGTTATCAGCGTACTTACCGGAGCTGGTCAATGAGTTGTTATCGGCGTACTAACCGGAGCTGGTCAATGAGTTGTTATCGGCGTACTAACCGGAGCTGGTCAATGAGTTGTTATCGGCGTACTTACCGGAGCTGGTCAATGAGTTGTTATCGGCGTACTTACCGGAGCTGGTCAATGAGTGTCATCGGCGTACTTACCGGAGCTGGTCAATGAGTTGTTATCGGCGTACTTACCGGAGCTGGTCAATGAGTTGTTATCGGCGTACTTATCGGAGCTGGTCAATGAGTTGTTATCGGCGTACTTATCGGAGCTGGTCAATGAGTTGTTATCGGCGTACTTACCGGAGCTGGTCAATGAGTTGTTATCGGCGCACTTATCGGAGCTGGTCAATGAGAGGTGTTATCGGCGTACTTACCGGAGCTGGTCAATGAGTGTCATCGGCGTACTTATCGGAGCTGGTCAATGAGTGGTGTTATCGGCGTACTTACCGGAGCTGGTCAATGAGTGTTATCGGCGTACTTACCGGAGCTGGTCAATGAGTTGTTATCGGCGTACTTACCGGAGCTGGTCAATGAGTTGTTATCGGCGTACTTACCGGAAATGGTCAATTAGTTGTTATCGGCGTACTTACCGGAGCTGGTCAATGAAAGGTGTTATCGGCGTACTTATCGGAGCTGGTCAATGAGTTGTTATCGGCGTACTTACCGGAGCTGGTCAATGAGTTGTTATCGGCGTACTTACCGGAGCTGGTCAATGAGTGTCATCGGCGTACTTACCGGAGCTGGTCAATGAGTTGTTATCGGCGTACTTACCGGAGCTGGTCAATGAGTTGTTATCGGCGTACTTATCGGAGCTGGTCAATGAGTTGTTATCGGCGTACTTATCGGAGCTGGTCAATGAGTTGTTATCGGCGTACTTACCGGAGCTGGTCAATGAGAGGTGTTATCGGCGTACTTACCGGAGCTGGTCAATGAGTGTCATCGGCGTACTTATCGGAGCTGGTCAATGAGTGTTATCGGCGTACTTATCGGAGCTGGTCAATGAGTGGTGTTATCGGCGTACTTACCGGAGCTGGTCAATGAGTGTTATCGGCGTACTTACCGGAGCTGGTCAATGAGTTGTTATCGGCGTACTTACCGGAGCTGGTCAATGAGTTGTTATCGGCGTACTTACCGGAAATGGTCAATTAGTTGTTATCGGCGTACTTACCGGAGCTGGTCAATGAAAGGTGTTATCGGCGTACTTATCGGAGCTGGTCAATGAGTTGTTATCGGCGTACTTACCGGAGCTGGTCAATGAGTTGTTATCGGCGTACTTACCGGAGCTGGTCAATGAGTTGTTATCGGCGTACTTACCGGAGCTGGTCAATGAGTTGTTATCGGCGTACTTACCGGAGCTGGTCAATGAGTTGTTATCGGCGCACTTACCGGAGCTGGTCAATGAGTCGTTATCGATGTACTTACCGGAGCTGGTCAATGAGTTGTTATCGGCGTACTTACCGGAGCTGGTCAATGAGTTGTTATCGGCGCACTTACCGGAGCTGGTCAATGAGTTGTTATCGGCGTACTTACCGGAGCTGGTCAATGAGTTGTTATCGGCGTACTTACCGGAGCTGGTCAATAAGACTTGTTATCGGCGTACTTACCGGAGCTGGTCAATGAGTTGTTATCGGAGTACTCACCGGAGCTGGTCAATGAACTTGGAGCTGTTATCGGTGTACCGGATGGTATCCGGGTCCCACTGAACCTCGAGTCGCTCCAGACGAGGACAGTTCTGGGACAAGCAGATCATGATCTGGTCTATGTGTACCCTGGTGCTCATCCGCAGGAACCAGCCGTTGCCCGTCCCGCACACAAGCACCCTGAACGCGGAAAACGTCATCAAATCAGCGCATTGTTAAGCATTAACTCCGGATGCATAATATAATGGCGGTAATAAAATAAAGGAAATAAGACATCAACGATTTTTCAACAATGCGTTTCACTACGCCTATGTACGGTTCATATTTATTACTTGATGAGATGCTCGACACGATTTTTCAGCACAGATGGAAAAATGCCCTTATCTCTTACCAATTGAATTCATATTTACTAAAAACTAAAAAGATAACGCACCAATGCCCATCTCTTACCAATTGAATTCATATTTACTAAAAACTCAAAAGAAAACGCACCTATGCCAATCTCTTACCAATTGAATTCATATTTACTAACAACTAAAAAGATAACGCACCAATGCCCATCTCTTACCAATTGAATTCATACTTACTAAAAACTAAAAAGAGAACGCACCAACAAAGTTACATTATTTTCAATGAAGCATCCAACAATTACCAATAAATACATCCAGAAGTGGCCTATACCTGATCTTCTTCATGTAGGGAATGACATTGAGGAAGAACTGCTCGGCCAGCTTGGGTTTGCCGGCGATCATGAGGCCCTCGAGGTGGGGACCGTGCTGCTTGATGAAGCCGTAGATGGCGTTCTCCGTCAGACCCACCGTGTGGCTGACGTCCAACGCACGCAGCCGAGTCATCTTACCTCGCTTCGCCAACTCGCCGAGAATCTGAAACCGAGCAGAAGTCACGTACACGTTTTTTTGTTGTTTTGATATTTTTAAACTGTACTGGAATTATTGATTTACTTAGGTCGAGATAAATGCACTACCGATGCAGACGAACATTAAAAAAAGGGACATGTTTGGTTTGTTCCTGAGAAAGAGATATTTGCTTTATTTATAACGTTAATGAAGAGATTGAAGACATATTGGAATATTGTCTATCGTTTGGAATTATAAATTGTGAGTGTTCCACCATTTAATACACAATTAATTTATTAAAACGATACGGTATAGTACAATATGTGTAATAGACAATAAGCTGAAGAGTTCCTAACAACATAATTTGCCTATAAAAATTCTTTGCACAGGCACATCCTTTGGTAAGTATTCATCAAACTCAACACATATACCGGCAGTTACTAATGCAATTACTGAGGCCTATGGGTGATTCAGAACAAACAATTTTCTTTTTTTAACCGATCCGAGTTTAATGGAATTTTCCGACAGCAAGGCTTTTGTAAGACTGTTAGGCTATATCATTAGAATCTCGGAGGCTGCCTAACCTGATCGGTGAAGAACTCGCAGTAGCCAAGGCCCAGGTAGGTGAAGCCCCGCATCCTGCAGAGGATGTCCATGAGGCACTCGGAGGACAGCTCCGTGGACGTGAGATCCAGCTCGTGTACTATGGACTGCTCCCACTCCACCTCACGAATATGCTTGTCCTCAATGCCTAGATAATACAGCAAGAGACATCAAGAAGTCTTATTGTCCTATTAGATGAAAGCTTCAGATTATGCTGGACTCCGGGAGTAGCCATCTACTCGTTGGGAGTTTAAGGGATCATTATCCAGCATAAACATATACATTTGCACAAGTCGAGCGCAAACGATGCACCAGCTTCTTGAGATGGCTTAGCAGGGCACACTAGATAACAGGCCGCGGGATGACCCTCAATATCAGTTAAAACCAATCACTAGTCGCAGACCATAAAAGCAATGCATAGTTTGTAAAATTGATTGATACCAAGATCAAGCTTTCATCAATAATATGTCAAGTGCCCGCGACTTCATGCCCCAAGTATATTTATTATTGACCGATAATGTTGCTTATGACCAGATATGAAGCGTAACGTCTCCAAACCCCCGTCATGATGACACCACGAAATTAAAAGTTTTATTCGATTAATCGCATTGTATCTGCCGCTATATATACATTTAATGTACAAACGTAAGTCCATGAACAATATGTGAGTTATGGGAAGAGAGGTAGGCCTTTCAATAGTAAGTATACAAACGTGGTACATACTGCAATGTTGCAACAGCAGGGTTTGCAGCTTCTTGCATCTCTGAATGAGGGTCTTTAAAGTGCTGCCCCGAACACGAAGACAAAAGTTGAGGGCCAGGCATTCCAAGTGGATGCAGTTGCTCGACAGCAGTTCAACGTGACTGTCATCCACGAAGCTGATACCGTATAAATTCACCACCTGCAAGACAGATCAGGGATTAAAACAAGACCTTGGTTAATGCGATCGAAAACAGGTTCAGAGCAGATATATATATCTATAGTTGACATGATCTATGAATTTATTGTAGTATTTAGCGAAATGTTGAGGATCAATCATCGAGTCGTTTATAATTTAGCACCAACAGTTGTCCATAGCAAACCGTTATATGTTTGCTTATGCGAGTCATACTTTCAATAAGAATCATGGAGAATCAGCTAAGATATCAAATTTAGGAGTATGTAACATACAAACCATTAAAAAAACTTCTAAAGTTTCTATTAAAGCATTGGGTTGCAAGAAATTGCAAGATGAACGTCTAGCCAGAGCCAAAGGAACACGAGACCCTCTCAGCTCGGAGTGTCAGAAACAGATTCCCATCGTACGTACTCCGAAGTACCAGTCACATAAAGGCCTGTCTACTCATCATACCTTGAGGTTGGGAGTATGAGCCTTGATTTTGCTGATGTTCACTACTTCATAGATTTCCTCCTCTTCCTCATCACCCAATTCAAACGTACCTGTGGGATAAATGCGCGAGCGGTCAGTGTTTAAACATGTATCACTACGGCTAGGTTGGTTTGTTATTCAGGACGCTTTAACCACTTTTGGTCATATCGCGTCAATGGGAGAAAGGAAGGGAGAGTGGAGCCATGTCCCCGGGGGTAACCCCCAACTCTTTACGAAGAAAGACATGGGATCTTTATCCTGCGACAACACAGACATGGCCACAGCGGGGCTCGAACCACCGACCCACGTGCCGTTAGGTGACCGGTGACCAGAGCACTCAAGGCGAACGCTCTAGCCCACTGAGCTGTCGCGCCGGCCCCTCACTACGGCTAGGAATAAACGTAAAGAATTTCAAGAATTAAATATGATGCCTACGACAGCTGAGTAAAGTCGAATCGTTCTGCATGGCAAAATACGAGTATTTATACTCACACGGTTTACAGCTCGCACACATTTATAAACAACAATAGAATGAAGACGACAAAGCCACAAACCAATAAGATGCAGCATCTCCAGCGAGGAGAGACTTTGGTAGACCTTCCTCATGAAGCCCTCCATAAAGATGACCTCCGACAGGCAGATGGTCAGGCTCTTCAAGTTGCACGGGAAGCTGTTGAGGTCATTGAAATCGTGCAGCTGCATGGCATTGGAGAAATCCAGCGTCAGGTGCTTCAGGTTGGGGCACTTGTTAGCCAGCTCGTGCAGCACGGGCGGGGTGACCAGCTCGCAGGGAACCTCCAGGTAGCGCAGCGTGTTGCTGAAGCGGACGCTGAGCAGGCCCAGGAGGGCGTCCATGTTGGAGCACTGCAGACCGGAGTATTCGGGCCGCAGGGACACGCGCGTCCACAGGCGGCTGTCGTAGGCGATCATCCGCCATTTCTTGCACACGCGCGCCACGCGACATAGCTCCTTGTGCTTCAGGTACGAAAAGAGGTGAAGCAAGATCTTGTCCGGCAGGTGGTTAATGGATTTCTGGAAAAGAAAGCAAAATAAAAATTGGAACCTGTTGTGGGTAGTTTTTTTTTTGTTTAACATGGAGACCATGAACTGTGATGTCATGCTACAAAAAAACAAGTCAAATCCCACACAATAACTACATGAGCATTAAAATAAGACAATGCAGCAATATCACAGTTGTGCCCGTCTGACCTAGACGATTTTAAGAATGGTAAACACATAACACCCATACAAAAGCCAATCTCCATGAGGTGTGCATAGGCAAACATGACAGACTTTTTAGAATCGGTATCTACAGCAAAACAACCAACAGTAGAACCACCAGGATTGGAAAGTTTCTACGATGGACGGTAAAGCACTCGTTAATAATAACGCTGTACAGTAAACCATACTTTTATTAGATTCTACTGCAGACCATAAAAAAGTTTAACATGTAGAGCACCGCCTCTCATTCCTTTATGTGGGCTACAGCTATTCTAAAAACACCACATGCCAGTTAAAAATTGACACACTTTACCACCCCCCTCACCTTTCCCTCCCAGTCATATTTCATTCATCCTAGGATCAAGATAAAATGTGTCTACAATTGGTTGAACTGAGATTATTGCATATATGGAAAAGTCTGTTGAACTTGAGACCCATCCAATTTGCAGGAACTTTATTTATGTGTTTTTTTTTTTATAGATTACTATCACATACACTGGAAATAGGGCACATAGGTCACAATTTGTAGTGTAAATCTTAACTGCTTGGCCTCATGTAAGTATGAAATATGCTACTTTATTTGATTTCGGAAATGCTATTCTTAGATACTTACAGAATAAACAACTGGTTTGATTACTTTTACAATTTGTTGCGGGAATATCTCTAGGTTGCCCAGAATACTATGAAAGGATGCTTCATAAGACTAATCAATGGGATGAAATCTTGATATGCTGCATATAAAAGTTACTGTGCCAATGACTGGTACGTTCTTCATCCTAATTTGAAAAGTGGTTAAAGCGTCCTGGATATACAACCAACCAACTATCATCAATTTCATTCTGTAAACTTATGCTCATCACAAAATTTCACTATGTTGAATATCTTAAATCAGGCATAGCTATTGCCAGTTCATTACAGAGTTTATCTTTTGTAAAATTTATCAAAGATTCAACAATATTCATCACTTTTAATCACATTTTCTTCCACCAGGCTTAGCTGTCGCCAATGCACCAACTGGCCACTCTAATAATGACTTCTATGAAATCATTTCTAGTTTTGCTAGATAGATATTCCATGACACATCCTTTAGCTCGCTTATCAACTGAGCCCAAGAGGCTTTATATGGCAGTTCTAATGAACATGGCTCAACATTAACTCTTTACCTACTTCAATCACTTTCCAGGCTGGATGCTAGCGCAGCTCTCCAGCTCAATACCCCACGCAGCTGTGGGCTTAACTACCAGAGCAGGACAGCAGCCCACAGGTTGACATTACTGCAGCTACTAACCTAGGCTCGCGTTAGCATTCGCCAATAGCCATTTGGCGAGAAAATTCGGGATTTGGCGATAAGAACTTCCTGGACACTCGCCAAAATGGCGAATATAAACATAGATGTGCCTGGAAAACACATTACATGGTAGCTAGATCTACTGCATTCATCTCCAATTATGAGATTTATAACCAATATATTTGGCTAATTTTGGCTAATGTTTTTCCACGGAATTAGCCAAATTGGCTAATGAAAAAAATATCCTAGCGCGAACCCAGCTAACATTATCTAAACAGAGGAACCCACCTTCAAAAAGTTTCATGGTATACTACCTATTAATGAATTTGTATCCAAGCTGCATCAGTTTAATCTAATTGATTGGTGGAAGCTGTTGGCTTCTAACTTCTAGCTCCACACATAGATGCCCCTCTCATCTTGTAGATCACCCGCCTGATCATTCTTGTCATCTGTCTCCCATTCTGACAAGTCTGGTGTGGATACTGGCAATACAGATATATCTGAGACTAGCTCCATTAGATGGCTGGTTACAGACTTAATATTGTTCTAGGTCCATAACAGCCACATCATAGGTCGCCATGTTGTATCCCAAAAACTGTGAGAGGTCCACTTTATAAGTTGCTAGAGGTTTTGATACAAAACACGCACCTGTAATTCCTAGCTATTTAAGTTCCAAAACACTATCCTCTAGGAGTGTCAGTGTGAAATAACTTAGCTCAACTTAATACTTGCTCAACTCTTTTATTTTGTCTTACTAACAAGTTTTTCCCACTCTTGTGTTCTCTTGTCGTACCAGACCACCAGGTATCATTAGTCGATTCCAATAAAGCCAGCAAAACTTGTCAATGGACAACATGAAAGAGGATAACGTTCTGGAAATTAAATAACTAAAGAATTAGATGTAACGGTTTTGTAATGCAACCTCCAGCAACTTATAAAGAGGACTTCTCCCTGTATTTGATGCCGATAATGGCAACCAGCGTGGTGGCGGTATGGACAGCCTATCAGTCCTCCATAACCATTAACACCATCAAGCAAAGCTAATCTGAATCTATCTTTACATTTCTACCAGGATTTAATTTCTGACCAAAACCATCAAAAGACCCACTAGTCACTCAAAGAAGGAGTTACTACAGCCACTTTCACAGCTAAGTCAGTATGTGATGTCATATTTCCCGCCTCAAGCCTATGATCTACACAGGTATAACTACATGGGTCCATTGAAAAAACCTAATTAACCTTGGTTTATTTGTATCTAATTTGCATACTAAAAGCTGCATAAGTTAGAGGACACAAATATGTCACAGAATCCATTGGATGGCTTAGTTACTGAGCTCCAACTTTCTTTATCCAATCATGAAGAAGTTTGCAAATATATAAATACATCTATAAGTATTCAGCGCTGTAGCAGGGCTGTATATATGTGTAGCAGTTGGGCTCCACGTACACTCAGGCCTATAAAAGTTTTAAGGAGCGTAAATATTTTCAATATAAAATATTTTCTAATTTCACTTAATAACATTAGTTAAATAAAATCATAAACATGATGAGTGATATCATAAAATCAACTTTAACAGTAATTCTGATAGGTAGGCTAGTGGATGGATTGTATCCCAGAGCTCCTTAAACTTATGGGACATTACTTTATATGAATATTGCGTTGTCTGCTTATTATATATTTACAATGCTTCTCAATGTCCCCTTGGTCAAGTGCCTCCAGGCAAGCCCACTTCTCTAGAGGCACAACAGTATTATTGTTAAAATGCTTAGACGTAAGTAGAGAATCGACTGTAGTTTTAAAATAAGGTGTGCTCGAACAATCATAGTATTTACATATTCTATATACCTTGTACTATCATCAGACATCAAAAAAGTTTATTGACACTAGGTTGTTCGGTTATATTTTCGCTAAGAAATGTTGGGAGCACACAACTTTTCCCTGGGCTTGCTTGGGTGCCAACATGTCCCCAAACATCTCCATGAAATGTGTCATTTGAAATTTTTGCAAAACAAATGATGCATAACGCGTAGATCGACATATCAGAATTGCTGCTTTAGTAAAACAAAAAGGCCAGTTCAAAAAAAGACAGGTAAAGTGTCAGATAAAAACTATTACTCACTCATTGTGTTAGTTCAAACATACACAACCTCCAAAGGTCTCTTTATTGCTGAGGGGGATGAAGCATTGAGTACATGCGGGATCACTCTGTTAGATCAATTCGTCATAAATACGTGCATGACAACATTGATATGTAGACAGTAGTGAGTAGATAGGCTCCGTGCGTCAGTCGGGATTTCGAGTCGGACTCGGGAATCGACAAATCACCCATTCTAGCCCAGCGTTACTGGGCCTGTGTTTCTGCAGGTTTCCCAAGTGTTGTGCTTCCTGGGTCACCTCGAATAGCGTAAAATCCGCCATTATTAAATGGCGATTATACGAAAAGCATTAGATATCTGCCAGCTTTTCGACTTTCATTCGCCCTTTCCTCCGGCCGTAAAGCCTGCTTCTAAATCCGGAAACACATATCATATTACATACGCAGAGCTAGCCGTGATGCACTGAGAGTGCACGTTTTCGTACTACTTTTGGCATACCAAACATTCTTGGCTACAATCTCTTTATATCGCCAAACTGTTGTAAAGGCTAATCGAAAATAACACTCAGATAATGTTGAAACGCGTTGGAGGCAAAATTACTTGCAGACACACAACGTCTGCGGGCAGTACGAAACAGCTTCTGATTGGTCGTGACGTCGCTGGCTCTGCATAATTTTGGGGTCAGCTGGTGGGGGAGCCTTTACAACGATGGCACTTCAGTTTGTTGAAGAAGTGACAAGATCGCTAACCACTCAGTTGACATGATTAGTGAAATAGGCGATTGGAGTTGAATCGGAGGCCAGTTGCAGTGCGGTCGCGATGGGGAAGCGATGGAGCCTCGTTGTGTTCTGCTCAATTGTGTTACTGGCCGGTTTGGCTTTGGGTGAAATCCACCGAGCCAAAGCACTAAAATCAAAACAAGCCAAGAGAAAAGTTCCACAGACTGATTACCAAATCTGGCCTCCGGGTTACTTGGATGGGCCAAGAGCAGATGAATACCCGAAGTTAGCTACTGAATCTCTAAGGAAAGACAGGGACCCAATTTTTTTCTCATACAGAAGTGAGACATGGATATTGTCAATGCTTTCAGCAACACTGGTTGGTCTCAGTGGCATTTTTCCACTGCTGGTTATACCATTGGAAGCTGGTAAAGCCCTTCGTCACGGACGTAAGTGTGGAGATAATAATTTTTATAATGTATTTTTTACTTTAGAATATGTGAACCATTAGACTATTTCATTTTAATTAAAATATATATATATCAATGTATAGTTATTCCAATATCAATTACTATACAATATACATTATATTTAAATGTAGTCTATATAGTTTTAAATACAATATATTAAATTATTTTATTTCATCATCTAAAGTATAAATGATATATCTAGTTAACATTATGCATGAATGGATTTGCCTTGCCTGAAAGTGACAGGAGGCAAGTCCATTTATGAATAAAAATAAGATTTTATATTTCATTTGTTTTTTTAACTTACTGACTTTGCTAGAAGTCTCGATTTGAAAGCCCTAATAACTTTGATAGAGCTAACAAGAGAGGCAAAACCAAGTGCAGTACCTCCACCAGCTCCCAATATCTGAAATAAGAATATGGTTTCAGTTTCTATCTTTACTTAAAGCTGCTCATACAGCAATTTTTCACTTACAATATTTTCATCATTTGGGGAAAACATTCTGGATACATTGTTTGAGTGTGTAACTTGATGTAAAATAGATGGGTCATCCCATATTACAATCTAAAAAACTGCTATAATGTGCAGATGTTGATGATATAGTACAGAAGAAAGTGACACTTTCCCACATGAGATACAATCAGTTAGTTGGCCAAAAAAGGGGTTAAACAAGATGTATGTTTTTTTTATTGCATATACTATATGTGTACTATATGCTATAAATATGTATACATCATTTCCAGTCTCATGAAAAATATTGCTGTATGAGTTAACTTCACAATTATTAGTATTAATCATGTTAATATTAAATAACTTTCAAATAGATCTTAAATAAAATATTTTATGTAAAGTTACAGAATAATGAGTCTTAATTATTATAACGATATAAAGTTTTCTTAATAAATATTTGTTATGAGCAGACTCTCCTGGTTCCACAATCTAATTTATTTATTCTCTGGTTTAATGTTCTAAATGATATTTTTGATATACCGGTATATTTACTGTATATAATTCTTATGCTATGAAAGGCTAACAATGTAACTCAATTAAATTATTTATTTTACTAGTGACATTTTTTAAAGGATAAGCATGATCAGATGAAAAGAAATAAGGAAAGTGACTTTTATTTGATATCTTGCATGCAAAAAAAACAAAACAGCAATCTTCCATGCTACTACAGCATCAGTTAGTAGTTTGACAGCATTCATTGAGGAGGTTTCTATTGTCATGCAATTCCATTTCTTTATTGATATGTGAATATCTACTTTCAAATTCTTGAATTCAACCATTTGCCTGATTTTCAAACAGTATATCATTTGTACATCTGTTTGTAGCAAGTGAGTGAGCAGTAAACAAGCATGTAATTTATATTAAAGTTGAAATGAAAGATATTTTGATGTATTGAATACCTACATATAAACCAGTATAGGCTAAAAGCCTTGTTTTGCTAGCTTTACCTGCCCAGTGAGTTAACATACAATAGTACTACCTGGGACAAACTGGCAAAGTGACCAATAAGCAAATATTTCTTGGGTTTCTGATTGCATCAAATCTTTTATGGAGAATTACAGGCTTAGCTTCTTCTCTTATATATGTTTATCAGACATTTAACCCCAAATCAATTAAAGTAGTATTGGTTTTCATGAGGCTGTTACTGTCTTTATTGATCAAGAACAATCTTAGAAGCCTGCTCTTTTGACATGAGCATTCTGAGGAGGGCCTGGGTACCACCTGTTGCTATTGATTTATATTGTTTGAACAAGCTGAAGTGGGCGACATCTGGAAAATGTAAATGGATCCTTCAATATCGTATCAAGAGTCCTGTTTCAGGTGAAAGGCGTTTTAATGATTTTTTTCGTCATGATTCAAAGATTATGTTTCCAACATCTGGCAAGGCTGGCTTCAACATAAGCTGTTCATATAACAAACATTATTGAATGTTAATATTTTAATGAGCTTTTCTTGATGTCATGGAGAAAATCGGTGGTTTTAAAGTCGTGTTCGTCTTATTTTGCAAGGTATGCTCTGGACAAATAGACCAGTTTAGTGTGACGCTAATAATTCAGTGGCCACGAGGTGTGCGTAAACGCGGGTTCTAGCGATGAGTAGCTGTCCGTCGTCACGCACCGGTACCGGTGACGTGGTGGGTCGCCGTCGGCCGCGCTGGCATTCCTTGGGTCTCCCCCGCCCCCCAGCAGGCGGCGCGATGACGACTGCCGTGTATGTCCGTATTGTTGAGCCAATTCCGATTCCCTCATCCGTGACCCGTTAACTGCAGAATTATTACCCACACTCGCGTCACCGATTCGTGATGAGCGAGCGAAGCTCTTTCTTCTCTCTATATATGGATATATATATATGTATTTGCTTTCGTATGGAGAGAAGCGGAGGGTGAGCTGGAGACGGGCGTGTCTGTCTGCCTGGATCCTCCCGGCTGTCTTAGTAACCATGCGTGGTCGGGGTCAGTCCGGCCTTGCAGACCGAATGGAAGTAGACTTTTCACGGTCCATGCATCCCAAAGGCAAGCGTTTTACAGCGGGATGGCGCGGCGGGAGTGAATAAAGCAATAACACGTAACCTGGTTAGGAAAGGCGCTTCTAAAAAAGTAGGCCTGCCTACGACTTTTTTTGTTCTGGTGCTCGCGCAATTAAACTCAAACTGGTATTTTCCATTAAATTATAAAATACAATGCCTTTCAGACTGCGTGGAATGTCGTTAATAATGCGCTCGTCGCGTATAAGGCCCCACAAAGCCCCCGGCTATCGCCCTGTAGTCGTCTCGACAATTCCTTCTTTACGAGATGGCATTTCGTTTAGATTGCTATTAATGGCGAGCCCGACAATAATAGAAAGGATTAATAAAGAAGAGAGGCTGAACCCTGACTAGATTAGGACGCGGGAACAATGGCGTGCAACGGGCCTGCCCTCAATGACAAACTGCCGCCACTCCAAGTGGTCTATCCTCATATAATTGCCAATCTGCGGAACAATAGCGCCCGCCGTGGATGTCTCCTATAATGAGGAACGCATCCGGTGTGATAAATAGGCTTCGTTATGAAGTCCGGACAGGAGCCCCACCCAAAATGGTATAATGGAACACCGACTCCGCGCGCACGTGTTCAGGGTCAAACCATGTCACATGCTAATTTGACTTGGGGGCGGTCTTTAATAATGTCGCTCGAGGGATATATATGTATATATAAATAGCCGTTTACGTCGTTTATTGTGGGCTTACCCGCCTGCAAGAATGGTAATTGAAATATTACGAAGCCTCCCGCCTAGTCCGTCCATCGTCAATGTTTTAGAGTCCAGGGAATCCCTTCTGGTCATACGCAGGCTACTGGACAACTGGATGATTTACGCCACCGTGTAAGTGCAAACACTCGGCTATTGATGGCTGAGCCGCAGTATATGGCCGTCGCCATCTTTGTTTGATCAAGGTCATGATCGCTGACCCCTAACTATCAGTGAGCGCGCCTACCGGGCATCGACCATCTTCACGCTTGACCCGTAACGTCACCATTGGCCTTCCAGTCCATCTATAGTAAGACTTTTACCAGAGCCAGAATGAGTTGGCGAAGCTGATAAAGCCGTAAATGCTTTCAGTAATGTAATGACAGAACATCGCGTCCGATGGGGCCACCTATTTTTCTCGAATTTTTAATAATAAATAAATCATCCGGTATGGGATTGGTAAGTAAACTGGGAAGGTTCTGCGGAAAAGCCCCCCCCCCCCCCACCCACCCACCCACCCGTTTTTCACCTCCGAAATCCGCTCTGAAGGAGTATCCATTTACCCGCTTTACGCCTCATATTCATGCTGGCCCGCTTGGTTTATTCTGTTTTTCCCGGCGAAACTGGGCATCCAGGGACCCCCCCCCCCCACACACACCAAATTTGTATAAAAACAAATGTTGAGGGGGGGGACGTATGGCCGACGTAACCGGTTACTTACCCCTTGCGACTGGGTCATGTATGGATCCGACTCTTTCCGGATGACTCCGTTCTTGTGTAAGTACGACAAAATATAAACGGCGTATTTATTGAGCCGCTTCGATGGCTGAACTTCACGCGTCCCTCCTTCTCCATCACCATGGGGGGAGACATCATCCTCAAATGTTACCTTCAGGGCGTTATCTTTGGTGTGTTCCATCATTAAAATAATCCAAAACAGCAACAGAAAGTCCCTTTTGAGTTTTTCAGATAAAACACGGTGCCATAGAGTTGTCTCTGATTCTTATGTCCGTGTCTGGATGTTTTTCCGTTGAGTTGCGTGCTCTCGTGTGGTCTGTGAGTCTGTGACGGTGGCCTGATATTTGTACGGTATTGGCTCCTGACCGTCTTGTAAGCTCATGAATCCTCCGTGAGTCGAGTAGATGTTGCTTTATCCGCCTGGGCAGCACGTGGTCTGTGTGTTTATCAGCTTAGAGAAACACTTTCCATCCATAGCGCCTCGCTGATCTCCCAACTGTGTGTGTGTGTACTCCGAGAAACCGTCATTCCGACTACATCCTTGCCGGTCGGCTCCATGTCTTGACAGTTTCACGCAAGCCCCCTCCACCAAAAAATCCCTGGCGGTTTAAGACTTTAAACCTTCACAACCGTTGCTTATTATCCCTGGCGTGTATAACACAACATTTTGTGCTGAAGTGTGTTGTAAACTTTTCCCCCGAGAACCCAACACAATTTATCGGCGATGTGCCCGCCTTCAGACCGGACCATTAAGTCACTGACGCTGGTGGTGGCACCGTCTTCGTGATATTTTAACCCTACGATGCCTGAAGGTGTGGGGTACCACCAGTACGGGACGCCCGTCAAACCCTTTGCATTTGATTATTATTATCTAGCAACGTCCAATATTACTTTAACTAAAATGCGGCTGCACATGAAGTCATAACATCTATATAAACAATAATAATAAAAAATTATCTTCGGATAAGAGTTTTTTGCGCTGTTAATTTGGGTTCGAATGCTAAAAGTCTAGTTAGGCGGGGTTGGTTGTGGGGTGGGGGTTGGGGGGGGGGGTAAAAGCTATCTTCAGAAGACCTACCACCAAACAATTTAAGAGCAATTAAGCTATACCGAAGCTATGATAGCAGTCCCTTTGCGCGTTTCGGTCGCGTACTTAAATGTGAAAGAGGAATAAGTGGGGTATCTATGTGGTTCTATGTGATGCTAGGCGTTTTCTCCTTGGCACCAGACGAGCGGCGAGGTTGCTCTTGACTAGCGCTCCCCCTCGTGGGCCCGTGGCGCACTACCCACAGGTGGTCCACATTTCTGTCACGTAAAACCTTGGTTGGATCCCGGATGGTTTGCTTTTGCTACCCACTACATTTAAGGGCCCCTGTGAGGGTGGGGCTTGGGGGTGGGGGGGGGGAGTGGTAGGGGGGCAGCATGGGATGAATAGCTGGTAGAGCTTTTCATATATGCCATTTTCCTTGGATGGCTGCGTAACACCATGGGCGCGGCTGTGATACTTTGTTTAAGGTGGAAATCTGTCTTCCTTCAATCTTTGTTGATAACAGGGGCGAGATTTTGATTATTTTCAGAATCTCTCTAAGCTTCTTTCCTTTGGCGCTCTCCCCTTTTATCGGAAATGGATCTTGGCGTCGCTTTCTAGACACGTGCGATGAAACATGTAAACAAAAAACGTCGGAAGCCCTTACGTGTTAACGGAAACACGGGCGCTTGTACTGTGGCTGCAGAGGAAGTTACGGAGGCATACGTTTTGTTGTGGCACGCGAAATTTGACTGTCTACCGTCTCTGGACTCGTGGATCCTCCCTGGATCTTACCGGTCTCTGGACAGATACGTGGATCCTCCCTGGATCTTACCGGTCTCTGGACAGACACGTGGGTCCTACCTAGATATTACCGGTCTCTGGACAGACACGTGGATCCTCCCTTGATCTTACCGGTCTCTGGACAAACATGTGGATCCTCCCTGGATCTTACCGGTCTCTGGACAGACACGTGGACCCTCCCTGGATCTTACCGGTCTCTGGACAGACACGTGGATCCTCCCTGGATCTTACCGGTCTCTGGACAGACACGTGGATCCTCCCTGGATCTTACTTGTGTCCGGACAGACACGTAGATCCTCCCTGGATCTTACCGGTCTCTGGATAGAGACTCATTGGATCTGACGTGTGTGGGGGACAGTATTTTTGTTTATTTGGTGTTTTTTCGTGAGAACACGAGCCGGACTACAAGACAAAACTGCTCTCGGTGAAAACTCCTGACACACAAACCGATCCCTGCTGTGTATTATGTCCAGTGACGATACATGGTTTGTGTGTTTGTGGTGCGTGATAAACGGTATGAAGCGCAAAACATTCAACTGAAAGAAACGGTTAGTCTGGCTTTGTGAGACGGTCTGGTTGGCAAGACAAGATGCATTAGTAAGCAATGCAATGGTTCACACTGTCCTTGCTATAATATTAATTGTACACACACGCGCCATGCAACGACGAGTCATATTATAAGTAATTATCGAATATCATAGAAACCATACCACAGAATTATATATCTCTCCATAACTCGGCATGACCCATGCATGTGTCGGTCGGATAGTGGTTTGTAGTTAGTAAAATTATATAGATACATGTATATACAGATATACTGATGCAGATAAAACAATTGCGCCGGTTGGCTTCTGCTTCTGCAAGAGACAGTTCGCCACGTGCCATCATAGTTCTGGCTCTGGTTGTCAAGTCTGGCTCTGGTTGTCAAGTCTGGCTCTGGTTGTCAAGTCTGGATCTGGTTGTCAAGTCTGGCTCTGGTTGTCAAGTCTGGATCTGCTTGTCAAGTCTGGATCTGCTTGTCAAGTCTGGATCTGGTTGTCAATTCTAACTCAAGTTTGACTGGGTGTCACGTTTGACTGGATGTCAAGTTTGACTGGATGTCAAGTTTGACTGGATGTCAAGTTTGACTGGATGTCAAGTTTGACTAGATGTCAAGATTGACTGGATGTCAAGTTTGACTGGATGTCAAGTTTGACTGGATGTCAAGTTTGACTAGATGTCAAGAGTGACTCAACTGTCTGATTCACATCTAGGATATGAGCCGGCGACTTTTATTCTGGAAGTCACTGCTTCCATCAGCACAGTGCCACCGGCGATCATCCATTATCCATAATTTGTGAACCAAATTTGTGTAATTTACCTGCCGACAAGTAGCCGTTGACAGGTGAGGCGTTGTTGTCAACCACGCACGTGCGTTTTTGTCCATAGGTTTAGATACACACAATCACATAATCGGCAAGACCACATCACAGCAAATCACAGACAATGACATATATATGTCTACGTCGTCAGCAAAGAACAATGGAGTAGGCACTTACCCTATCCGCCATTTTGTATCCGAAGCAATGATAAAACACATACAACTACTTCCGTTTGCCGAGGTGGAGGATCCCTATACTATTGATCCTCGATACGGCTGGGTGTCACCCCGCGCGAGGCGGTCGTTAGGGGTTCGAACTCCCTCCGATGGGGCGCAACAGGCGCAACACACTTAACGACCACTATGGCGGCTGCTCCCGATTGCTACTAAAACAGAAAAACAGATGCTTGGCCATCCGTCTGTCCCTCTATCCTGGTTCCAGTTGTATCCGATGGCTCGGGTGACAGCCTCTGCGGGATTGGTCTGCTGGCTCGGGGGGGGGGGGAGTACATATAAACCCGGGAAGAGGCTGGCCCCATGGGACGCCCTGCCCCTGAGGCCATGGGTAGCATGCGCCCACCTGAAAGTACTTGTTGGGAGCGGGATATCTGAGTAGTCGTAAGAAGTTTTCGATGCTTACCATACTGTAGACCAAGCAGATATGTTTTGACTTCTCTTGTCTTCTATGCGCCCTTGGGGGATGTGTATGAGGCCACGGGGAGACTCGCTCTCACGTAATGTCTCGTTCCCGAGGTATACGACAACCTCCGAAACTCAATGATGACCTCAATCGCGTCGTCCCATTGCGAATCCTACGACTTCCACCCTCCACCAACCCATTTGCCTTTCTGCTCCTATTCTTCTGCTCCCATTCTCTTCACTTACTCCCTTCTCATACTGGTTTTCTATTCTGCCGCCTCGTGGCTGTGAGTGAGTCCCAGGGCATATGCAGCAGCGTTAGTGTTTGGGGCGGACCGGGTTATTTGTGTAGGTGGTAATCATAGGTGTGGGAGGGAACGGTCTCTGCCAAATCCCGTTTGAACAACAGAGGACAAAACCGGCTAACGGGATCTGTCTCATCCTGAGGTAAGCAACGAGGGAGGTGGGGGGGGGGGGCAAGGCAGGTGGGGGAACTAGGAAAAGGGAGGGGACAGACTGGGGGGAGGAGCGAGAGGAGAGGACACGGAGTGAGGGAGGGAACATGGACTGGGGGAGGAGCGAGGGGACCGGGACTCAGGGAGGGGACAGGGAGGAGAGGAAAGAGGACAAGGACTCGGGGAGGGGACAAGGACTGGGGGAGGGGACCTGGACTGGAGGAGGGGAGGAGGGAGGGGAGAGGGCAGGGACTGAGGGAGGGGAGAGGGCAAGGAGGAGGGAGGGGAGGAGACAAGAACTGGGGGAGGTGCGAGGGGAGGGGATAGGGACAAGGACTGAGGGAGGAACGACGTGGGAGACATGGGTGTGGGAGGAACGAGAGGGGGGGGGGGTTTAGGATAGGCGTGGGGTAGAGGAAAGAGAAATGAGAAGCAGAAAGGTGGTGGAGACGAAGAGGATGGTGTACGCCAGGAGAGTTAATCGTAAGCACGGTGGGTTACTTGTTTGTGGGGGGGGGGGGGGGGCAATTTTCCATGTACTTAGGGTTAAAGATGGGCGCCGAGCCTAATTATTTGGTTTTTGACAGGTAGCAGCTTACCAGGCCTGGGATGTAGAATACGAAGGCCCGGTAGGCGGAGCAGGGGGGGGTGGCTGTGGACCAACCAGGGGTGTGGGTAAGTGTAGAATCAGGGTGGTGGGTGTTGTGGGGGGGGGGGGCGCTACACCAGGCCTGGTGTATAAGTGACATAGTGTCGGCAGGGAGGAGAGTGGGGATGTCGTTTAGAACAGGACGGAGGGGAGGCGCTCTCATCCAGACTGAACCTCTTTCTTCTAGCCACCCCCTACCCGACCACTCACAAGCCATACTTGATTTACTGCAGTATATCCTCCGTCCACGCTCCGAGACTGCTCCCTCCCCTCTCGCCACCTCCCCCTCCCCCTCCCACCCTCGTCTACCCGTCCTCACCCTTCGCTCCCACACTTTTTAGACTATAATGCCGCCCCCACCACCTGGCCGCATTCACGTACGGATTTTTACCTGGTCAAGGAATATAATACACACGATTACTGATAAAGGGTGGTTAATAATATAAAGGTCATGGGACTGTCATCATAGAATATTGGTAACATATATCCCACGTTGCTTTAGCATAGATGAAAAATTCATAATTAGACGTGCTGATTTCAATACACGGTGATCTCATGATATAGTTCAGCTAGGCTCCGACTCCAACCCCCCCGCCCCCCCCCCCCACCCATCCCCCGCTCCACCACTTCCCATCCACGCCGCCAGGTCATGCCCAGAGTTGTTTGCTATGGGATCAACGTGCCTGATGTAGTCTAATGCCAGGATGTAGTTTTTCTATGGCCGCGGGTGAATGTCCCTGATAGATGAGACGTAGGTTCCGCGTATGGGGGGGGGGGGGGAGTGGGAGGAAGCTTGGGGGCGTTTATTGACGGTTACTGATGGGCTCCGAAATGCTCATTAACCGGAAACGGGACCCATCCGGGGCCTGGGAGAGGCCGATAGGGCGGCAATGTTCCGCTAGGTGGCGCTCCGCCTCGTCCCGTTCCGGCGCTCGTCAAAAAGAGGCCACTTCCCCTGCCGCAGTACATGCACCCCTCTCGCCCCCTCCCCCCCCCCCCCCGCCCGCCATGAAGGCAAAGTAAAGGGGGTGGTGTGGGGGCGGTGCCGTCGTCTGGGGTGGCCAAGTGTGTCTGATGGGAGCCTTCGAGTTCGGGGAGGTTCAGTGTGTCGTAGGTAGGTGGGGGTAACGAGATTGGGAGTGGTGCTGCTACCAGGCCGGGGTGGGGGGGGGAGGGGGTTGGCGCTTGGGGTGCGGAAGGGGGTTCCCTCGTGTTTATGGGCCTCACGTTACTCCTCGCACTGCTCTGGTGGCCTGCTTCTCAACTAATCCGTTCTCTAATTTTGTGGTTTTTGTGCTTGTGATACTTGTTACGCTGTTATATCGCCGGTGGGCTGTGAAATAAGCCTGACCAATATAGCTTTTCAGCTACGCGATAGCCCCAGTGGCTATCCGAGACGCAACCTTTACGACTTTGCTCCCCCTCTCCCCCTTGCCCCCTACCCCCTGCATGGCCAACCAGTACCTTCTTCCACGCCACCATTCCTGTTTATCGCTTTTCCTTATTGCTCATTTCCACTCCCCGTTTTCTCTACTCTATTCTACTCTCTCCAACTCCTGTCGGCCTCTCTTCCCATCTCTAAAGCTCCCGACGTCTTTTCCCCACCTGCTCATCCTTCTACCACCCACTACCTCACCCACATCCACCTGCCGAACTCCGCTCTCCTCCAACCCTGACGACGTGTTAGTCACGACGGGGTAAATTATGACATTCCCAACAACCTCATTGCCGCTTTCCTTGACCCTTTGCAGTCTGAGTGAGGTCCCACTTCACCTGTTCACAAACAGTGAGGTGTGCGGCGCCCGGGTGGGCTGGGGCAAAGGCAGCCGGGTTGGGGCTGGGGCAAAGGCAGCCGGGTCGGGGCTGGGGCAAAGGCAGCCGGGTTGGGGTTGGGGCAAAGTCAGCCGGGGTGGGGCTCGATATATAAATACACACGTGGAAAAAACACACTTTTTCTATTGAAGTAGTATGTAAGTGGGACCTCTTGAAGGCCCCATTGGGGTCCAATTAGTGCAGGCCCGGATGTATTTATATTTATGAATAGTTTAATATAAATGAATAAACCGATTCGATAAATAGAATCAATTCTGAAATATCTATAGAGCGTACATTGAATGGCAAGGTTGCTGGTACTGAAACATCTACGATACATTCGATTTCAAGGTAATTATATACAGACATATATACAGTTAAACCGCATTATATCGACATGGTGGAGTCCTATGGTCAAGAGATATGTGTGTTATATTCCTGCTGCGAAATAGACCGGGTCTTCTTCAGGCCCGCTGTCGGGGCATCCGATGAATTGGATATAAACTAATGTATTAATTAAGATGGTAGTGACATTTAGCCCCAGTCGGTATACCGATAATTTATTGTCATACCATTTTAATGTACACCACTTACTTTCCTTGGTATCGGTGCGTCACGCGGAGCGAATTTAAACCGGATATGCGTGAGTCATTAATTATTATGAATTCGATACGCGTGTGATATGATCATAAAATAATTCAGTTGTGACGGCATTTAGCCTCAAAATAAACCTTACGAAGGCTTTAGAGCAGGTGGCAGTTTTTGTTTTAATATGATGATAACCATTGTAGCTAGATTTATTGGTCTTAATTAATACGATAATGATATTGCCCTAATCCTATCTTTGTTAACTTTGTATCACCTTCCTGGATACGCTGAATGCCTTCAGTCAAACACTTTATTATTGCATTACTCTTGATGCGATTTAGTAAACGTAAAGTGACAATGATTTATTGCTTATTGCTATTGACGTAGTTCTAGATCTGTGACCTTCATACTTCAGGTTTCTGAGATTTGTTACTGGAAATAAATGCATCGGCGAAGCAGTTTTCCTTGTAAAATAACTGTATACACTTGGGTGGGTATATTGTGGGCGGAGAGTTTACCACCCTTCGCTGACAGAGTCATGGTCAAGAGACTGGGGTTGCCCTTGTTAATCCCCATATAATTCACGTCTGTGACGCTAGCATGTTCTTCAACCCGCTCAACGATGCTGGGGACCCACTCTAGCCAGGGCCTGAATACCGATTCATGCGAGCCTGCCATTCTTTAACTTCATCGCTTACATTATAATCCTTGAGTCTTGGCACTGAGCACCCGTGTCAACTTGAAGGGCGTGACGTCATCTGGAAGCGACCAATCGGAACGCGACATGTGGCTAATCGAACCTCATTGACCTCACGTTGTTCTGGCGAAACCTGACATTTCTATGGACAAGCCACAGGTGCCTCCAGTTTTTTTCATCCTCTGGCTTTGTTTGCTCATATGGAAAATATTTCGATTGGTTTCAAATTCTCAATGCTCTGACTGCTGAAGCGTTTTATACCTCGAATTATATTATATGAGGCGCCCCGGGGTCTGACGCAGCCAGTCACGTGACATGCGCCTTGGGGTCTGCCACAACCAATCAGGCGAGATTCGCCTTGAGGTCTGCCACATCCAATCAGTCGAGAAGTGCCACGTGGCATTTTGTACTGAACTTGGCGCCGCGTAACTAACTAATCGACAAAAATAGAGCCGCGGAGTCACTTCATATGTGTATCCTACCATTAGTAATGCGGTTGTCAGACAGCAAACTACTCATGGCGTTGTTTTAATTCTATATATTGCGCAATATTATCACTATTTCAAATATCAGATAAATTCCTGCATTTCGACTTTACAACACTGTCCCCGCCTGGCTCTTATGTCAGCCAACTAACTGAGCATTATTTTTGTGGTTGCCGTGTTGTTAATGGCACACGTTTGCCAGCTTGTATCATGCCAGGTCAGTGACCTGTGCGTAGCTTGATGCCGTTTTATATTTGGTCGACCACTCCCGTTAAATATGGACGGTCGGTCATACATCTCATCAGCGACAAAGGCTGACAAGCAAGTTAGACTTTGCATTATGTATTCCCTATCCTGTACGTCAATGTACTCATTAATTACGCCCCCAGCCTGGTGGCAATCTCTTGTGCGAGCATCGCTTTAATTTAGCTGCACGTGGCCAAGCCTATAGGCCACTCTGTTGACGACAAAGAGAGCCATCCATCCCCCACCCACTCATTCACCCACGCCCGTTACGGGCCTCACCCCTTACATGTTGGGTCCCTCCATCTAACGGAGACCGGCTAGAGGCATTGGCAATGTCTGTGGCTGGAGGCATTGGCAATGTCTGGTTGAAGGCTGCAGGCATTGGCAATGTCTGTGGCTGGAGGCATTGGCAATGATTGGCTGAAGGCTGCAGGCATTGGCAATGTCTGTGGCTGGAGGCGTTGGAAATGACTGGGACAGGATGCGTTTTGTTCGGCGTGTGCTCTCCCCCATCCTTGCCACTTACTCTCTTGTTATAACGCGACCCCCCCCCCCCCCCCCCAACCCACCAACCACCTTCCTCCCCTTCCCTGCCCTCCGCCATACAACAATATAATGGCTGCTCTTTCGCGGGATTTTTGGAGGACAACTAATATACCATAGAATGTCACTTGTATATAATTTACGTAGCTACGACGTGTTCTATAGCTATTATTTTCAAAGAGGTGGTTTCGCTAATGGAGTGTGTGTGTTTAATTGTCATCATATTGACGCCAATAATACTTACCTTATTCTGGAATTCCTCGTGTTCTGTTGGTTCTAGAAAGAGGGAACTATTTTCAATGTTGTTAGCATATGTCTGTCGGCCGATGGTTTTACCATGGGAGTATGAGGGGAGAGGTGTGTGTCTGGGTTAGGCCGGGATTGGGTGGATGGGGTCCAACTATCATGTCAGAGCCCACGAAATGCATTGTTATAGTAAATGCTAGGTGTGATCTATACGTGAGCTCTGCTGCAACAATGGTCCACCCTGACATGGCAGAACGACCGTGGGGGGGGGGGGGGGGGGTCATCCTATATGGAGACGAACTGTCAAGACACACCGTATGAATATTTCAGAATATTGCATGGATGAGGACACCAGTGAGGTTGTTGTCGCAGCTTTTGACTGGGAAGCGAAACTTTGATGGGAGAATTTGGTGGATATGTTGGTCCTGGCACACCCGGCCTGCCTTCTGGATAGTCACACGTCACCAGGACGTGAATGGACGGTTTATCATTGTATTATGGCCCCGAAACGGCTGTATCCACACGCTCCTTTTGCCGCGCATCTTACATTTGACGGCGTGAGCCAATCGGAACCTTCCATGCCCACGTTATGCCTTGATTAAGAACCCTACACGGCCACTTTCCTATTATGATAGCAATGCTTCCTTCATTAATGAACGCTAAATAACACATCATAACATGGCAAAGGTCCGTATACATTTGTGACTCATTTTAAAAGTATTTTTGTAGAAAACAATTTGGTTTTCGCCACGCGCGCTTTTCAGTCGTAGTCATCGGATTTCGTATCTGTGAACCACAGCTAGCGGTCAGATAAATATCTTTAGTCCATGTAGACTAAGTAATTTAGCTCCATCATTTGCGGGCGTCAGGTAATGACTTTTTCTTTGGGTAAGCTTTTGGTTGTTATTGCGACGTTCTCAACAACGTACATATGAAGGGTCGTCCCACTTACCTCACTTCTCTCGGATAGTAAACTGGAATCTCTCGACCGACAATACTATGACCTTCAGTCGTCACTTTGTGGTAGTCTGCTTCTGGAAGAAGGGACAAACCAGACATTTACCACCTTGCAGTCAAATTCATATGATGCTGAGAATAAATATTTGCTAACGAACGATGGACGAAGTGAGAATAGTTATTAACTTAGGTCTAGACTTAGTTATATACAGTAAACGTAGTGTAATATTGCTTAGGTTAGGTGATTAGAATCTTTGTTCTTCTATAAAAGCCACAAGGGCTTAATAGAATTTATGTTATAACATAAATTATATATGTTTCCAATGTTGCACGTGTGGCCCTAACAATTGAATTGACTTGAATCAAATCAATGAGTTAGCCCTATGTACCGGATGCGATGGCGGTTATCATAGTAGCACGCCGGTGACTAGAAACTAGTAAAGGATTGGGGTTTGTGATCTACAGTTTCTTTAAACTGCTTCCGCAAAGTGTAAGTAGAAGTACTCTAACTGTAACTGCAAGGATGTACTTTCTCACGCCAAGAGGAGGGAGTTACCTCCTCACGTGGCTCGACTCCTTGCATCCGCTCGGCCAGTGCCTCAACTGTTACTCGCCTTCAAGCGTCTCTGGGGATAACATGTTTGGGGGCCCGTCATACTCTTATGTTATGCCTGTCTGTAGGATACGTGGTGGATGTATGTTATCCATGCTCAGTGGGGAGTAAAGGTTGATCCTTGGCCCTCCCTGGCTGGTACAGACCCTCATAACGCGCTCAGTTGAACGGTAACCGCAGTTTACCGTGTCACTTGCTATCAGTGACAGCGATTTCATATTAAATTGACATCCGCTAATGGATCTAAATGATAAATTATACAATTTTCCCCCTATGTATTTATGTTTTACACCATTTGAAGAGGATTATATACTGAGCTCAAAAATGAAAGAAATTATGTATGTGACCATTCACGTTAAAGAACTAATAACATTGAAAATTATAAACATTAAGGGGAACGAACACGTTGGTAACACGTTCACCCTTGACCAGCCAATGCGTTTATGTCGTATACGCCATGGGTGATGTAAACCCTGATGTCCAACTCCGACCGCCTATGCTCTCTGGATGACGACTCTAACTTACTGGTTGCGACCTTCACCCCCCCCACCCCTCCTCCCCCCTCCCCAACAACCCGCTCCCGCACACACGACTTCTCCATAAATTTTTGTTAACAGATCACCAGATATTCTCCCGCTAAAATTTACCGCCCCGTTACTGCTGGCACCGCGTTGGCCTGTTATCGGTCGCCCCCTTCTTAGCCGAGGCACTACTCTTGTGTCCATGCACTTCTTGGGAGGAGGAGGAGGAGGAGCAGGAGGAGGGGTGGAGGGGGGGTCCGGGCATCAAGCTCCCACCTTTACCCCCCCACTCTCTGTGGTTTGGCGTATTTTTAGTGGCCCCGCACCTCCTGGGATGTGAGGCCCGCGTCTGGATAGCGTATGTAATATTTTCGGAAAAGAAGAATTTGCCGTTGGTTAGTAGTGTTCGTCATTCTCTGGCGGTGGCAATGGCGCTCTTTAAATAACGATCAATGTTTATGGCGTGTAACCCGTTGGTCTGTTTGCGCCTGAAGGGTTCTTACCAGGGAGGTACTCCATCACCTGCCGTATGTATGTCGGCTGTTTATATAGGGTGTGTGGCGGTGGGAAGGGGACAGAGGATGGGGGAGGAAGGGCGGCGAGGGGGGGGGGGGTGGGGGGGGGGTAGTTTTATGGGATCGATGCTAGGTGCAGGAATCAATGCTCGAGTTATCTCAGTGGCTGGAGTGAGAAGACTGACACAGCATGTTCTTAACCGTGCTGTGTGGCATATTTCGATACTTAGGGTATTTATATAGCCAATTTACTGACACCAGGCTTAGCAAACGCACATATATTCATCGTTTTCTATGTATTAATCTTTCTATCGGCGTATTTATATCATCAGAAATGAAATGAAATATTTGTGGATCAGTATGCAAGTGGCGCATAACTGCACAAACTGGCAAAGAGAGCCATTTATTCATGCTCCCACAAGAGATCACACCATTCCCTTCTGTCATCTCAAGTGCTGTTTTCAAGTTAATACATCGCCCCCTGACCCTTGACTGCCCATCCCCCGCCAGGCCGGTTTCCAAATACCACCCCTGAGGCCTTCATTGAGAAGTGATCCTGGTCACGGCACCAAAAACTGGAGCTGCGAGAGGATACCGCCCCTGAGAGCTCCATTGAAAAGTGATCCTGGTCACGGGCACCAATAACTTGACCTACGAGAGGATACCACCCCTGGGAACTTCATTGAAAAGTGATCCTGGTCACTGCACCAAAAGCTTGACCTGCGAGGGAACCGCTCTCGGCTTCTTTACCGCCGCGGGCCTCGCTTCCGGTGCCCGTCAGCTGGCCTCTCATCTGATAATCGGGGTCGGCCATCGGCAGCCCTGTATGGGAGGCCCAGAATCACCTCACCTTGTGTTTAATCAAAGGTTACAGGCAGGGCAAGCCCGTTAGGCCCATCGCACCTGGATCGCATTCATCTTTTCCTACCCCCCCCCCCCCACCCTCCCCCCGACTCCCACACCCCTCCCCACTCCCACACCCCTCCTTACTCACACACCCCTCCCCACCCCCACATCTCCCCCACCCATACCCACACCCGAGGGTGCCCGACGTTTGCCCAAGCCCGTTGTTCTAGTAATGGAACCAAGCCCCCGTTGTCAGAGGTCGCTCGCCATATATACAAGCTTTGCATGGTGAGGTCGCGCTTACAACATCTGGATATATTTCCGTCTATAAATGTCGTGGTGCGGTGAATTCGTTTTATCTCGAACCCATTACATTAGATGTATCCAATGGTGGCGGCCGGGAAGCCCACCCATGCTGGCCGGCGATCGGCGTCCCCCTCCAGAGGGTGAGTGAGGCGGGCTGGATGCCAGGACAGATTGACCACGTCACGTAATGACGTATATGACGTTAATCCGCTACATATCTTCCATTGTCTTCGCCGGCGGCGTCAACAAACTCAATACTTTAATGTTTAGAAGGGAATCTGTCTGCTATTGTAGACATCTGTTCAGACGGGCAGGGGCATCCCATTGTAAACTTATGTGTGGTCTATTCATGGATATGTATGTGTGTAATGACTTCAGTAAACCCTAAAACAATTCCTCCTGTTTATACTTGCGTGATGCTGGAATATATTATGCACGCTTTGAAGACAAGAGAATCACAACTCGTGGTCTGTTTCTATGGCCCGTTTGCTATTATTTTTTGCTTTAACGACTTTCCGAACGCTGAAACCTTGGCTAAGGTCACCTTGATGGACCGGTATATGATGTACGCAACCGTTCATTTATGTTTTGGACATCCTTTGGCTTCGTGTGCCAGCATGCACCAACGGCATTGTCTCACTTTTTATGACTAGGCGGGCGTTTTCCACGAGGTAACCTGTACGGCAATGGTGGGTGCGAGTTTATTTAACAGTGTGTGATGGCTTGCCGGGGCTTGCCAACTCCCTTGCATGACCTCAACCCTGGGGCTGCGTCCCAATGGGGGTTAAATACAGGCTATTAACGGTCTGTTCTTTTTATTCACGTTTCTTCGACTTCCCACGACGCTGAAGGGATTTGAACTGATAGCTTTAGCCCGAGGCTAGTTAGAAGAAGAAAAGGAGCCGAGTGCTATCGAAGTTTGTCTCCACCTCTCTGGCACACACACCCACCCCTCGTCGTTGGGGACTGCACGGCATGCTGGAAGCCGATAATCTCCTCCAACTAGTCGGTTATGATTTAACGCACCCGGGCGGCATTGCTGGCGAGGTTTCCCCGGCTAGAACAGAATTTTCCTCTTTGTTCCGTGCATTTTAAGATAAACGGCACCCACAACGTCACCTGAAAAAAAAACCCGGGGTGAGCCTCTATTGTGTGGAGTAAGCTCTGGTCTCTGTGGCTGCGTAGCCTGTCGTTTCGGAGGATGTTAAGCTGCAAATCCATCGTCTTTCGCAGACGGACGGATGCCAATCACTATGTGGCATGCAAATACCAGGTTTTTTTGCTTCAAAGTTACCTTCGGGAATGGCGGTTTCGGGTTTATATCAACCAATAGCTTTGAGTGACAGCAATTTTCTTAATTTTTGCTTCCCTGATGTATCCGCTTCATCGTTAAATATTGAAGAATAATGCCGAATGGCAAAGTCGTTTTATTGGCACTGTCATGCAAAGGCTTGGTTTCTATGAAAGTCTCAAGTTGAATATCGAAGTTGCTCAGACATCGGATGTTTAATCGATGAGATATAGCTGCCACATTACAACTCCCGTGTTAAAGCTGCCACATTACAACTCCCGTGTTATAACTGCCACATTACAACTCTCGTGCTATAACTGCCACATTACAACTCCCGTGTTATAACTGCCACATTACAACTCCCGTGTTATAACTGCCACATTACAACTCCCGTGTTATAACTGCCACATTACAACTCCCGTGTTATAACTGCCACATTACAACTCCCGTGTTATAACTGCCACATTACAAATCTCGTGTTATAACTGCCACATTACAACTCCCGTGTTATAACTGCCACATTACAACTCCCGTGTTATAACTGCCACATTAAACTCCCGTGTTATAACTGCCACATTACAAATCTCGTCTTATAACTGCCACATTACAACTCCCGTGTTATACCTGCCACATTACAACTCCCGTGTTATAACTGCCACATTACAAGTCCGTGTTATAATTGCCACATGACAACTCCCGTGTTATAGCTGCCACATTACAACTCCCGTGTTATAACTGCCACATTACAAGTCCGTGTTATAACTGCCACGTTACAACTCCCGTGTTATAACTGCCACATTACAACTCCCGTGTTATAATTGCCACATTACAAGTCCGTGTTATAATTGCCACATTACAACTCTCGTGTTATAACTGCCACATTACAACTCTCGTGTTATAACTGCCACATTACAACTCTCGTGTTATAACTGCCACATTACAACTCCCGCGTTATAACTGCCACATTACAAGTCCGTGTTATAATTGCCACATGACAACTCCCGTGTTATAACTGCCACATTACAACTCCCGTGTTATAACTGCCACATTACAAGTCCGTGTTATAATTGCCACATGACAACTCTCGTGTTATAACTGCCACATTACAACTCTCGTGTTATAACTGCCACATTACAAATCCCGTGTTATAACTGCCACATTACAAATCTCGTGTTATAACTGCCACATTACAACTCCCGTGTTATAACTGCCACATTACAAGTCCGTGTTATAATTGCCACATTACAAATCTCGTGTTATAACTGCCACATTACAACTCTCGTGTTATAACTGCCACATTACAACTCCCGTGTTATAACTGCCACATTACAACCCCCGTGTTATAACTGCCACATTACAACTCCCGTGTTATAATTGCCACATTACAAGTCCGTGTTATAATTGCCACATTACAACTCTCGTGTTATAACTGCCACATTACAACTCTCGTGTTATAACTGCCACATTACAACTCTCGTGTTATAACTGCCACATAACAACTCTCGTGTTATAACTGCTACATTACAATTCCCGTGTTATAACTGCCACATTACAACTCTCGTGTTATAACTGCCACATTAAAACTCGTGTTATAACTGCTACATTACAAGTCCGTGTTATAATTGCCACATTACAACTCTCGTGTTATAACTGCCACATTACAACTCTCGTGTTATAACTGCTACATTACAATTCCCGTGTTATAACTGCCACATTACAACTCCCGTGTTATAACTGCTACATTACAATTCCCGTGTTATAACTGCCACATTACAACTCCCGTGTTATAACTGCCACGTTATAACTGCTGCTGTTTGTTTACAGCCGCAGCCGCCAGACTGAAGCTGCTGTTGAGCTTCGCGGTGGGAGGTCTGCTGGGCGATGTCTTCCTGCACCTACTTCCGGAAGCGTGGGCCAACATCAACCCAGGTAAGACACGTAACCATCCGTCACAATAGCAACCCTGGTAGAGTGCACGTGTCGACCTGTCACTATAACAACCCAGGTAGAGCACGTGTCCGCTCGTCACTATGGCAACCCTGGTAGAGTGCACGTGTCGACCTGTCACTATAACAACCCAGGTGGAGCACGTGTCCGCTCGTCACTATGGCAACCCTGGTAGAGTGCACGTGTCGACCTGTCACTATAACAACCCAGGTAGAGCACGTGTCCGCCCGCCACTATGGCAACCCTGGTAGAGTGCACGTGTCGACCTGTCACTATAACAACCCAGGTAGAGCACGTGTCCGCCCGCCACTATGGCAACCCTGGTAGAGTGCACGTGTCGACCTGTCACTATAACAACCCAGGTAGAGCACGTGCCCGCCCGTCACTATAGCAACCCTGGTAGAGTGCACGTGTCGACCTGTCACTATGATAACCCATGTAGAGCACGTGCCCGCCCGTCACTATGGCAACCCTGGTAGAGTGCACGTGTCGACCTGTCACTATAACAACCCAGGTAGAGCACGTGCCCGCCTGTCACTATAGCAACCCTGGTAGAGTGCACGTGTCGACCTGTCACTATAACAACCCAGGTAGAGCACGTGCCCGCCCGTTACTATAGCAACCCTGGTAGAGTGCACGTGTCGACCTGTCACTATAACAACCCAGGTAGAGCACGTGTCCGCCCGTCACTATAGCAACGCAGGTAAAGTACGTGTAAGATATAATTATCGACTATTTGGGTAAGTTTGTCAGAACTATAACCCATGTGTACGAGATATAGTGTGTGGCGAGCGCTGTTAATTTGAACACCTTTCGTTAAGAATGTGCTACATATCATCCTCCACAACGACCACCGCAAATGAAGGTCTCACATATGTGTCGGACCGCCGTGGTGATCAGTCTTGGTAGACAGCATTTAGACTGCGATTGAACATTAAGCATAGGGCTTCTCTCTCTGCCACCGCTAATGATGCGTCCCGCCCTAACATCCACCTCCACCCACTTCACCTCCACTCCCATCTACCTCCACCTTCACTCTTCACGACCTCCACCTCCACCCCCTCCACCCCCCCATCGATGGCCTTTACCCAGCTCATGAGACTTATAAATAGTTATCTGGCATTTCGGTAGCCGCTGTCTCCCTCAGGCCCCGTGAGGGTGGTCTGTTGGGAGTGGGGGTTGGGGTGAGGTCAAGGGCGGGGTGGGGGGGCGCAACTCCTGCTCGTTTGGTCCCCGTAATATTCAAAGACCAACGTAGCGAATTCCCATCTGTTTTTTATCTAAACTGATTTTGTCTCATCCAAGATGCAACTTGTACAATAAAGAACCCGTATGTTGAGCTAATAAAGAGACAGGTCATAAGGGGTAGGCCTGTCTGCCTGATTTTACAAGTAAATACGGCCACAGGGTGGCTGGTTAGCTCATTCAAGATCCATAGACATTACTTCATGTAGCGGTTCTCCATCTGAAATATTGTGACAACGATGAAGAGACGATGCGTAGGGTACGAGTCTCACATAATGACTAATGATGCGTTACTTCTATGTAGACGGTAACATAACTCATCCTTCTCGCATAAATGTGTACCCTGGCGGCCTGGCAGCGCTATAGATCCAGATTCATTCAATTAACAGACGTCATTGAGACGCCCTCGCGACTGGCTTCCATGGAAACACGTGATGCCACGAGGTACCCCTCATTGCGTATTGATTGTCATGCCCTCGCGACTGGTTTCCATGGAAACACGTGATGCCACGTGGTACCCCTCATTGCGTATTGATTGTCATGCCCTCGCGACTGGTTTCCATGGAAACACGTGATGCCACGTGGTACCCCTCATTGCGTATTGATTGTCATGCCCTCGCGACTGGTTTCCATGGAAACACGTGATGCCACGTGGTACCCCTCATTGCGTATTGATTGTCATGGAACCAATCGGAATTTGGAACGAAAACAAATAGGGGAAAATGACTGACTTGGCAATCATATCCATAGGAAACTCCCACCCTGCCCCCACGCCGCCCCCAACCCCGCCTCCGCCTACGTCCCCACCCCCAACCCCGCGCCCACCCCCGCTCCGACAACATCAAATATACCACATTTGATTTTAATTTAAGATTTTTTATGAATCTTAAGAGTTTAAAACAAGATTACTGACAGGCTGTATGATATGTCGCCCATGCGAACGTAAAATATACAGTACGCTTTATAACTACTGCAAGATAATCATATCGTAGTGTTTAATAGTTGTAAAGTTGTATTCAAAGTTCGGGTAGCTTGTGATCTATTGCAGGAAGATTTGTTGCTGGATCTCTATTATTGTGATGGGTGTTTTTTCATGTCCTGTTATTACAGAGAAAGCCCATGAAGAACACAGTCGGATCGGCCTCTGGGTCTTGTCGGGTATCTTCGCCTTTCTCATCATTGAGAAGGCCTTCCCTGACCATGATGACGACGATGACGAGGAGGAGGAGGAGGAGGAAGAGAATGAGGCGGCGACGGAGGTGAACCACCTGGTGAGTTACCGTCCTCGGTTTGCGACTTACATGCAACTAAAACCGGTTTGCCCAACGGTCTCTCATGGGTGTGTGTTCGACAGCAGAAGAATTGAAATGTATTTGCCAAACTGGCTGTTCCGCACAGGAATCAAGACCTATTTGCCAAATTGGCTCATCCGCACAGGAATCGAGACCTATGTGCCGAACTGGCTGTTCCGCACCGGAGGAACCGAAACCTATTTGCCGAACTGAGTGTTCCGCACGAGAAAAATAAAAACCTATTTGCCGAAATGGCTCTTTGACAACAGGAATCGAAAGCTATTTGCCGAACTTGCTGCTCGACAGCAGGAATCGAAAGCTATTTGCCGAACTGCCTGCTTGTTCGATACTAACTGAATCGAAAACTGTAACCGAGACCGGTTACTCCGAAGCCATGAATGAAGTCGACCGATAGCTCAGTGGGTAAGAGCGCTCCCATTGCGCGCTCTGGCCACCGGATGGCCTAACTGTGGTTCGCGCCCCGCTGTGGCCATGTCTGTGTTGTCGCAGGATAAAGATATCATGTCTTTCTTTGCAAAGAGTAGGGGGTTACGCCGGGGACATGGCTCCGCTCTTTCGATCATTCTCGCATTGACGCGATATGACCAGAATTCGTTAAAGCGTCCTGAATATGCAACCAATCAACCGAAGCCATGAATTTACCCAAAGGAGCATATTCCACGGTCCATCTTCCATGATCGACCCTACGAAATGGAGTGTTGTAGAAAGTGTTACGCACGAGTAATACGTGAGCTAATTGGAATGTTGATGCTGAATAGCTTACCATCCGGCCACCGAAACGATCAAGCAATGATCAGTCGATATCTCGCCTCTGTTTTTGTCTTACATCTGTTACTTAAGAGGACTTAGACAGGGATGTTCCGCCAGATGGTCCACTGCGAGCATTGTTTGATAGTCCTTTCCATGGATTGCGCTATTTCTACTCAGAGAACAAATCTTAAGTAGTAGCTCATGAACATAGAAATAACCGAATTGCACTAACGTCCCGTTTAACCCAATGCAACTGCATGGAGTTGTCTTCATATGCGTAGTGGTCCAGTCAAAATATAAAATTCATACCCTAAATATATCAACGTATGTGAACTACAGCTGATAATGTCGATTCTCCACGAAGAACTGAGTGAAAATAACCAGAAAATGCTCACTGAATGTGTGTGCAATCGCCCATTTGTGACATTATTGCCTAACTCCCCGCCATCCGGGTATGAATCAGTGACGATGGCACCACTAGTGTGACTATTATACGTACCGAGGGATAGAGAGGCACAAACATGTGTGAAGATAGGTATATGTACGTACCTAGCTACTGGTAGGTATGTGTTTTGTACGTAGGTATTTACGTAGGTACGTATGTGATTTGTAAGTAGGTACGTATATGTTTGTCTGTACATGTGTACGCGTTTGAGTCACTGTAATTTTTTTGGATACAGGTATATTGGTACGACGTGTTAAGTTATCCTAAACAGATATGATTGTATTTAAAAGTGTGTCCGGCTCTAGACTCTAAGACAAAACTAGGAACGATGGTGCGTGAAGGGGATTGAGGCCCAGTGAAGCGGTGATAAGCGCCGAGACGGGCGCTGTGTATATCTGAGGGCACTTCACGGGGACTTTACTCCCCAAGCTCCCCATGCCGTCTTCAAGCCATCCTGGTGTCTGGCCGCCCCAGAGATATGGAGTGCTGCAGCTGTAGTCTCCATCAGCTTCGGCCTGAAGACTACAATGCCGTGCCGCAGTTGTAGTATGTCTTCATCCCCCCCCCCCCCCCGCCCCGCCCTCCCTCACTCCCCATACCTTTTTTTTTGTACAGGACTTAATCGTGGGGATCTCGCTCCCGATGGGGTGGGTAAACAATGGCGGTCGGGGGCCTAGGGTGGGTGGGGGGGGGGGGTATCGGGGGATGGGTAGCGGTGAGGTGAGGTGAGGTGAGGAGGGTATGTCAAAATGCGAAGGCTGGCTGGCCTAAACCCGGCCAGGTACTCACTCACTTACGTAAACTCTCAGTGGTGGTAGACGTATCGACAAACTGTGTTTAATCGGCGTCATATGTATGGGTTGGTGGGAGGGGTTGAAGGGGGGGAGGGGTTGAAGGGGAGGAGGGTGGGGCTAAGGTGGCTGCGTAAAAAAATAGTTCTCTTTTAAAACTGCGTGAAAGCTTTCCATGTTTTTATGGGTCATATTTTGATCTGTAAGTATGATACTTTAGTGTTACCTTTATAACCAAAGAAACAGGCTGGATGACTCGTAGCGTAGTTTTAACCGCTATTTTTTTCCCACGCGGTGGCTGGGTTGTGGATCTTCACACCAGTAACAGTTTACTCTGCCACATGCATCATATTTTACTTCTGCTTTTACTGCGGCATTGCTTTTGCTTGTTTCTATTCTTAATAAGAAAAATCCCCCAAAAAATATCTGGCCCATGAAGTTTTCCCACTTATGTAAATTTGCTCTATAGTGTTTTATGAGAGGGGAGGTTTTGAGGCAGCTGCGAAAGCGGCCTTTGGTTTCATTCGTCATCGGTGCGTGCGTTGTCCTTCACGCCGTGGTATACCATGCCCAGGGACCTCCAGGCCAGACCAACAGGCCACCCGCCTTTACCACGGCTTATGGTTCACGTCAGTTCGTCGCCCTTGTCGTAAATGGGGCCTAAAACCCACGCGTGGAAAATGCTTTATCTGATGCACCTGTAAATTGGTTCGTTTTTCAGCGGTTTGTGCTGTTCATGTAGTTGAGAGCGACGGTTTAAGCTGTATTTGATGTCTGTTGGTGGATAAGAGGAGGGTTGTGTGTTCCGTGAAGAACTCCAGATTTGTTGGTAGGCCTCCAGTAATTGTTAGGGAACATTCTAAAGGAACAACCTTCCATTCATATGGGCTTCTGAAGGTCTTTTGCTATCGGTAATTTCCGTGGTTTTCAATATTAACCGCGAATCTGTCGTGGCGGTATGGATCACGTATTACTCCATTTTAATGCCAACAACCAAATTTCTAGACCATCACATTACAAATGGACCATCCAAGACAATTTCTTTGCCAGAACATGTAGACGACATAACATTTATACGCGAAAGCGTTATTTGGCGATTAAATAATATGTTCTTTCCTTATTTGGAAAGCCATTATCTCGGTAGAAATTAGCTTAAAATATTTACAACAACAATGGAGCAGGATAGGCTAGAGGTTAGTAAGAGTCTAAGTCTGTCCTTATTGGAGCTAAACGCGCCGTTTCTCATAATGCTGTTGGGTTTGGCCACATCTCACTCACCCAGATACTTTGGGATGCTCGGCATTCTTAGTCTCTGACGTCATTATCGGATCCAGATAGTAGAAGTACAAATACATGTTCTAGTTATGACGTAGCGAGCGTCTCTCTATACCCGCTGTAGACTAAACCCCAGACAAGTACGCTTCTTGTCCACACGGGAGCTAAACAGTTAAATGACTCTTAATTGCTGGCGGAAATGCTTGATCGCCAAAGGCAAATGTGTTCAAGACCAAAAAAATACATCAAAAGGAAGCCAAAGAAACGTTTGGGTTGCTTTTCTGGAAGTTAAGGCGCTGCTCGAACATTTCACTTCCCACTGGTGTAATTAACACCAACGCCGGTTGTAAACGGATCTCTCTGCAAGTTCTCGACATGCCCCTGGAGGGCGTTGCTATGACAGTGGTCACGTGTGCCGGAGCGCGCCCCTTGCGAAGCACGCGCAGACATCGGCCCGAAAGGTAAACCGCACAGTTTCCGCTCCGCCCTGCGTCTGCCCAGAACTCTACTGATAATCAACTCCCGCCGAATGCATGGGTTCTTGAGGAACCAACAGAAAACCGATCTGTTTTATCGGGCAGTTAACGGGAAAGGTAAAACGTCACTGGATAGCCCCTATCTGCTACCTGTCGTTTTACCTGCCACAGTGGCTATCTGCTTTGGAGACTGCGACTGAACCGTCGTTTTTCCTTTTTGGGCACAACAGCGTCAGACCGCAGCTCTGTTTTTCGCCTCGTTTTTTCTTTGATTGATGGATGGGTGGTGTTAACCGTTTCCGTATTCTTCGACTACTAACTATTCGGGTAAAGGCATAATACCACGCTGTGCCTTATGACATCTGGGACTGGTATGTAGCGTAGAGTCATTTTGTTTGCAGGGTGATTGTTCCATGTCAAGAGATGCGATTGGTAATCATGAAATGATTGGCATATCAGTTTTTGTGAATGGCTCCGATATGGTTGTAGCTTGGGAGCTGCCTTGCAGTCTGGTAAATGGGTTGGAGCCCCGCTGTGGTCATGTCTGTGAGGTCGCAGGATATAATACAATGTCCTTCTTCGCAAAGAGTAGGGGGTACCCCCGGGACATAGCTCCGCTCTTCCCTTCACTCCCCGTTGGATGCGATATGACCAGAATTGGTTAAAGCGTCCTGGATGTACAACCAACCAGGCTGGTAAATGCTATCATCTAGCGATTTTTTAGAAGCTGTTATAATGCTTTTGGTTATATATTACGCTACAGTCTTGGTGAGATATTCCTCGTTTAACATTCAGCTCATCGCGAGGAATTATACATGCAAAACCCAAGACGGCCGATTGTGAACAAATCGAGAGAGCATTTTCCTGTTTTCGGTGTTTTTCTGTTTCAGCTACTTCTGCTTGGAGTACCTATATCATAAGTAGCAGCTCATGCAATGATAGGTTTGGGGTATGAACTTTGTATTTGACTGTATTCAAGGCTGTTCGTATAGACGACAGCTGGGTTGTACAAAGATGCATTCGATTAAGTCAAATATATGTGCAAGTTAACTGTAATCGACTTGACTGGTATCCAGTCAAAACCATACCCTAAATATACCAATATATATGAACTGTTACTTATGATACAGGTATTGAAGAAGACATGGGTTAAGATGTCAGAAATACTCTTAAACGATGTTTCAGATCGACCAGCAGGGCAGGCCTGTCAAATTCCCCTGTTACACATCAGATTATCTTCGGTCAATGAGCATTCTGACCCCCCCCCCACCCCCCTCACACCGTCACAACCTTGTTGATTCTGATCCCATGTCACTCTGACCCTTCCCCCCTCCCGCCTGGTACAACGTGACGTAGCCTCTTGCGGCCGAACGAACAGCGGTTACATGTCTTCACGACATCGGGAAGAATAATTTTGGATTTTAGCGGACCGGCCTCTGTTTCAGCATAGCTTACGTAATACTCATTCATGGCAATGAAGTGACAAGGCGCCTACGTGAGGCGGTCGGCTGGTGTACTTACCGCTGGTTGTAAGAGGTGTAGATATAGCGCTGATTACGTAGACATAAATCTCCGTGCTGGGCAGATTGTCAGTCTCAACGAACGGGAGACGGCGGGACGGGCGATAATAAGGCGCTTGACTCCAGTCTTGTCTACCACCCGAGGAGGGGTGGGGAGGGTGAGGGAGGGGGTATGGCACTGGGCCCTAGACTCCTGTCTTGTCTACCACCCGAGGAGGGGTGGGGAGGGAGGGGGTATGGCACTGGGCCCTAGACTCCTGTCTTGTCTACCATCCGAGGAGGGGTGGGGAGGGAGAGGGGTGTGGCCCTGGCCCCTGGACTCTACCACCCGCAGAGGGATGGGGGATGTAAGGGTGGGGGTGGTAAGGGTGTCGACGCCAGCGTTGTCTACCACCAGAGAGCGGTAGAGGTGAGACGGTTGCCAAGGTGAGGGTTAAACCACGGCGCCTTACCGCTATCCAAAGCTAGCGTAATCCCGAAAGGTTGGGTGGATGGACTTCGTGAAGGTCACTGAAACTTGAGGTCGAGGCCGGGGTGGGTTCGGGATTGCGTGAGCTGCCAAAATCCCGATAGTGATGTGATGTAGATGGGCGGCCGGTCTCGACGGGAAGGCCTAACAGGTCTTCGTGATCCTTTGAATCCTGAACGCGTTATCGGCGGACAACGTGTCGGGAGCCGTGCGGTGGTCACTCCGGGCCGCCGCGCTGAGCCAGAATCACTGTCAGCAACGACGCTTGGGAGGCAGGCCAGCAGGACGGCGTTGGCACTGAGGCTCACGTGTGACGTCAACACTGACGCTAACGGGTGACGTCGACACTGACACTAACGGGTGACGTCGACACTGACGCTAACGGGTGACGCCGACACTGACGGGTGACGTCGACGCTGACGCTGACACTGAATTGCGACGTCGACGCTGACACTCACACTAGGTTGCGACGTCGACACTGACACTAAACTGTGACATCGGCGCTGACGCTAGGTTGTGACGACGACGCTAGACTAGTCTTTGACACTAATGCCGACACTAGACTTGTAACGCCGACGATGTGACGTCACCGATGACACTGACACTAGACCGTCGTGTCAATGTCGCTGACACTGACCGAATGTTATCCATTAATATCCACAATGTACTGTTATTGACATCCTAACACCGAACTTGAAATACGGGGGTTGACACTATTACCGTTAAAATCACACTACATCTCACCCTACGCACACGTGACCGCCAGCACAACGTATTCCGGCTTTGTCCATGCCATGTCTGGGGTTGCCTGGGTATTAAAACCGAGACTTTACGACGGGATGTGTGTGAGTGTCTGTCCTTAGCAGACTTCCCTGGGTCTGATGTCCTTGTTAGATGGTGATCAGCCCCTTCAGGAAGTCATGACAACTCCTCTCTTCTCCGGCATGTACGCCCTGTAACCTGGGTGTCAAGTGGCGCGGGCGTGTGATAGGGCTGCCAGGGGAGCAGGGATTTCCCTCTTGTTTGCCAATGGGACTAGATCTCTGGGGATGGAATGCTCTTCACTTCACGTAGTGGGCACAAAGACTGCCCATGGCGAAAAAAACTTCCTGCGGGATAAAATAAAATATCATAATAACACATTATTGAAAATGTTCTTTGTTAAATATATAATATGTACAAATTAAACATATATCAAGTATATCAAGTATATTAAATGTGTACCACATATATTAAATGTGTACCACATATATTAAATGTGTACCACATATATTAAATGTGTACCACATATATTTAATATGTACCACATATATTAAATATGTGCCACATATATTAAATGTGTACCACATATATTAAATGTGTACCACATATATTAAATGTGTACCACATATATTAAATGTGTACCACATATATTAACTGTGTACCACATATATTAAATGTGTACCACATATATTAAATGTGTACCGCATATATTAAATGTGAACCGCATATATTAAATATATACCAAATCTATTAAATATATACCAAATCTATTAAATATATACCAAATCTATTAAATATATACCAAATCTATTAAATAATCATTTTAGTTGATTGCCCTGATTGTGTTTAGGCGAGGAGGATGCGAACGCACTGTTCAGCCCAGTCACATCTACAAGTCTATTTCACTCTTGATTTATTTCGCACACAACCCCAGCCTACACCAGTTCAATTCATCCATGGACGAATGATGTATCGAGTGTTGTGAAGGGACTTGGAGCCGTGTAATAATATGGCCATGTGGACCAGGAACTTGTTTGTGTTCCTCCCGGCGAACCCGGCTGATTTCCCGTCCTGGAGGGCTGACATGTTTGCAAGCCGAGCCCCTCCAGCGCGCATGCGCGATGCCAGATTTATTTGGGCAAACATTCCGCACTCGTTTGGAGGGGATGTTGTACCCACACCTGCCAGCGAGACAGTAGGACGGACGGGCGTGTTGATAGGGACACTGTTAGCGCCCAGACAGCTGTTGAGCCCGACTGGCGGTCCCAGTATGGACGCCAGATACCATACGCCAGACCGGCCATTCTGCAGGCGTTCTGTGCAAATCGTCGTGCACGAGTAAGATCCCATGACCTTCTTTGCAAAGAGTATGGGGATATTCCCCGGGACATGGCTCCGCTCTGCCATTGGTCCTCACCATTGAGGCGATGTGACCTTCATTGGTTAAAGTGACCTTCAAACCAGACCAACAAACCACCGACAGTCTAATATGTGCATCTATTTGGTGCATAATTCTCCCGACCCCCCCTGGTCCGGTTATCGCTCGCCCACAACGACTGCTGTCGATGGCATGTGCTGCAATATGGAGCCAGCCCTAATCTCGTTGCTTATGGACCATACACCATGGCCTGCAGCAGTATTGTGTTTTGCCCACGGGGTGCGTCATACTTCCCATCGGTGGTCCTCTCACCCTCTTGTGTCTATCTTCTAATGGCTTTATTAGTTAACATCTCCTACCTTATTGAATGATCCCAGCTCCCCGCCTGTGTGTCCTCTCTATCTTGCGTAGAGAGGGCAATCCAAAGAGGGAAGTCAGAGAGGTTTATTAGGAGTGTGTGATGATGGCTGTGTGGTTCGGGACGTTACTACTCCAGGCAGCGACACTTTACATCCAAGTGGCGGTTCAGTCCCACCCCAGCAAGGCCAAGAGACCTCCCATGCCAAGCATGAAAACGCCTCGGGACCCGGCCAAATACCTCCGATTGCCGATGGCGGTGTATTTACCAGCAATAGCTTCCGGCAGCGGCTGATAAAAGCCTTGTCGTGTCAATTAGTTATATCGACGTCTGTGTGCAGTTTTTGGCGAGCGACAACGATTCCGACAACGAAATACCGGACGCGCCCTGCAAAGAAAAGGGAAGAAATGCTGATGGTGTTATGATTCAGTTCCTGTATATATCAATATGGAGCCCCCGGTTATCGCCCGGTAGCGCGGCGTGGCGTGGCTTGGGAGATGGTGGCATTACCACTTCCGGCCTCGATGGCTATATACCGAGCATTGACCATGGCGGCCAGAGTCCTATCAATTCATAGCGTAACGCGAATATGGGAGAAAAAAAGAAAGGGATTAATGCTCCATCCACCCCCCCCCCCCACCCCCCAACCCTCTTACCCACCTATCTTGCTCTCCTTGGTCGCCACCGCCAGAAAACTTCAAAAATCAAAGGATTGTAAGCCGAGATTATCGCTGGGATCCGGCCATTTGATTTACAATTCGTGTTACACAGAAGTCTTTAGGTCGTTTGGGAAATGGTATGTGGTGAAGCCCATGAAAAGCCATGGGCCGGTCTGTAATAAAGACTACCGCAATCTGTGTAATAGGTAATAATAATAATAATAATAATCATTAAGATGTCCATTGCTCCCCCATTGCATCCAGATTGATCTCAGTATGGGGTCCAAAACCCCTGGACACTTTTCTCGTTCTATGTCTGTTTATTCCGCTTATTGTTTCTACTCTCACCCCTGGCTACCAATACATCACTAACTACATCTCCCACAACCCACCTACTCAAGCCTTTCTACTGTATGAGAGCTCCCATGTGAAGCTGAGCGTAAGTCACTTCCAAGCAACAATGTATATATATATATATATATATATATATATATATATATCCTGCACACCCCCCCCCCCCACCCCCCTGAACCGCGGACCGCATATACATATTTGACGCACGTCTTAGCAGAGAACATCGCCATCAATACCAACGACCATCCGCTTTCACCAGACGAACAGACAGAACTGGTCCACCGGATGGCTGAAGCCGATTCACTTCCGGTTCACCCCCTGACGTCATAGGCGTCCCACGGACTTAACCTGTGTTGCACGATGAAAGACAACAATAGTGAATCTTGTTTATATGAGGCCCCTGGGGGTGACGTTGGAGGTAAGACGCTCCCGTCCCTCGCCCCCTCCCTCGCCCCCTCCCTCGCCTCCTCCCTCGCCCCCGTCCCCATAACCCCGACCCCCCCCCACTCCTGCTCTGTTTGAAGCGACCGAGAGAAACATCTGCCCGGACACTATGTTACCGTGCGAGACGGGTGATCGTGGGGCCTAGAACTGGGCAGTGTGGGAAGGGGTTGAGAGGGATACGTTTGTGGTCCAGAGGGGTATGTTTGTTGTCCATAGGGGTATATTTGTGGTCGGGAAGGGTAAGTTTGTGGTACCCCGCTGGCATGCGATCTTGCAACGACATTGTTTTGTGAATAGAGTGGATTTGGCAAACCGTGAGAAACGATAAAGTAGTGATTGTTTTTCAGTGTTCACGCGGACTGGCCTTTTATCGTTACTCACGATTTGCAGTTTTTACCCGTTTCACAAGATCGACCACATTTATTGACAAAGCAAAGCAATTTTATGATGTAATTATTGTGAACTTCCCAGTAAATTATGTTGTCTACAAAGGATCCCCTCCCTCCCCCCGATCACCCGCCCGTTGCCCTGGCAACGGCCAGGGCAACCTGTGTACCCGATCCGTTTTGTTACACACCTAGCCTTGATCTGTATTCTGCTCAGGTACCTAGTGCGTAAATACATATGCACATTCCTGGAATTGTGCCCGAAGCTAGCTCTGATGGTAGCTGACATAGTGAATGGCACAGTGGATCAAAGCTGAGCCTACTGGGTTCCAAACCCTGAAGCCTAGCTTATCGCCCGTAATAAAATGTTTTTATTGAGTTTATTCTTTACAGTTATTTGGCTGTAATAAGTATCATTTATATTAGTTAAATTGGGAGAAACGATATTAGAGATCATTGGCAGAATCCAACCATGGTCTGTGAATGACATGGTTGATTTGTTTCGGTTAAAAGTTATATTCGGATGTGCATATATCACCTGCCCATTTTTACTCTTACCGGACACGAGCTGAGGACATCAACTTCGTCTATCGCATTCATTTGCAGATTAATGATTTTATTCAAAACCAACTTTTTACTATGCTAAGATACTGGGTCTTTTTGTGAATTCGGGTAAATGTTATAAAAACTAAATTTCAGCAATGTACACATATGTTATAAAGCTCCCATTCGCTAGGAGCCGAAGGCAGAAAGTGTTATAATAGGTGCTTCTACGAAACTAAATGTCAGCATTGTACACGTGTGTTAGCAAGCTCCCATTTGCTAGGAGCCGAAGGCAGAGTGGTGTGTTATAAAGGTGCTTCTACGAAACTAAATTTCGGCAATGTACACGTGTGTTATAAAAGGTTGTGCGAAACGAAATTTCAAAAAGGCGATAGAGGAGAACATGGAACTGGATTATTGGCCGCTCTGGATTGAGATGTAGTGGAGATATTCCGTATTATCGTGGCCGCTCCATGTCAGAGACCCCAGCACCTGTCCCGTGGGATACTTCTTTTGAGTTGATTGAATGCTGTTAGTGATCCTGGTTGTGTGCTGAGGAGGGACGCCGGAAGTGGAATACTGGTGGACGCTTGATGGGAGGGGATCACACGTTTCGCCCCCCCCCCCCCACCGTCCCTACGCCCCTCTCTCCTTTCCCCATACACATCCACCCACACCCGCCCCTCAGGTAGCTGCTATCTTGGCCCTGTAAAAACTTCCGAATCCCCCCCCCTTCCCCCACATACACACACATCGCATCCAACGGTGGACCGGGGGGGGGATTATTTCTCCCTCTCTCTCCCCTGACTGACCTGACCTCAGTGTCAAAGGGGCGCCGAGTGAGGAGGTCAGGCCCGGTTGGGACGGACGCCTCTTGCCCCCAGCACACAACCCCAACCCTCTACACCCGCCATCCTGTCGGCACCTACCTCCCCCTAGCCCTTGCCCCAGACTCCGTGGTTGCCAACGCCTCTTTCACCTGCCTGTCGACTGGCCCCTGTGGTGGTGAATCTGCCTGACCCTGGTTTAGCCTAGCTATTCCATCATTCTGAGAGGCAGCCGGTGGATCCACCCCACCCCATGCCACCCCTACCCCGCCCCACCCCACCCACCCCACCCCTCCCACACCACACACCACACCACACCACACCACCACTTCACCCCACCCCACATCACACACCACCACACCACACCTACCCCACCCCACACTACCGGGGCTGGATTGGGACGCCAATGGCAGTTCCTACAAGGAATACAACTACTTAACACAGGTCCCGGTTTGTGTATAAAAACGCGTGAAGTGTAATGTAATTAAAACCCCGAGAGCGTAAATTTTTTTCAAATTACATCATTTAAAACTATTCATTTGCACTTAAAGGAGAAGGCACAGGGCAAAAGAGTGCTGGCCGTTGGTGGTAGCTCAAAATAAATATTCCTTCATCTCTGACCGATTTTTCACTCCAGAGTCAATTAGCGATAAAAAAATATCATGTTGACCCTTAAAAGTTTTTTCGTCATTATTTGGGACTAGATTTAAACCCCTTAAATACTTAAAATGTTTTATTCTTGACTGTGTATGGACATTTTAACACAACTTTTCCTGATGGGAGTTGTTTCGTTGACGCTTGCCTTGGTAAAAGAGGGTCCGCAGAGAAGATTGCACATTTTTCATGTTAGAGCCCACGAAATTCATCATTATAATAAATGGTATGCGTGAATCATACGTGAGCTATGCTAAAACAATGGTTCATCGCAACAAGCCATGGGAGAATGAACTTGACTTTTGTCACACACACACACCCCAGGATCTTGTAGCGGGATGACATTAAACTGGTTACCTCTCATATTCTTTGGGGTATATTGATACAATATAGTGATTTGTGAACCTTGTGCGTCTGAAGTGAAATGTTAACAGTTTTAGGCCACTTCTGCGCACATCAAGGCTAGGACACGTGGACCAAGATGGCTAGAGGAACCATACCCCAGGCACAAGGGCTCGAACCCACGACCAATTGATCCACCCTTTGCTCGGGTCGCTTGCCAACTCAGCTGGAAAGACTTCCCTCTTGCACACGTCTTTGCACAACCGTTGGAAATCAACGTCCGTCTGGCCTCCTTCCTGATCTGGACTCCTTCCTCCTCTGGCCTCCTTCCTCCTCTGGCATCGCCTTTCCTTTAATGTGATTGCTAGCACGTGTTGTAATAATGAACCCCCTGTCTGCAATGACGTGTAGAGCATGACGTAGTGACGCCATAGCGACCGTCCTCAATGGCAGCCTTTCTCCGGGGTAAGCAGTTTACGTAACGGAGAGCCAGCCGAGATCCTCCCGTCATTATAAAGAATCCTAGGCTTCCCATCTCTCTGACCTTTGCCTCCTGGCTCCGGGTACCCGGTGGCACCGTGGGTATGGCGGCGAGGTGGGAGCCCCCGTGGGTGAGGAGGGAGGGGGGGAGGGGGTGAAGCTGGGGTGGAACTTAAGGAGGTTAGGGCGACTGAGCTGAAGCGTGGAATCGGTCTTGGTTTTTTTTTTTTTCTCTCTCTCTCTCTCTTGCAACACTTGATGCATATCTAAATCCACCATTTATCGCTCGTCACCTTCTCTGCTACCCTCCCATCATCCTCCCGAGGATCCATCTCTCTCTCTCTCTTCCCCAACGCCCCTACCCTCTACCCTCACCCACCACCCCTGCTGTCTCACCCCACGTCATGTCTGCGTCAAGCATTGCTTAGTGTAGAAATGCGTGTCGAATTAGTCATGCATGCGGCATGCCAGGTTCACGTCATTACACTAGTGGCTCCAGCTAACTGGGCCTTGATCGCACAACGCTCATTGCATATTGTGATGCCCGGACACCCCCTCCCCCCCCCCCCCCATACAGCGGGAGTGAGAGACCCGCGCGGAAGCCGAAGTCGAAGCGTGCTCACGCAAGCCTGGCTTCACAAGTCAGTGGTCTAATTAACAAATGGTGTGATTGTTTCATGTATATTTAACTTATAGCTATATTTTAGTTGATTCCTTGGATCTGTTGGGCTGAATGTTAACCCAAGTGGCGATAATAAGTGTAACTGGCTGATGAAGTAATTGAGCTGAGAGATATTCGCGATTTCTCTGCATGTTATGCTTTCTAGGAGTACCTGAGTCTGTCTTAGCAGTCTGCGACCGTATGTCCATATTCCGGGAAGGTTTCTCCACCCAGTTTAAGGTCCATGCGCCCAAAGGTTGCCTTGGACAAATACTTGCATGAAACTCTCAGTACAAGACATCGGGCTTCACCATTTTATCAAACCTGGACCCAGCAGGCTGGTGGTAGCTTCCGAAAACTGTGTGTGTGGGTTTGAGGGGGTTGGGGGTGAGGGGGTACACGGCTCCTCTTCCTTGCCATGGACACGCTACCGAACAATCATAATCCACGTGGGAAACTCAGCTGTTTCCTTGGGGCCAAGGGCAAGTTGGCCATACTATGTTGTATATGAGGCCTACACAATATAATATGGCTCTTACAGCGAGATATGGTGGAAAATACTGCCTGTCCTTGATCCTCGATTGATGAACTAGACATATCCTTCGATAATCTTCTGATAATCTCCTGATAATCTTTTGATAATCCCTGATGTCATTTAGATCATATGATTAACTCCGTGGGAAGGACTAGTGGGATCAAAAACGTGGCACCGGGCTGCTCTGGGACGCGTAGGTCACAGAGACAATCAGCCAAGAAGTGCATCTGGCACAGTTGCTCACACGAAAAAAACATCTGTCGTTATCGCTCGGGATATCTGGGAAAGTGATTCGCAGGAATCGTACATCTGGCCCCTAAAACATGCCATTTGCCACAATCGCTCACGCAAAGTAATGATGCACAGGAAGAGGATATCTGGCACAATGACGAGAAGAACATCTGGCACAATCACGAGAAGAACATCTGGCACAATCACGAGAAGAACATCTGCCACAATCACGAGAAGAACATCTGGCACAATCACGAGAAGAATATCTGGCACAATCACGAGAAGAACATCTGGTACAATCACGAGAAGAACATCTGGCACAATCACAAGAAGAACATCTGGCACAATCACGAGAAGAACATCTGGCACAATCACGAGAAGAACATCTGGAACAATCACGAACAGAACATCTGGCCCAATCACGAACAGAACATCTGGCACAATCACGAAAAGAACATCTGGCACAATCACGAGAAGAACATCTGGCACAATCACGAGAAGAACATCTGGGACCCTGTTCCACACTGTGGACCGCCAATCAGACTCGAACCTGTTCCGCTCGCCTCATATTGAGCACCCTACCCTTTGACCCGCCAGTTCGGCAGTTCGCACGGGAGTCTCGTTAGCTCAGTTGGTGATCTGGTTAAGCTGCAGATCAACAGGTCGTGGGTTCGAACCCCGTGAGCCCCTGCATCTGGGGCAAGTGTAACCCAACCCCAGATCGGTGTCTCCGGGGAGGTTGCTTTGCCCAAGTTAGCAGCCTTCATAAGGGGAAAAGCACACCCGATATTTTTCGTTTCGGTATTTAGTACGACAGGCCGTTCCTCCCGACTGACGTCATCCGTCGTTGAGCTGGCGTTCCACGTGCTTGGTTGTACCCTTGACGACGGGCCGGCTACTTATCTCCGGCAGATATGCCGCCGATGCGACCTGGGGTCCACTCTGTCGCTTGCTTGGTGGAGCAGACTCCGGGTATTTTCTTTATCTGACAGTGGTTATAATTCAATAGGGCCGCAAAAAAGCTTGGGTTTTGCCTGCCCCGTTTTTTGTGAAGTGGGCTTTTTTTTTGGCGCGAGAGGAAAAGATACCGGACCTCCCGAAGGTTGTCGGTGAGAGGTTTATGTCACCGGTTGGGCATTACAACACGGGATAAAGAGCACCGGCTCCGCTCATCACGGCCAGTCCTCCTGCCTCCAATCCTACACCTCCGCCTGCCTCAGTCACCGTCTGATCAAGAGCACCGGCTCCGCTCATCACGGCAAGTCCTCCTGCCTCCAATCCTACACCCCCGCCTGCCTCAGTCACCGTCTGATAAAGAGCACCGGCTCCGCTCATCACGGCCAGTCCTCCTGCCTCCAATCCTACACCCCCGCCTGCCTCAGTCACCGTCTGATAAAGAGCACCGGCTCCGCTCATCACGGCCAGTTCTCCTGCCTCCAATCCTACACCCCCGCCTGCCTCAGTCACCGTCTGATAAAGAGCACCGGCTCCGCTCATCACGGCCAGTTCTCCTGCCTCCAATCCTACACCCCCGCCTGCCTCAGTCACCGTCTGATAAAGAGCACCGGCTCCGCTCATCACGGCAAGTCCTCCTGCCTCCAATCCTACACCCCCGCCTGCCTCAGTCACCGTCTGATAAAGAGCACCGGCTCCGCTCATCACGGCAAGTCCTCCTGCCTCCAATCCTACACCCCCGCCTGCCTCAGTCACCGTCTGATAAAGAGCACCGGCTCCGCTCATCACGGCAAGTCCTCCTGCCTCCAATCCTACACCCCCGCCTGCCTCAGTCACCGTCTGATAAAGAGCACCGGCTCCGCTCATCACGGCAAGTCCTCCTGCCTCCAATCCTACACCCCCGCCTGCCTCAGTCACCGTCTGATAAAGAGCACCGGCTCCGCTCATCACGGCCAGTCCTCCTGCCTCCAATCCTACACCCCCGCCTGCCTCAGTCACCGTCTGATAAAGAGCACCGGCTCCGCTCATCACGGCAAGTCCTCCTGCCTCCAATCCTACACCCCCGCCTGCCTCAGTCACCGTCTGATAAAGAGCACCGGCTCCGCTCATCACGGCAAGTCCTCCTGCCTCCAATCCTACACCCCCGCCTGCCTCAGTCACCGTCTGATAAAGAGCACCGGCTCCGCTCATCACGGCAAGTCCTCCTGCCTCCAATCCTACACCCCCGCCTGCCTCAGTCACCGTCTGATAAAGAGCACCGGCTCCGCTCATCACGGCCAGTCCTCCTGCCTCCAATCCTACACCTCCTGCCTCAGTCACCGTCTGATAAAGAGCACCGGCTCCGCTCATCACGGCCAGTCCTCCTGCCTCCAATCCTACACCCCCGCCTGCCTCAGTCACCGTCTGATAAAGAGCACCGGCTCCGCTCATCACGGCAAGTCCTCCTGCCTCCAATCCTACACCCCCGCCTGCCTCAGTCACCGTCTGATAAAGAGCACCGGCTCCGCTCATCACGGTAAGTCCTCCTGCCTCCAATCCTACACCCCCGCCTGCCTCAGTCACCGTCTGATAAAGAGCACCGGCTCCGCTCATCACGGCCAGTCCTCCTGCCTCCAATCCTACACCTCCTGCCTCAGTCACCGTCTGATAAAGAGCACCGGCTCCGCTCATCACGGCCAGTCCTCCTGCCTCCAATCCTACACCCCCGCCTGCCTCAGTCACCGTCTGATAAAGAGCACCGGCTCCGCTCATCACGGCAAGTCCTCCTGCCTCCAATCCTACACCCCCGCCTGCCTCAGTCACCGTCTGATAAAGAGCACCGGCTCCGCTCATCACGGCAAGTCCTCCTGCCTCCAATCCTACACCCCCGCCTGCCTCAGTCACCGTCTGATAAAGAGCACCGGCTCCGCTCATCACGGCAAGTCCTCCTGCCTCCAATCCTACACCCCCGCCTGCCTCAGTCACCGTCTGATAAAGAGCACCGGCTCCGCTCATCACGGCAAGTCCTCCCGCCTCCAATCCTACACCCCCGCCTGCCTCAGTCACCGTCTGCAGGTTGACGGGTGCGAGTACCTGTGGTGGGTCTGCACTGCATGCCCCGTAATCTGCCTTACCCCCTCCCCTCCTCCCCCGTTGCTCCCCTCCCCCTTCCTCCTCACCCCCTCCTTCTCCTCCTCTCTATCCCTTCAGTTCCTACCTCTCTTGGTTCCTCTTCCAAGTAAGCATCCTCGAATTCGGTTATTGTAATAAATGTCTGGTTATGAGTAATATGTGAGCTAAATTGAAACAATAGGACCGGCCTGCACGAACGTGGATTTGTCTTGCTCAGGTGGCGTTTGGTTTGGGCTGGCCTGGCATACCACACTGAACAGCAGTCGTGCGCGCTACCCACTGGGCCACGGGGCGACCCCCTCACGGCATCCACAAAGGCGGAACCCCGGCATCCACGCCACACTCTCCACAGTTATGCTCCTTCCGACTGACTGCGCTATCAGGTTAATCAATCTCTGCTGTGTGTATACCCCGATAGGAGAATCAGGTAATTAGAGGCGCGTGTGTCGTCAGCTAGTTACCAATCCGGGTCAGATACACAAGAAGTGCCTTCAATCACTGCCTCGACCACAGCAGCGACGCCACAATGCACTTTATGGATACTCACTGCAGCTGGTACCCGCCCTAGCTCCGCTGGTAACCGCCCTAGCCCTAACTCAGCGGGGACTCGCACTAGCTCAATTAGCAAGCAAGTCGTGCTGCCGATCAACAGGTCGTGGGTTCGCGCCCTGGTACCTGCACCTGATGCATATGTCCTCCATCCCCATGTCATTGTCCTTGGAGGCTTCTTTGCCCCCTTAGCCTTCAAGTGCACAAGAGTTTATTTTCAGGCTTGTTCCCTACGGTGGTTCTACCACACCAATTTGTGCTAGAACTTATCTGAGAGACGTCTTTTCTTGGTTTTTCTTTTCGTTTTAGACGGCAACTAGTGATTCCTTTGCATCTTTAGATGTAACATCCTTCTCTGCTACTTACTCTATATTGTAATCTCCGGGACCACGGCTAACCGCCGCCCTGCGTCAAAGCCCAGTTTTTACTTCCGTCGGGCTTGTTACCTGCCCTATTATCGCCCTTTTGGCTGTGCGTGGTGTCTGCCGAGCGCCGTTCGCGTTAAGATAACGAGGCGTCCTGAAGACGGTTGCCGGTTATCAGACCCGTCAGTCCCCAGTCCCACGTAACTCAGGGCCAGGTCCTGTCAATCACTCAGCAATCTGCCGAAACAGGCGGCTCCATCGTCCATCTGCCCTCCCTCCGCCACTCACCTCTCTCTCTCTCTCTCTGCATTAGCATGAGTTCCGCAGCCAATGCCAGTAGCGCCGTGAGATTCTCAGCGGGTCATTACGGAACTATTCTCGGGCCGCCAGGTCTGGTTTACTCCGATATTCCTCACGTACACGTTATGGGATTGGTAACTATGGCAGTGCCACGACGCTATGCGAAGTGACGCTATAATATACCCCACTCTCTGGCTTTTCGGTGCCATGTTGGTGTGAAAAACTGGATAGCGTTGGGTGAGGTGGCGCTAGCTTATGAAGGTAAATTTAATCCAGCGTGGATTGCTACCGGAAGCGGAAACTGGCTGCCACGTGGTTGGAAGTGACGCACCCGTTGTAAAACCATTCGACGCCTCGCGCACGCCAGCAATTAAAGATGCGTAGCACAATCGGGGATACATTTGTCGACCAATACAGGGGTCACCCCGTGGCCTAGTGGATAGCGCGTTCGGCTATGTGTCCAATGTGCTTTGTTAGGTCATCCAAAGGAGTCGGAAAATGAAATCACTTTTGTGCACATGAAGCTTGGTGCAGTGGTTATCGCTTAAGACACGGTCCGGGGTTCGATTCCTGGCCCTGGCACCTTACATCGGGAAGTTTCATCGTTCATCGTCCCGGGAGGTGGCTTGACACACTTTTTTCCCCTATGTGCACAAAAGTGGCCTAAAACACTAATTCATTGCCATTTTAGCCCACATTTCGAAATGTCTATGTCTGTGCAGGATCCCATGCTTCTCTTTCGCGAAGAGCAGGGGATTACTCCCGAAGACGTGGCTCATGTCTACCCTGACACTTTCCATTGTCGCGATATGACCTACAGAGGTTAAACCAATCATCGAACCAACCCGATCCATGCAGGTCTGGGGAAGTCAGTAGCCAGCCTTGGATATGGGGGACCCACTAGAAAACTGCCTCTTTACCCACCAGGGTAAAATGACAACTCTATTTTATACCATCCCATATATATGTAATATAGTGACTGCGATGTAAATCGGTATATAGTAGAAATACCGGTACAAGTTTTTATTGCACGCTAAGGGTCTTACCAAGGCGCTGCGCATGCGCGCATTCGCGGTAGACGTACACCACTTGATGATGTACACAGCTGCTGCAATTGGTATGTTGTGTTTTTGGGGGTAAGGACCTCACAAATTATGCTTCCTTAGTTTGTTTTCAGGACTAAATGAAGACGTTTCACTCATAGCACCTGCCGTTGGGCGTTTTGCCGCCCTATTCTGCTTCTGTTGGTTAGTTATCATAATAACGCCGTTCAAATGCTCTTCGGTAATTAGGTCCGACCTGAGAAACTGTTCTATCTACTGATGCACCTCATTGTGTTTAACGGTGTAATGCTGTGTGGGGACTCTCTCACGGGCAGTAGTGGGTGAGTTCTCTCATAATCTTGTTGAATGCGTTATTCGCGTAATCCAGCTCCTAGAAATCGAGATAGATACAGGGTGCGCACAGGCTTGAAAAGTGCTTGAATTTTGACTGATGCCTGGAAAAGGTCATAAAAACGGGCCTTGAGGTCGATCCAGTGTACTTGAATTTGCTTGAAAATAGGGCAGTTGCAATGAAATGTGCTTGATTTCACACTGGACTGGGCTCTGGCAAAGACCCTTGAAAAAATCGAACAAAAGCTGGCTGAATTAAAGAAGTAGCAATTAATAAAAGTAAAGTGATTATCTCCAATAAATTGCTTTTGGCTGGTAATAAATCAACGTGGACAGTGCCTTTTTGTTGTTGTCCCTTATTTCCGCATATCAAAATTGTATGCTTAAAATAGACCAGAGAAGGTCAAAATTGTCCTTGAAAAGTCCTTGAATTTTTCTAGTACTTGCCTTAAAAAGGCTTGAATTTGCTGGTACCTTGCCTGTATGAACCCTGTAGATACTCCTGGCAATATATCCACGAACTCCACACTTCTCCTTCCCGCTGGCGGCAATTGCTTTTCGACCTTGACTGTTGACAGCTTCTGAACCCGAGGAGAGGGTGAGGGGGTTATGTTTGGGGAGAAGGAGAGCGGGGGGGGGGGGCGGTGGGGGCGTGCGATCACGTGGATACTGAGGGAATTATCACCGCCTGCTCGCACAGGCCATCCACCATTGTTATTCTGTCTTCTCGTGGGCTAACGGCGGCGGTAAATCGCCGTCGGTTCTTCAGACAACACTCCTGGAAACGACATCACGCCGTCTCGGACCATCCCATTCCATGTGGTTTACGTGACGCACCTCCACCCCCCCCCCCCTCTCCCTCCCCCGCCCCCGTCCTACAGGAGGTTATGCATCGTTAGCTTGTGCCGCTAATATATGGCGGAATATATCACGCGCACGGCATTGTGGGAAACATTCCGCAGCCAACGAGGAAACAATAAAGAATTCATAAATGTATTTCGGATTCCCGATTGCGTCATCGACCACGGCGGGGAAGATGAGGTGGCAATGGCCATTTGCATCTTGGGAAGCGCTCTGCAGCTGGTCTGCGTGCCGGTGTGAGTGTGTCATAGGAACCCACCGCATGCTGGGGAAGCAAAGTGATAGTCTAAGATATCAAAAGCGGGTGTTAATTTGGTTGGTTGGTTGTATATCCAGGACGCTTTAACCACGTTTGGTCATATCGCGTCAATGGGAGAAGGAAGGGAGAGTGGAACCATGTCCCCGTGGGTGGATGATAATGTAGAGATGCAGGGATGTAGATTTTTGTTGGTGTTTGATGCTACTTTCATGCACATTTGGGTTAAACCGGACCAAGGATTTTTGTTGGTGTTTGATACTACTTTCATTCACATATGGGTTAAACCGGACCTATGATCCTCCCATGATAAGGCCATGACATATTAATGAAAACAATCCCCCAATTCATGGCAGAAGGCAGAGCCGTTACTTGCCTTGTCCTGTGTGTGTTGATGGTGAAATCATCTCCGGGTTTATATCATATCACGAGCCAGGGATGGGGTACGCATCTTTCGAAACTGGATCTAGGACTTAAGAATATAAATGCCTTCTGAGTGGCTCCGTTCTTTTTGAAGTAGGGTGGGGGGGGGGGGGTCGACTGACTGTCTGTGCCACGTTGCTGCATATCAATGCCAGATGGTATTAATGTTTCCGTTAGGAAAAATTAAAGTGTGTTTTGGATTGGATCACCATCTGGCTGGTATTTGATGAAGATCATAAACTGGCTGCCAAATGCCGGAGATAGGTGTCCGAGCCCTCCCCACGCTCGTGCCCCCTCGCCTTCTCCTGGTGAGGAGGGGGGTGGGGGGTAGCGAATCGCTGTGGTATCGAATGGCCAGGATGTTGGCAGCATCAATCACATCTTGAGGATGTGCAATGATATTTTCGGATATGAGTTGCATTCTGCGACCGAGGGCAAAAACTGTTTACACCACTACAACTACTGGTGTCACGTGGACGATTTCACTCCCCACCTGAGCGCAAAACACGAATGCGGAGAAGAAGGAAAAGACCGTTTACGTTGTAGCAACGTTGGAGCGCAACGTTGAGATGACAGTTGCGATTGTGTCGACGAAAGGTAGCGAAGGGTAGCGATTGTAGAACCACGGGGCTTACTAACCTGAAAGGAGAGTTAAGGGATATGGCGGTACACATCTAAAACTAAGACCCACACGTGGTATAAAACGTGTCTGCCCCTCCCGCTGAAATCTGCCAAACATGAAACGAGCAAAGCAGATATGCTGATTTGCCATTAGGGGCCGGGTGGTGCTTCGGGGGTGGGGGTGGGGGGGGGGGGGTGTATGGTGGGGGCGGGGGTGAGGGTGAAGGCAGAGGGAACAGGATGATGGTATAGCATGCTTAGACCATGTAGCACTGAACCCTAACTGCCCCACACTCAACAGATGCTCGTATGTGGGCGACAGCTGTGGGGGGCTGTACTGCTCGAACCTACATCCATCGCCCATTAAGGAACACCCTTGGTTTTCGTGGAAGTAAAAGTGTTTCTTGCCCTTAACATTACTACATACAATTATTTCGTCAGATGTTTTCTTTCATAGTTTATCCGAGATGCCGAAATCCTGCGTCAGTCACCCCCCCCCCCCCCTCCCTCTGCCTCCCCCTACGGTAATTGTCCAGTAATGGCTCTGAGATAAGGTTGTGTAACGGTGCCCCCACAGTGGGTTAGATACCGGTCGCTTGTCGATAAAGGTCGATAATACCCAGTGAACTGGCGGTGAGTGACACGACCATGTGATAAGGGGCGAGCTAGGGGGCGTGGTCGCCCGAGACAGTAATGTCTTGGGTGGTGGCCACGTCAGTAAAAGTCATGGGATTATACACCTGGATTATAGGAGCTGGCACGAGGAACGGTCGAATTCATGTATAACGTGTTTTGCCCCGCCGAGTGCCCATGCTGCAGGCGAACAGGTCGCTGGTTCAAATCCCACCCGAGCCTCCCCAGCTCAGGTGCTAAGCGGGGTGAACTGTATAAACTACAGGTCGTGGGTTCGAACCCTGGTACCTGTATCTTGGGGATGTTTCATCCAACTTTTTTTTCCTGAGGTTTCTTGGCCCATGTTAGCCTTTATGTGCACCATACTGGCCTAAAACGCCCAAGTCTTTCTCCTTTATTCTCAATAATTTTCCGCGTCCCGATCTTACTAATTTTTTGGACAACCAATTATGACCTAAATGCACTAATCCATCCAACTCCTTGCTGAGAAACGAATCTGTTCTTGTTCGTTCTCAGTGCCAAGGAAGAGCCGCGTGTAAATATGTTGTGGGCTACAACCTGGGGGTGACCGAAGAATAACACGTCTGTTTCTGATGGCCCTCATTAAGACGCACGAATTTAGGTTCCAAAAACTGATTTAGATACGATCTCGTTCTGTGAGTCAGTATCCGCTCGGTAAGTGTCGTGGTGATTTGTCAATAAGAAGATAAAGACCTGACTATGTTGCTTGAGGGGGCGAGACCCTGCCATACTATGCTGTGTTATATGAGGCCAGACCATGATATGTTGTATTATGCTAGATGGCGTCAAGACCCTGCTATGCTATACTATTCTTGATGGGGCCACACCATGCTATGCTAGTATGCTATGCTGTGCTGTGCTCGCTGGGGTCAGACCATGCTATGCTGTTTTAGATGGGATCAGACCATGCTATACTCTTCTAGATGGGGCCACACCATGCTGTGGGACGCTAGTGAAAGCCATGATAGGCGCGACTGAACCGAAAGGACCGACACGTTTGTACCATTCTACACATCTCCTAGCATTAGTATTCTTGATGGCACCGCAGTTTTTCTTGTAGTGGTCGAGGCGTAGAAACCGACGGACAACTCCTTGGCTCAGCGCATCAAACATCGTCTGTTTTGTAGTCTCCGTAGTTTTAAAGATAAAGACTCTTCGCAGTTACTCAAACAGCCAATATTATGTAGCGTTTGCTACATATAGAATACCCAAAGAGTCTCTGCCAGTTCCACTTCCAAAGAACTTCCCACGGAAAAGCTTTCGTAATAAAAAATCCACAAAATCCGCTGAGCTGCGAAAGTTGTATTAACGGTTAGCGGTACGGGCAGCATGGTGCCGCTCGCCAATCACTCTCTGCGTTGGTGGCGATGTTTGAACATCACACGAGTCCTCGCACCCTGGCGGAGGCATATCAAGACTCCCGTCAAGTGGTCTGAACCTTCTGAAGGCAGCCGTTGCTTGGTTTATGCCATGTGTTGTTTTCTGGAAGTGGTTCCTTGATTCTTCTTTACACGGAGTCATCATTAGGAGACATATTTAAGCAACAATGGCGAATTATTTAAGCAACACTGGCGGATTATTTAAACAACAATGGCGACTTATTTAAAGTCCAGGTCCTACGTTCAAAGGCATGGTCTCACACTACTTTCACGATATTAATCCCAGTTTATTACACCATCAAAATAGAATATCCGATCACTTTTATTCGAAAGCACTATTTGAAATATTGCCCATAATCCAATGTGACTCGTTAAAACATCAACAAATAGTCATAGGCGATCATTCGACGTTTCGTTTAAAAAAAATGGACACCCGACATTGGCACCCAACTCGCGACATAGAAGATTTATAAATTCGATTTGGACAGTTTGACAGGTTCTCGAAAATACAACAGCGTCGCCGTTATTCGGCAAATCGACGGCGGATACTGACACTTTTGAAAGGTGGACACTGGATTCCGCCCCCCCCCCCGCCCCCGCCCGGACCCCTATACCCGGCCACTGTATTCTTCCGGCAAGGACATAGGACGGCGCTCTCAGCGTCGACGAGCGCAAACCGAACCAAACCAGAAAAAAAGTTGAATGTCCCGCGTTATCGCCCACTTTTTATCATAGTAGATACAAAATCATTCGGTCCCTGCGTCTATGTCCTAAGTGGTAAATTGACGTAAGCCCGTTCAGGAAAATGTGTCAATAAGTATGGACTGTGGCACGATGAGCCATAGAGCGATGAGAAATTTGCTGGATATAACCAACGTCTGTTTTATTGAATATATAACTTACCTCGTAGTTTTTCATTCGAAATCCTGCAAGCTGACAACAGCGTCCATACGTGATGTATGGCTATCCGTATCACGCATTATCCTGGAGGGGAGACAGCGAACGTATCCAGATAGAACGGTGACCTTGACTTTCCGTGACCGAATGACACGAGCGGCTGATGACGGGCGCTGAAGGGAGAGCGGGCGATGACCCCTCACACTGCCACCCACACACCTACATACATACGCTCTGTGTCTCGTGGCGGAGCGGCCAACCATGTGCTTCACGCCTTCGGCAACAATGGCTTCACGTCGTAGCCTGGGCCACCCCCCGCCAGACGCTAGGTAGGTAGATAGTAACGTACGTATGTAGGTAGGTAGGATCCCTAGGCTCTCGATCTCTGTGTGTGCCGGGGCCGGATGGGCGACCGAGGGATTATTTGGCCCGCGGTGGACTTGTTGTAGCAACTGCGCGCATCGTGGCTTGGCGTGGCATGGCGTGGCATGCAGTGGCATCGGCGTGCGGTCTCCAGGGTGGTGGGGAGGCTGAGGCTGGCTGGCTGGCTGGCTGGGGGCCGCTAGCTGTGGCAGAGAGCAGAGGGAGGGAGGGCGGGATGGCGTCCGGCACCTAGGAACCGCTCGGTATGCCTGTCTGTCTCCCTGGATCCCGACGGAAGCGTTCTTCCTGGGCTGCTGACCCCCGCCGCTGCGTCTCTGGAGCGGGGTCCTCCTGCATGGCGTGCCGGAGGCACTGTCTCGCGGCGGGAGATAGAAGGCCAATTGACTGGTGGTTCTGGTGGCCGCATCCCACGCATCCACCCCATCGATGTGTCTCTGTGCCCACCCCACTGCGGCATGTTCTCACACCATGGCGTGAACCCGCCACACCGCTGTGTCTCTGTGCCCACCCCACTGCTGGTCTCACACTATGGCGTGAACCCACCACACCGCTGTGTCTCTGTGCCCACCCCACTGCGGCATGTTCTCACACCATGGCGTGAACCCGCCACACCGCTATGTCTCTGTGCCCACCCCACTGCTGGTCTCACACCATGGCGTGAACCCACCACACCGCTGTGTCTCTGTGCCCACCCCACTGCCGCATGTTCTCACACTATGGCGTGAACCCACCACACCGCTGTGTCTCTGTGCCCACCCCACTGCGGCATGTTCTCACACTATGGCGTGAACCCGCCACACCGCTGTGTCTCTGTGCCCACCCCACTGCGGCATGTTCTCACACTATGGCATGAACCCGCCACACCGCTGTGTCTCTGTGCCCACCCCACTGCTGGTCTCACACTATGGCGTGAACCCGCCACACCGCTGTGTCTCTGTGCCCACCCCACTGCGGCATGTTCTCACACTATGGCGTGAACCCGCCACACCGCTGTGTCTCTGTGCCCACCCCACTGCTGGTCTCACACTGTGGCGTGAACCCGCCACACCGCTGTGTCTCTGTGCCCACCCCACTGCTGGTCTCACACTATGGCGTGAACCCGCCACACCGCTGTGTCTCTGTGCCCACCCCACTGCGGCATGTTCTCACACTATGGCGTGAACCCGCCACACCGCTGTGTCTCTGTGCCCACCCCACTGCTGGTCTCACACTGTGGCGTGAACCCGCCACACCGCTGTGTCTCTGTGCCCACCCCACTGCTGGTCTCACACTATGGCGTGAACCCACCACACCGCTGTGTCTCTGTGCCCACCCCACTGCGGCATGTTCTCACACTATGGCGTGAACCCGCCACACCGCTGTGTCTCTGTGCCCACCCCACTGCTGGTCTCACACTATGGCGTGAACCCGCCACACCGCTGTGTCTCTGTGCCCACCCCACTGCGGCATGTTCTCACACTATGGCGTGAACCCGCCACACCGCTGTGTCTCTGTGCCCACCCCACTGCGGCATGTTCTCACACTATGGCATGAACCCGCCACACCGCTGTGTCTCTGTGCCCACCCCACTGCGGCATGTTCTCACACTATGGCGTGAACCCACCACACCGCTGTGTCTCTGTGCCCACCCCACTGCTGGTCTCACATTATGGCGTGAACCCGCCACACCGCTGTGTCTCTGTGCCCACCCCACTGCCGCATGTTCTCACACTATGGCATGAACCCACCACACCGCTGTGTCTCTGTGCCCACCCCACTGCGGCATGTTCTCACACTATGGCGTGAACCCATCACACCGCTGTGTCTCTGTGCCCACCCCACTGCCGCATGTTCTCACACTATGGCGTGAACCCGCCACACCGCTGTGTCTCTGTGCCCACCCCACTGCGGCATGTTCTCACACTATGGCATGAACCCGCCACACCGCTGTGTCTCTGTGCCCACCCCACTGCCGCATGTTCTCACACTATGGCGTGAACCCGCCACACCGCTGTGTCTCTGTGCCCACCCCACTGCGGCATGTTCTCACACTATGGCATGAACCCGCCACACCGCTGTGTCTCTGTGCCCACCCCACTGCGGTATGTTCTCACACTATGGCGTGAACCCACCACACCGCTGTGTCTCTGTGCCCACCCCACTGCTGGTCTCACACTATGGCGTGAACCCGCCACACCGCTGTGTCTCTGTGCCCACCCCACTGCCGCATGTTCTCACACTATGGCATGAACCCACCACACCGCTGTGTCTCTGTGCCCACCCCACTGCGGCATGCTCTCACACTATGGCGTGAACCCATCACACCGCTGTGTCTCTGTGCCCACCCCACTGCCGCATGTTCTCACACTATGGCGTGAACCCGCCACACCGCTGTGTCTCTGTGCCCACCCCACTGCGGCATGTTCTCACACTATGGCGTGAACCCATCACACCGCTGTGTCTCTGTGCCCACCCCACTGCCGCATGTTCTCACACTATGGCATGAACCCGCCACACCGCTGTGTCTCTGTGCCCACCCCACTGCGGCATGTTCTCACACTATGGCGTGAACCCACCACACCGCTGTGTCTCTGTGCCCACCCCACTGCCGCATGTTCTCACACTATGGCGTGAACCCGCCACACCGCTGTGTCTCTGTGCCCACCCCACTGCGGCATGTTCTCACACTATGGCGTGAACCAGCCACACCGCTGTGTCTCTGTGCCCACCCCACTGCTGGTCTCACACTATGGCGTGAACCCGCCACACCGCTGTGTCTCTGTGCCGGCCCCACTGCTGGTCTCACACTATGGCGTGAACCCGCCACACCGCTGTGTCTCTGTGCCCACCCCACTGCTGGTCTCACACTATGGCGTGAACCCGCCACACCGCTGTGTCTCTGTGCCCACCCCACTGCTGGTCTCACACTATGGCGTGAACCCGCCACACCGCTGTGTCTCTGTGCCGGCCCCACTGCTGGTCTCACACTATGGCATGAACCCGCCACACCGCTGTGTCTCTGTGCCCACCCCACTGCCGCATGTTCTCACACTATGGCATGAACCCGCCACACCGCTGTGTCTCTGTGCCCACCCCACTGCGGCATGTTCTCACACTATGGCGTGAACCCACCACACCGCTGTGTCTCTGTGCCCACCCCACTGCCGCATGTTCTCACACTATGGCGTGAACCCGCCACACCGCTGTGTCTCTGTGCCCACCCCACTGCGGCATGTTCTCACACTATGGCGTGAACCCGCCACACCGCTGTGTCTCTGTGCCCACCCCACTGCTGGTCTCACACTATGGCGTGAACCCGCCACACCGCTGTGTCTCTGTGCCGGCCCCACTGCTGGTCTCACACTATGGCGTGAACCCGCCACACCGCTGTGTCTCTGTGCCCACCCCACTGCCGCATGTTCTCACACTATGGCGTGAACCCGCCACACCGCTGTGTCTCTGTGCCCACCCCACTGCGGCATGTTCTCACACTATGGCATGAACCCGCCACACCGCTGTGTCTCTGTGCCCACCCCACTGCGGCATGTTCTCACACTATGGCGTGAACCCATCACACCGCTGTGTCTCTGTGCCCACCCCACTGCTGGTCTCACACTATGGCGTGAACCCGCCACACCGCTGTGTCTCTGTGCCCACCCCGCTGCCGCATGTTCTCACACTATGGCATGAACCCACCACACCGCTGTGTCTCTGTGCCCACCCCACTGCTGCATGTTCTCACACTATGGCGTGAACCCATCACACCGCTGTGTCTCTGTGCCCACCCCACTGCGGCATGTTCTCACACTATAGCATGAACCCGCCACACCGCTGTGTCTCTGTGCCCACCCCACTGCCGCATGTTCTCACACTATGGCATGAACCCACCACACCGCTGTGTCTCTGTGCCCACCCCACTGCTGCATGTTCTCACACTATGGCGTGAACCCGCCACACCGCTGTGTCTCTGTGCCCACCCCACTGCTGGTCTCACACTATGGCGTGAACCCACCACACCGCTGTGTCTCTGTGCCCACCCCACTGCGGCATGTTCTCACACTATTTCGTGAACCCGCCACACCGCTGTGTCTCTGTGCCCACCCCACTGCTGGTCTCACACTATGGCGTGAACCCACCACACCGCTGTGTCTCTGTGCCCACCCCACTGCTGGTCTCACACTATGGCGTGAACCCGCCACACCGCTGTGTCTCTGTGCCCACCCCACTGCCGCATGTTCTCACACTATGGCATGAACCCACCACACCGCTGTGTCTCTGTGCCCACCCCACTGCTGCATGTTCTCACACTATGGCGTGAACCCGCCACACCGCTGTGTCTCTGTGCCCACCCCACTGCTGGTCTCACACTATGGCGTGAACCCGCCACACCGCTGTGTCTCTGTGCCCACCCCACTGCGGCATGTTCTCACACTATGGCGTGAACCCGCCACACCGCTGTGTCTCTGTGCCCACCACACTGCGGCATGTTCTCACACTATTTCGTGAACCCGCCACACCGCTGTGTCTCTGTGCCGGCCCCACTGCTGGTCTCACACTATGGCGTGAACCCGCCACTCCGCTGTGTCTCTGTGCCCACCCCACTGCCGCATGTTCTCACACTATGGCGTGAACCCATCACACCGCTGTGTCTCTGTGCCCACCCTACTGCTGGTCTCACACTGTGGCGTGAACCCGCCACACCGCTGTGTCTCTGTGCCCACCCCACTGCTGGTCTCACACTATGGCGTGAACCCGCCACACCGCTGTGTCTCTGTGCCCACCCCACTGCGGCATGTTCTCACACTATTTCGTGAACCCGCCACACCGCTGTGTCTCTGTGCCCACCCCACTGCTGGTCTCACACTATGGCGTGAACCCGCCACTCCGCTGTGTCTCTGTGCCCACCCCACTGCTGGTCTCACACTATGGCGTGAACCCACCACACCGCTGTGTCTCTGTGCCCACCCCACTGCTGGTCTCACACCATGGCGTGAACCCACCACACCGCTGTGTCTCTGTGCCCACCCCACTGCTGGTCTCACACTATGGCGTGAACCCGCCACACCGCTGTGTCTCTGTGCCCACCCCACTGCTGGTCTCACACTATGGCGTGAACCCGCCACACCGCTGTGTCTCTGTGCCCACCCCACTGCTGGTCTCACACTATGGCGTGAACCCGCCACACCGCTGTGTCTCTGTGCCCACCCCACTGCTGGTCTCACACTATGGCGTGAACCCGCCACACCGCTGTGTCTCTGTGCCCACCCCACTGCGGCATGTTCTCACACTATGGCATGAACCCGCCACACCGCTGTGTCTCTGTGCCCACCCCACTGCGGCATGTTCTCACACTATGGCATGAACCCGCCACACCGCTGTGTCTCTGTGCCCACCCCACTGCGGCATGTTCTCACACTATGGCATGAACCCGCCACACCGCTTTGTCTCTGTATCTAACTAAAGCCCAGTTAGATACAGAGGATACCGTTCTCCGTATAAATGCTTACAACCCAGTGAGATACTCGGGATGCTGTTCTCTATAAATGCTTACAGCCCAGTGCAATACAGAGGATAACGTGTTCAATATAAATACTTATATATATAAATACATAGATATTTAATATAAATATTTAAGGTTTCATGGGTTCTTGGTGAAATGACCCTCAGGCCATGGATGCCTTCTCGTTAACCCGCTAGTGTCTCCTCTCCGTGAGAAAGCCTCTCTAGTCCGATTGGTAGATAGAGTTGGTTGCTTGTATATTCAGGACGCTTAACCACTTCGTCAATGGGAGAAGGAAGGGAGAATGGAGCCATGTCCCCGGAGGATAACGCCCTACTATTTGCGAAGAAGGACATGGGATCTTTATCCTGCGACCACACAAACATGGCCACAGCAGGGCGCGAAATATCAATCCACGTATCGTTAGGCTCTCAGGTACTGAGTTTCAAATCAACAGGTCGTGGGTTCGAACCCTGGCACCTGCATCTGGGGCAAGTTTCATCTAACCCCATGTCATTGTCCCGGCAGATGTTTTTGGCCCAATTCAACCTGGAGCTGCGCAAACGCGGCCTAAAGCACCAAGATTGCATTTTTCTTCTGCGTTTCTTTGTGGTCTCCTGGACCATAGCTGATGGCAGGGGTCACGATTCATAGCACATCTCTTTGATGTTTATTAATAATGGATCCCCTGAATTTGTGAGTTTCCATATCAAGGACACAGCGGCTCGCATCTGTTCACGCTACCGAGAAGTGAGGGAAAAAACCCAGAATCCAAGGCTCTTTTTGTACCTGGTGAGCCGCCACAGCTCAGTCGGTAACTGCAGACCAACAGGTCATGGGTTCAAACCTTGGTATCTGCGTCTGGGGCCTATTGCACCCCAACCTCTTTTCATTGTTAGGAGCATTTCAGTGGATGTTTGTTGTCCCAGTGCTTAGCCTTCATGTGCACAAAATTGGCCCAAAACGCCTTTATAACTTCTTTATCTGTAAGTGTCCGGTAACAACCGGAAGTCAGACCCTGGCATGAAGCATTTCCGGTTTTGGTGGGATGGGGCGGGGTGCTAAGTCTCTTCCCGGCAGTCTGTGCGAAGGCACGTGTGTTCGAGATAGGCGGCCATTGTTTACAAGGCTTTGCAATCGCCGCCCGTGAAAATAACAAAGTCTGTTGTTGTTCAGTGTCTAGGCTCCCTTACCCCCCGTACCCTCCTGGTATCACGCCCAGGGTTGTGTGTGGGGGAGAAGAAGGGTGGGGGGTGGGGGGGGCTGACAGCAGGGTTATCACAGCTCCCAACTTGAGTCCCTGGGAGGACCATATAGTTTCAGCTGGGTAAGTGGAAGGGTAAGAGGTTTCCCGGGCAGGGGGTGGGGACTACTTTGGTGAGGTGTGGGTTACCTGTTGCTGTATCGTCCTGTTGTGGGAGGTACTGGTATGTGTGATATGCCAGCAGTTTGTCTTGTAAACTTGCTGTACTTGACCTTGTTGGGCAATAAGAAACCCCCTCAGTTTTACCTGGATCGGATGGACTCCTAGCATAGAGACGTTCCAAACAGTGTTTCCGGTCAAGGTCGTGTAACATTTCATGACCTGATTAGTGCATTTCTCCCAGTTCAACCTGGGTCCGCTGGACTCCAAGCCTGCCTGAGATATTCAAAACAGCGTCTCCCGCCAAGGTCTTGTAACATGTCATGGTATTATGATTAGTGCAGCCCTCCCAGATTAACCTGGATCGGGTTGATTCCTAGCCTAGAGACGTTCAGAACAGTTTTTTCCCGCCAGGGTCTTGTGACATTTTATGGTATGATTAGTGCATCCGTCCCAGTCTAACCTGGGTCTGATGGATTCCAAGGCTAGATACATTCAAAACAGTGTTTCTCGCCTTGTAACATTTTATGGCCTGTTTAGTGCAAGAATCCCCTGGTCACCAAGATGCATATTGCCTGGAGCCTGCTGAGCAATTCTCAATATGTGGTCTACACATACATCTGTAATGTTGTACGCATAAATGCATCTGTTAAAATAATATTTCTGCCAAATTTAACATCGCATTTGAAGGCAACATTACGGTAGTGTTAAATGTGAATTTCATATATCAGTTCAGCATCCTTCGCAGATGTTTGTATATTAGCGGGAAATATCTGTATCGATCTACAGAGCTGCTTTGTCGAGTTGATCCCTTCACCCCTCGTATTGTCGCCGCATGCTACAGTGTTCATACACCATGACGTCAACTCCGTCCAACGTACACCCCGCCATGGTATAATATACCATGTAACATAATAGGCATTATGGACTGAATCCATTGCTTGCCTTTTATCCGCACGAGGGCGACACCTGAGAACAGGGCCGACCAGGCTTTGGTACGCGAATCAATCATCTCATTATCGCAGAAGGCAGTCTCTGATTTTGGCATTGATGCCTCGTTCCACTATGCTGAAGATGTCTTTGCTGAGTAATATCAGGCCTGTAATTAGATCGTGCATCTTTAATTAATGGCAGTGGGCCAATGGACAGGCTACCGGATCTGAGCCCCCATTGTCAGAGGCGCCTACATGATTGGCCAAGACTCCTCGAAAAGACAATGGGTTGCTAGGGTTGCATTGTGACGTCACTGGCTTTGAACCCAACCCGATATTGACGCAACGCGACCTTTCAATGTTAACTGATCTTTACACAGACAAAAACCCAACCATCCCCAACCAATCAGACAAGGTCGTGGAAGAAAGAGAAAACGGAGCTTTTCCCTGGTTGGTTTATGGGGTTCTGTCGGTGTCGATGGGCTATCGGGGGCCGATGATAGCTATGGCTTTGTCTCGTCCGGTCGCACCCTTGTTATCATCCTGGTCGCGGACTGTTTGATGGGACTGCCGCCTATCGGGCGTCGGCGCCTGTCGGTCTCAATAACACCTGACTCTGACCCCCCCCCCCCTTGCCCTCCACCCGCCCTCCCTCTCCTTCCTTCCTCTCCCCTCCCCTCATCCTCCCTCCCTCTCCGCCATCCGCCTGATGATCGGATGGTGGCCAGGACAACATCTCCTCTTGAGCCGTAGACTGTAAGGACGTTTTCTGGCGTACTTTAACTTTGAGAATGAACGTGTGATCTTGTTTGCCGTTTTGAATTTTACTCTTTGTTTTGAATCCGTGAAGTTTATTGTTTGTTGGTCTGTGGATCAAAGCCGACACGTTGCGGCATCAAAGGGTGACTCAACGTCTTAGTGTGGTGGTGGATGCCCGAGACGATTTTCTTATCTTAGTGTACACTGACTTCGTCTCTGTTGTTGCATTCAACACTTATTTAAAATGTATTTATCCTCACTCCAGGTGGAGGGTGAAGCCGCTATCATCAAAGAACAATTAATGGGGATTCTGCAGCAGAAGCAGGGCGGGCTGCCTAACCGCAAGGTCAAGGCCGCTGGAGTTGACGTCATCGCCAATGGACAGGACAACATCGGTGCTGATGAGCGGGAAAACCTAAAATACAAACTGGGCAAGAATGTCAAAAACTCGATGATTCAAGCTAAGAATTCCGACGTGATATCGACCGTTGTGAGCGACACGAACACTGGGATCAAGGACAAGGTCAAAAAGACCGGGGATTACATCAAGGTAAGTGTGGCTGGGCAAGTGTGGCTTGTGTATTAATTTTATATTGTGTTATTTATATTTACTCACTTGGTAATCGTTTTTTGCTAAATTTTTTTGTTATTTATATACATGTAGCCATTGTATATAATTGTAGATATATTGCTATGACACCAATCTGTTCCAATATAAATAAAGAGAAGACTATACTACAGTTATATCATATATTGCATTGAGTAATTTCATGACTAGTCTTATGCATTGTGTTTGATCTGATTATGATGGCAGTACATATTGAATGAGAACAAGTTTAACAAACGATAGGACGTGATGTCAATGTCGCCACGCCTTGGGAGCCGCCTGGCTGTCCCTGTACTAGTGCTTAGTGTGCTACTTTGGTTGCAGACGAGCGGCTGGCTGAACCTGATGGCCAACGTTATCGATAACTTCACCCACGGCCTGGCTGTGTCCGGGTCCTACTGCATCAGCACAAAGGTAGAATGTGTTCTGCTTCTGCTCAGCAGTTTTTTCAGGAATCAAGTAGTACGAACTGTGGATTGAAAGGAGGTTACCTCGGGGTCTAGTTCTAGGTAGCGTGTTCGGGTTGTGTCGAATGTGCTCTGTTTGGTATGTGACCAAGAGGTGGTGTGACATACGTAGGTTAAAGCGTCCTACTTAATCAAGCAATAACATGTACAATTTCAATCAAATTCGTTTTACACATCAAATATGTCAGAAAAAAAGCAAAAGTTATCGTTGGGTTTGTCATTGGACTGATACATATTATGTAACACTATAAACGGGGTACTGTTAATTCAATAAGGTGATCAACCTATGGCTGCAGACAAATCCTTGCCACACACGACCGATGCAATACTATCACAAATATATATCACAAATGCAGGATTTGTGATATTCGCTCTATGCGTAAAGCACTTTTCTCGGTTTCTCATTCATCTGTATTATTCCGCGGCAGTCTAATGCTTTTGGTAATTAGTTACCGTAGCGATATTAAATGAGTTGAGATATTCATTGCACATTTACGGTCTCGGATCATGACAGGACTGACGCCGCGTAGTGCTCGAAATCAAAGTATTGTTTTACAAGATGCCTTTATTTATAAATTGCGGGGTACATTTTCCGTACTTCATGTATATCATTGTTATTTTGTACCTTTCAGACGGGCATCATTACCACCATTGCGATCCTAATGCATGAAATTCCACATGAAATCGGCGATTTCGCCATTCTACTGCGGTCTGGCTTTGACCGTTGGAAGGCTGCGAAGGCCCAGGTAACGAACGAGGCTGATCCATGTATGGTATGAAATCAATGGGAGATGTTCACTCGTTTCATTTCGTAGCCCAATTCCGTATCGCGTATCTGCCCGCTACTTGGCCACGCATTCAAAGTCAGCGCTATGCCGAAGACAAAGTGTACTTTTTGTTTATATTTATAGACAATATTTATTGTCTATTGGCAACAGTACATAATACTTTGTGAATGCCTCAAATGCTGTACTTGTCACGCATGGGTACATGATTCCGTCACAAGATGGCGCCACTGTTCAATGTGATTTCTACGGAATTCTGCCCCGAAATGAAAAGCTCGATCGTCCCCCATAGACCATTTCGCTAGTCGTAGTTCGAATTTTGCCACCCTGAGGCGCCACTGCATGTGCAATGCATTCTGGATATTATTTTGGTCTTTGCGAAATGTCAAGATGGCGTCATCGCATGACGACGTATTTTGTAGACATTTAAACATGAAATAGTGTCATCTATGTAACGGAAAAGTTACGTAATCTGAATGTAGGTTAGATATGCTCATTAATTTTATGCATGCCTTGCCAATAATGTGGAAATATGGTATTTATCTCCATAGAAAAAGTCAAGATAACACCAAAATATTTCCCATAATTCTTTGCGCCAGTCTCGATTATTCCAAGATGGCGTATAATTGCGAAGTCGTGTATTACTCAGCACTAATAAAGCTATTTGGACTGTACTGGTAACACTTTGGTTATATACTTTGAACGTAGTCGGTCGTTTCTATGGCAACGTGTGGCCATCCATTGTCCATGAGTCATAGGGAACCGCCAAAGTTGAGAGCCGCCAAGCTCGAGGGCCGCCAAGCTCGAGGGCCGCCAAGCTCGAGAGCCAAGCCCGCCAAGCTAGCCCAACGGGTGTATTTTGTGACCATTTCATCCTTTCGTCCCAGGAGTTTCGCATGTGAGGGATTGTCAGTAATCCGTGCAGTAAGTCGTGACACCAGACAGACGTAGCCCATGTTACATGTCGTTATGAACACTAAGCAATGTTTGGCCTCCAGCTGTTGACGGCGACGGGCGGCCTGATGGGCGCCATCACGGCCCTGAGCGCCGAGTCGACCGAGGCGGCGGGCGACAAGATGGCGTGGATCCTGCCCTTCACGGCCGGCGGCTTCATCTACATCTCTCTCGTCACCATCGTCCCCGACCTGCTGCGAGAGCGGGAACTGCGGTGAGTATGGAAACGAGGCGTCACCAAATCTCCTGCTGGCCCCCGTAGCCATAGTTCTCGACCCTTCCCAACTCCCTGGGGTGTCACCAGATCTCTGCCCCCCCCCCCCCCGTAACCATAGTTTTCGACCCACTGACCCAAACGCAACTGATGAAATTAATTTTCAATAAAATAAATAAAATAGAAATTAAAAGTGGTATTTATATATGTACTATTTGCTCTCCCGTTTTTTGCAGGAACTCCATCAAGCAAGTGTTTCTCATGGCACTAGGGATTTCAGCCATGATCGGTGTCAGTCTCGTGTTTGAGTGACCATCCCATCCCGACTGACACCGTGCCTGTATCCAGACTGCAAGGAGACGCAAGCGAACTCAAGAAGACTTAACGAGACTTAACAAGACTTACGTATCAAACGAGATTGCTAGCCGTTGGATGGAACGCATTCGGTCCTCGAGGATGTTTGCAAGGTCAAGGCCTTAAGCACTAGGTGTCACATTATGGGATAAATGTCGTGTGCTGTGATTGAATGTGATCCGTCTGTGGGTGTAGGAAAAGCGGAAGCACCGTGGCGCCATCTAGTCCAACTTCCGGTTTCTAGGCTGCTCGTTGCCCAGCCATAAATAACTTCATTTGTCCTTTCTTTCACTCTTGGTTCTCCAGCCATTATCGGCAGTGTGGCAGCCTTCATATAAACTATCGTTCATCCACAGTTTCCAGATCACATGTGTCCAGAAATATAGGTTTCGGTAAAAGTTTGTTGCTATGCAGCTGATGAAAATTGTGAAATATCGAGGTGTGAGAATCATATTTGGGGCATCGTAGTTAATTTCGTCCACCAGATGACGAAGATGATTGCTAGTTGGAGGACATGGAGTCTGTGGGTGAACATGACATGTTCGGTAGTGATATATATCACTGATGTTGTGGTCCGAACCCATGCCCCATTCACAGCAGAACGTTCCCTGCTCTTCCTGTTCGAGCTGGAACCGATCTGTTAGCGATTGATCTGCTTGTCTGCCTACTACTCAACTCAGGCTAACTCCGTTAGTTTACTGTTACTGTATTTATTTACTCTGTGATATATTATCACTTAAGATAATGAACAAAAAATGACTCTTCTGATCGTCCTGTGCGATTTCTTTTGACTAACACTAGATGTCTTCCAACCATGGCTATGGAGCGTAAAAGGCCCCTCACCCCCATTGCACTAAATGTTGCATTTGTCACCAAACAATGTTCGCAAGTCTGTATCCATGACAATGGGATAGAGCGTGAGGGAGTTAAGTATTTTTTTTTATGGTTATTGGGAGATCCTTCTCATTGCAAAACTAGAGCTTCCATTCGATGTATGTTTTATATTGTGCTAATTATCGGCGGCGACTTTGTGTCACATTCAGCTGTGTGATGAACGATGATATTACTTACTTACAATGAGAACAAAAATGCGTATTGCGCTATATATATTTGTAGGTTCGATTTGGGCTTTTTCAAACTTCTGCTTGGTGGAGGGTCACGGCCATTGCACGCAAACACATAACCTAACCGTTCGGTGTATGGTGTAAATGTTCTGCACTGACTAGCCAGTGGGTGTCTCAACGAATCGATGTCTATGTAAATGTGTAGGATTTTCGTGTAGAATTGTTTTGAAACATTCGTAGATCGTGGCGTTCACGTAGCCGGTGACAAGACATGTGATCCTCTTCTTATAATCCCCAACAAGGGTCAAATCTGGGAAGGATCATTCCAGAACCACACAGGCTTTGAAGTATCAAATTTGTGTTTGAAGTGACGCACAGACTCTAGGATAATTTAAACTATTATCGCGTGTTACTCTGTTCGGGGGATCGAATCCATCGTTTCTTTATATTTTGTTGTGTGTATTTTCTTATCAGCGACCTTTAAGACATTTCATTTTTATTGATGTCAAATATCCTAATAGTTCCCTCCTCCTGTTGCATGTGCTTAACAGGTGAATACAGAACAAGTGATACGTCCCATATATATTAAATTGTTATTTGTCTCTTATACTCCTAAAAGTGAGCGTTCTATAACTAGATGTATAGCTACAGACATATCTTTGTTCCTTCCTCTTGAAGGTCTGCAGGCCAGTTAGAAGCGCTATCAATAAATACTCTTCCCTGCCAGTTTAGTACAGTATGAATCTCATTATAACTACTTTTTGGTGAGTTCTCAATCTCGTGTGTGTAGTTATTTCAGCGTTAAGTTTTGGGGCACCTCGTGTGTAGTTATTTCAGTGTTAAGTTTTGGGGCACGGATCTGTTACACGGGTTTAGATTGGTTGAGATATTAAAGCAATACGTCCGCACGAGGGTGGAGTATGTGTGTGTGGGTGGGGGGGGGGGGGGGGGGCATCACCGCTCTTGTGTAGAACAATATCATAGTTAGTTGTGTGCATTCCAGGCCAGTGTCGGCGCTTCGTAGACTGTGATGTTCGAAATAAAGAGAATGTCTGATACATATATATATTATATTCGCTTGTACGAGCAATCAAAATAATATGTATCGGAATTATATATCACAAGGATACCTTGAGAAGTGCTACAAATTGATGCATATCTCGGTTGTAGTTGAAGTGGCCTTGGTTGTCATGGAGATGTTCGATATCATGATGAAATTTGAGCGGGTTTGTGATTCATATAATTTCGGCCCCAGAGGTTAGCAACATCTTATTTTTGAAAATGCATTCACGTTTGTAAGCGTTTTGGTAACAAAATGTAACCTGTTGAAAGTACTCATTTTGTGGATAATTATGCACGCTAACATAATTTTTGACAAATGTTTATAAAGAAAACCTCAGGATTAATGAGATAAACAGTTTATGCGCATGAACTGATATTTAAGGTCAATCAATTATGAAAAGCCGTTCCATCATAATGTGATTAAATATGTAAGGTCATTCAAATATGGAAAGCCGTTCCATTATTATACGGTTATCACGAGGGTTGAGTTGTATAGATATTAATTATGTATCTTGAATATTTTATAACATATAACGTTTGTTAATGTTTGTTAACCTTAGTGAGCAAAGAATAAAACACGGTTATTTTGTAGTTAATAATCGGTGAGAGTTATCTGGACAGCTACTCAATATTTAGCATTTTCAGAGTATTTTAACCAACTGCTTTTATGCTGGAAATAGATGTTCATCCATTATGCAGTTTGACCAATAAAAATGCTTGATTTTTTCCAAGTGGTCTCTGGGTTGGCTTTGTTGTGTCGAGTTATGCTATTGGGGATATGGATTGTGAATAATATGCAATTTAAGAAAGGCCATCAAACCTGGCTGCTAGATCGCGCTGCCCAGTTTATAGCGAGCATGTATACGGAAAAAAAATTAATTTCGTTTTCTCAAATATTTTTTACAAATCACATATCAGTGCGATTGAAAAATTGAAGAATTTCATTACGAAGTAGTAGTTTTGTTAACATTATCACAAACTCGACTAGCGAACATATTCAGAATGAGCGATAATAAGACAACTCGTACGCAACAGTTGGCCACAATTTTATTAACCTCGTAAAAGCCAGACATTACAGCGCGGTCGCCCGTTATAAAGAAGCCATTCAAAGTTCACCCACACAGGTTTTGCGTTTGACGTTTTATAAATACACGATTGTTTTGTTTGTTTTTACATACCCGACATCATACTCCTACCCAGCCACTGGGAATAAACTCCTTGCCCACTAAGCTAGGTGCAAGGCGCCCGCTGTTAGAACCCAAATCGTCATAGTGACGAAAACGTCCGACCACACGCTATTTAGGGGCAAATGTACAGTTTCACCCTGTGTCTCGAACGCTTTGTCTATTGACGGGGACAATGAATATATGAGGCAGTAACTCTTCAGTTTCAGATATATATAAGCGCTTTGATAAAGGATGGAATATGGGGTATCGCTAATGGGGTCACTAATTGTCAATCAATCGCTTCTTTAGCCCAAAGTCTGCTTTAGAAACGTCACGAAGGGTCGTGTGAGCGATAACCGGGATTGTTGAAGTCAAACTTAAATATATATATTATATATGTATATTTTATTCTACAAAGGTATGACGTTTTCGTCACTGACGTTTTGGGTTCTAACACACGGGCACCTTGCCATACTCCATGTACACGGCAGGCGAGCGAGCTACCGGGGCAAGGTCAGTTGATTCACTCGTCACTTTAATCCACACACTCACTTTACATTCCATGGTCTTAAACAAGAAAATACGGTATACGTCGGCATTAAACATTGTTTGATGGGGACTTATGAACAGGAAGGTTGCAGTGCGGTATCGTGCCCCCGCCCCTATCGCTGGGAAATAGCCTCACCAGCACCCCGCCCCCTTTAAATAGTACCTAAATAAATGGTGCCCCCCCCCCCTACCCCCCTTTCGTCTCATATCCACCACTGGCTTGCTACAGTTAAGTTGTCAACAGTTAATGATCAGGAATATCAAATCCTCGCAATTATCTACCACTGGCTTGTTACAGTTAAGTTGTTAACAGTTAATGATCAGGAATATCAAATCCTCACAATTATGTGGAACAAAAGTATTCCATGTGCGTGACAAATCAGTTATAACAAAGGGAAAACGCACAGGACTCGTCACCAAGATTCGTTTGTTATAACTGTGAACCTACATAATAGTCAAGTCTACCGCTACCTCCCCTCGCAACAATTTAATCTTATGAACGTCCGAAGCACAAGTTATTTTAAAAGTCACTTTGGCTAAAAAAAGAAGCAATGTACACGCACCGCGTATGCTCTTTCATAAACACAGAGACCGGTGCTAGTATAAATATTCTGAAAAATTAGAAAGTATCGTCGCCGTCGTCGATGAAACTAGGTGAGCACACAATACAATGAGCATATATAGAATGACTTCCACCTGCCAAATACGATATCCCTCAACTGTGTTGAATGTCTATACGCTGCAGAAACACCACCAACACGGAACCCAACAACACAAGCTACACAAGTATGCGACAATGCCTCGTTATAAATGCGTTAAAAAACGCCTTCCGACCTAGCAATGTCTCATTATGACCCATATGTATAACAAATACAGGTGAAATAGACATGCCATGCAGTGGGCCAGCTGCAACCGCTCGCTCGCGTGACTGAGATGCAAACCCCTGAGCGAACCTCCCCCGTCGTTGGCATAGCAACCGGGCATAGCAATCAGGGATGATATTTACACTGACATGGTGCCATGCCAGGCATGATGTAGAGGATGATTCTACAAACAGCCTTTATTCACTCATAAATACATGCATATTTCAGTTTCCTATTAACTAGGCCTATGTTTTAATATTTTTTATACTTTGATTTCCCGTATCCCTATACTGCGAAGTCGACGAGGTCGCTGCTATGTCTTGGCCCCCTCCTATAAGTAACACAGCCGTGCTTCAATTGAAAGAGGCCGCTGGTAATTCTGGGATATCCAGAGTACGCCAGTTCCCAATCTGAGTAACACAGCTGTGCTTCAATTGAAAGAAGCCGCTGGTAATTCTGGAATATCCAGAGTACGCCAGTTCCCAATCTGAGTAACACAGCTGTGCTTTAATTGAAAAAGGCCGCTGGTAGATCTGGGACATCTATAAGTGCGCCAGCTGCTCATCTGCGTAGCACACCTATGCTCCGATCGAGCGTGAACGGTTACGTCTTGGCCGGCGAGTTCCTCAGGCATATTTTCCCCCCTTCCTGGTGTCTCCTAGAGTCGGCGGCCAGGGTTATCACGTTGATCCTATGATGGGCCACCAGCTCCTGCACACTCGGGAAGTCCTTCAAAATACAACGAATAGGAAACGACCTAAGCATCATAAAACATGGATCAACAACTATTACTTATGTGACAGTTTTTTGTCAATTAAAAAGGCACCCCATAGCTCACCATAACATAGTCGTCATCAACGTAATGTGTCATGATTGGCCAAGGTTTTGTTTATTTGTTGTCATAGCGACGTCTGATATCAAAGCGCGAGTCTTACAAGTAAGAAGTGTGGAGCCGACTAGGCAACACGTACTATTGCTATAAACTCGGTTATATTCTGTCCGTCGACATAAGACTCGCAGGTATTTATATAAATCATTAAATCGAGTAATGTATGTATGCATTGATGCATGTGTATTGTATGTTTAAATCGGTGTATAAATGAGAGTGAGAAGTATATATAAGTGAATCCGATAACTTGTGTCATATCAGTGAACGGAATAACTTTAAATAATTATAATAAGGTTACGTGCATATTCAGTGTGATTTAATGTTACTGTCACTATGTCGCGTCAAAAGTAATTTGCTGTATTTTATTATTACCAAGCACTGTACTTGATTAATATCCACCTATCTCTTTGTTTTCTGCAGGTGGAGCTGTTTTCGTTGATTTAGGATATTTCAATAAATAACCCGACCAGCAAGATTGGAGTTGGTGCGCTGTACGTCCAAACCTACCCAGGGAACCCTGTGAAAATGGGGTTCCCATAAGCGGCAATACTTCTATTATGTATAATTATATAAAAAAGTCGGAATCACTTACCGCTAACACTAAGTGTTACACCAACCACACGATTTACGTTTTACATTATTCTCCACGCTAATTAAAGTGTTCGTGCCACGATTTTGTCTGGCCCAGAGTTAACTTGGTTTAGGGAAGATAAACAATAATAATTGGTTTAATGGGAGTTTACATTTCTTTATTCCACGATATCACTATAAACGCGTTCATCAAAGTAGCATAAGTGAGATCCGGCGGGTTTATTTCTGGGTGCATTGCATCTGAGCGTTATTCGAAAATTCCCCAATGATGTCACAAGATTGACAGGTGAGCTTTGATGCAGCGCGTAGACATCTGTGGTCGAGGGCATGTATTGTTACTGACAGAAGTCTAAAGACTTCTGTCAGTATAGTGCTATGTTCGGTTTGTAAATTTGTTTTGTTGTATGTTTGTCAGATGGATAGAGGGCGCATGGTAACAGTTACGGTTGTCAGACTTAACCTAGCTATAGATATATGGAATAGCTCGGCTAAGTTCGTTATTGGCATATATAGGTCAAAGGTCAAGGTCACAGCGATTTTTTGAAGAAAATTTTAGAACGCGCCTATCTCCGTTAATATTAAAGCTAGAGATCTCAGTTTCAGAATATGCTACCCTTTATGGCGCATCTTTCAGGCATTGTTCACTTTTTGATGCGTCATGCTCATTTTCGAGCTACATGACGTTTTATGTTTTCAGAAAAACGCAAAAGGTGACCTTGAACCGTTTTTCTTCGGTTTGACCTATTTAGGTTGAAGGTATCGCTTTGGTGTTCCGGGCTCTCAAAGAAATATGAATGGCATTAGGCTTTGTGAAATCTGAGATTTTTCGGATGCGTCATCTGACGTCACGATGACGTCACTTTCGGTACATTGAAAAAATCGTCAAAAATCGGCAAAAAATTATAAAAAATCGAGAGTGGCGTCATTTTGTAGGAAATGGGATGCCTGCCCGCATCATAAAAATAGTATGTTCCTATCTTACTTCCGGTTCCAGGGGTGACGGCAATTCCCTTATGGGACCTCCAATGTTAAAGCCCTCAATCTCTCAGACTGGGGAAATTTGTTTGCCCCGTATTTCATCGGTGCCTGCATCAAACAGTTTCGGGATTTTTTCTGTGGTTAAACATGGTACTAAGTAGCCATGGTCCTTACTAGATGGAATTCGGACGAGAACTGACGTCACAGGATTTTTTTGAAATTTTCCACATTGTGAAAGATAGGTATTTTGGGGGCTTGCAGGGGCTCCCACGAGCGTCCTATTGAAGCCATCGCTCTATGCTTGCAGTTGTAGAAGGATAGTAGTAGGATGAGCCATTAACTATAAACACGGCGACATAGCCCTGTAACTTTTTGGTATATAGTCGAACGCGTTTAACATGGGACCCTATGGAGATAATCAAACTTCCTTCAATATGACGTACTTCCGGTTGAGCGATATCACTTTGCGAGTGCCACAGTGCGAGATGTGGACGAGTACAAGAGACTCAGAGTAGGCTGACCGCAAACGCGTGTCTCAGTTTCGTTTCCATGGCAACCGAAGATTTTCCTAATGATAAAGTATACAAATTCCCTCTAATTTAGAAAATTCGTCAAAAATCGGAAAAACTAACTAGACAGTCGATCTCTGCGTATAATGGTAGGGAAGATATGTCTCCAGATTAATATTGGCAGTAAAGCACTATTATCTTTTACATCTTATCTGCAGAGTCCTTTGTTTGTCTGCTCATTTTTCATTTATCCATAATGATGAAGAATAGCAATTTTCGGTACTTAGGTGAAGCTATATCTGAAGGACTAACAGTCCTACCGCCGTTCTAATCTGCGTTTTGGATTGAGGGCACCAATGTTTGTGTTTAGATATTTGCACATTTCCGTGCGTCACGCCATGACGTCACCATGACGTGATGACGTCATAATTGTATAACCTCTATTACTCGACTATTATCCATCATAGCGACTACCGGTTGATTTGACGCTGTACCTTATATCATGGGACAACTGCTGCGATGGGTAACTTTTTTTGCGGTACCGAAACATGTGCGTCAAAACAGACGTGCACCTCGCGTTAAACGGCGTATTGAACTTGAAAGGGCCATAACTCGGTTAATATTTGAGCTAGGGAGCCCAAATTTGGCATGAAGCGAGAGGCAAGTGTAAGGTTATCTGTGGCAAATGGCTATAGAATTGCTCTAGGACGCTTAGTTTGGCCGCTAGCGCGCTCGCAAGAGGTGCACCCCTCTTTGCTGAAGCTCCCATTATGAGTCAACGGCGATATCGAGCGGCAATGCCTCTGCTTTGCGATGGCCGCCGTTTGCTTAATAGCGACGCTAGAGAGTCGGGACTAGTTTCAAAGGACGGGCAAACGTCGACTTTGGTGAGGAATCCGCATTCGCTTCTAGCCTAGCACGCTTAGTTTTGACGCTAGAGGGCTCCGTAATTTAGCAATGACGAGTCCGAGAACAGGCATTAGGGCGGGACCAAGCACACGTAGAAAGTCGGGATTTGGATGAATTCACTCAACATGGCGCCCTCTATCTGGGAAAACAGCCCGCGTTGAACAGCAGCCGTTAGATTGTGCTATTCCAGCATCCGCATCGTAGAGGTCCAATTTGGGCCAAATTGCGCTTTCAGCGAGCCCAATACGGCTTTCAGTGGGCAGTGTGGACTAGAACGCCTTCGGATATCGGCATTATTGAGCCCAAATTGGCCATTGAAGGCCATGTTTAGCCCAAATTGGCCGCTGAAGGCCGTAATTATTCCAATTTGCCCGTTAATAGCGCTATTTAGCCCACGTTGTTCGTTCAAGGAGCTGTTTAACCCAATATGCCCACTGAAGGCAGCATGTAGCCAGCATGAGGCTAAATCAGCTTATAGTATATGTGTTTCTGCATGTCATCGCCTGTACCATAGTTTCGGCGCATAAATGGTGAAGTGAAGATGAAGTCACTTCTGTCAGTACCTCAGCCTACGGCTGTCTTGTTTTTATGGTTGAGTGCGTTTTTTTTTAGTTCAAGCCCATGAGCAGAGAGAATCTGAGTCTCAATATAAAAGCACATGCGTTTGTATTCCCCTTTGACGTCACTTTCCTCGCTCACAGACGTTAAATTGGTAGGTGCGAAAACAAGTGGGAAAATTATGCCTTTCTACTATTTGGGGCGTTACAGCTCGATAATATAAGCGTGGAAACACAGAAGATTAATATAAGCTAAAGTTAATTTGGCGTGGCACGAAAACTTTAACCTTAGTGTGGCGTCATGCTTCCAGCGTTCTAGCAGTCCAGTACATATAACTATTTCCACTATATACAGTGCAGTCAACTATGTTGGATGATGAGGATGTTCATTTCGATGCCAAATGTCGTAGGAATTACAGGAATTAATCACTCTACGCACAAGGGGCCGTGTGGCCATTCGTCAAGGGGGTTGGTGATAGTTCGTCAAGGGGAGAGAGGGTGACTATTCGTCAAGGGGGGGGGGGTGGCAACTCGGCAAGGGGAGAGAGGGTGACTATTCGTCAAGGGAGGGGGGTATTCTTCAAGGGGAGAGAGTGACAATTCGTCAAGGGGGGATGACAATTCGTCAAGGGGGAAAGTGGCCATTCGTCAAGGGGAGAGAGGGTGACTATTCGTCAAGGGGGGGGGGGGGGGTGGCGATTCGTCAAGGGGGGCCGGGAGTAAAGATTTTGTCAAGTGGGCTAATCCGCGTAGTCACGTCTCCCCCCTCCCCCGCCCTGGATCCGCGTCTGCTTTGAATGGTTCGGTCAGTGGAGAGCAGCTTTACGCTATATATGCACACCAGCCGTACCGCTGGTGTTTTTATGGGGAAGAGCGCGGGGCCAAACCCTTCTACGTTGTTGGCCGGCTGCCCAAATCTATGCGAAAAGTAACACCGGGAAACACGCACGCGCTAAAGCGAAGCGAGTCGGGTTGCACACGTTGGGCAGCGACCAGCGAGGAAAAGGACGTTTTTCCGAAATTGTCTTTTATAAGCCAACAGCCCCGTTCGATTTCCACGAACGCTCACCAGTTCGTCGCTCTTCTCGGATCCCACCGCAAAGCGCCTGTTCTCCTTCTTCCTTATATGGAGATTCCACGTCCGCGTGTTGTACCATAGAGTCAACACATATGGAATTCCCGGGTCGTTTCGGGTACTGCGTCGCACCAAAAAAGCTCCATTCTGCAAGGACAACAACATGCAGCTTGCTGATTTGCAGTTTCTTTTTCATCATGCATGCGCAATTTTAAGCAAGTGTTGTACTGCATCCAAGGACAGCCTCAGTTGCATTCCAATAAATAGAATGCAACCACTTTATTCCACTGAGGCGCCATTTTGGTATTTCCAAAATATTAAGATGGCGTCATCGCATGGCAACATATTCTGTAGGCACTTAAACATTCGATTTTGTCATCTACGTGAAGTTATATTCTCTGGGCGTAATTTAGGCCAGCTCATTAATTTTATATTGTATTTGTAAGAAAGACAGCTCACCATACTCAAAGCACTAATTTTTGCATCGGCATTTACTCTCGGGATATCCCCGAAGTACCAGGACACGGATTCGTCCAATTCATTCTGGAAGGATGAATGAAAAATGTTGTGGTATGCTCTTACAAGTACAATTGGCCGATGCTACACCGCTACAGATATATGTGGTAGGTACGACCTACACGCAATCCTAACCGAGGTATTTATTTAGCTCGATGGCCAATCACAGTCGAGGATTCACTCAGCACAATAGCCAATCACAGACGAGGATTCACTCAGCATAATGGCCAATCACAGACGCGAAGTTCACTCAGCACAAGAGCCAATCACATACGAGGATTCACTCAACACAATGGCCAATCACAGACGAGGATTCACTCAGCACAATGGCCAATCACAGACGAGGATTTACTTAGCACAATGGTCAATCACAGACGCGGACTTCACCCAGCACAATGGCCAATCACAGACGAGGATTCACTCAGCACAATGGCCAATCACAGACGAGGATTCACTCAGCACAATGGCCAATCACAGACGAGGATTCACTCAGCACAATCGCTAACAAACTTTGATCAATTCATTCGCCACAAGAGACTCACAAAAATGAGGAATTCATACATTCGATACAACCAATCACAAACGGGGAATTTATGCATCTGCCACAACGGATCATATTTTACTACTGCAACATAATACAAACATTATCGTACTCGCTACGCATGACATGAATACAAACATATATATTTGTATATATATCTATTATATGTATACACGTAAGTTTCCTTACGCTGGGAATAGGCAATGGTTCCGTCTTTCGAAGACCTTGTGTGGGACGCTTTGATTCTACAACATAAACAAACATGTACATAGTACTCTATTCTCTGAACATAACAGGAGTAAAAACAAAAATCAAAAGAAAAAGAGTGACATATATTTTGACATATAATAGCCATGATCACTACCATGGTCACACTACATCACACCAACCACTTTACAGCAACGATGCAGACTCTAGAGGAATCGGATAGAAATTTAATATTAGATTTAGCAAATGAACGTATAGGACCGAACAACATGTGTAAATGAAATACACTTATTTAGGCAACGTGGACAAAAAATCAAAATTATGGATTGATGGCATATACATTACTATATCACTTAGAAGCCTATGATGGGTATGCACAAGACACTTATTACAGACGTATGCCAAAAACACGCAGAGGCCTATATAACACAGCATTAATTAACACAACTTTAAATAATGCTTGGGCATATATATCACCTTGTGTCTGCAATATTATTACAAATATGAGGACCGCATGGCAGGCTGTAATAACTATATATATACATACACACGACAGGGCAATTATATCCCAGGCGAGACATTGTTAAGCGTGACACAAGCCCCGAAGCAAAGTAAGACGTATACCAGTAATAGAATGGTGGCAGCAACGACTTACAACCTTCCTGGTTAGCGGCGTGTACGTACCGTTCGGGGTGGGCGGCAAAGGCACTGGTCTGAGCGGTGAAACACCCGGGGACAGTATGGGTGGCGGTAGGGCGGGACTGGCTTTCTCCGCTACTTTCTGGGGTGCCGCCGCCGCCGCCGCCGCCGCCGCCGCAGATGATGAGGAAGACGACGAACCCCTGTCTGTCACCGTAGGGTTGTTATTGCCGACGCCCAAAACGTTCTTATCCGGTAATTGAGGTTTCTTTTTTGCCACGGCGGGAGGGACACTTGCGTTGGGTCTTGTGCTGCTCTGGTTCTGTTTTTCTAGACGACGCATGAGGTCCTTGACGGAGGTCGCGGTGCCGCTGTCTGAGTTCTCTCCCCCGTCGTTGGCCTCGTTACTAACCAGTGGCGAAGGACCAGCAGGCGATCTCAGCTGCCCTAGGCCAACGCCCTTGTTGTTATTGCTATCTTTCCCGATAATTCCCGATAGGCCAGGTCGTAGCTTGGTCTTATGGTCTCTGAGAGCCATAGAATTTATTTCTAAGTTGCCGATATGTACTGGCTTTTTCGGGACTACCAGGGTTGGCGGCGGCGGAGATATAGGCTGCCTCGCCGGCAACGGGTGCCTCGGCAGGTCTGCAAATAGTAAGCAAGGAGACAGGGCTAGGTGCAATGGCGACCGGAAACCACGTGCTCAATCAATGTCACGTGGTCAGTCAATGCCGCGTGGTCAATCAATGCCACGTGGTCAATGAGTGTCACGTGGTCAATCAATGTCAAGTGGTCAATCAACGCCATATGGCCAATCAATATCACGTGGTCAATCAATGCCACTTTGTCAATGAGTGTCACGTGGTCAATCCATGTCGTGGTCAATCAACGCCATATGGCCAATCAATGTCACGTGGTCAATCCATGTCACGTGGTCAATCCATGTCACGTGGTCAATCAACGTCACGTGGTCAATCAACGTCACGTGGTCAATCAATGCCACGTGGTCAATCAATGCCACGTGGTCAATCAATGCCACGTGGTCAATCAATGCCACAATTCAGTGAGAGGGGTAAGGTAAATGTACCGTTAATCTCACCTCAAATTCGATGGTGGAAGTCTCCTTTTTTAAACGGCTGGAACGGATGATAACGCCTATCCAAACTGCTTTAACTTCCAGAGGATTAGCGACGTAACGACTACAAATAACAGGCGTCCAGTAATGCTGGCGTTTTTCCGAAGTGAAAGACCTTTGCCAGACTGAGGGGGGCTGGGAAGGGGGGGGTGCCAAAACAAATTACGAAGAAATGTAGTTTAATAGCTGGGAGAAGCAGATCGCGGATGAATATATCCGTGATGGGGTGTGACATGGCATCGTCCGCCACGACGAACTCTACTTCCGGTAAAACGTCGACAACTAGGAGAACAGTTAGTAGAAGCCACTGCATGGTGACGTCACTCCATTGTTCTCTCAAGACATTAGTCCTCGGAACACGACATATTACGGGATAGCAATAGACCGAACGACGGGTCATCGAGGCGACGACTGTGGCAAGTTTCACGGTCGCTCATCCGGATCACAAATAGGATAATGCGGTCCTGAACGTCAGCCGCAAGCCAAATCGGAGTACTTAACTCACAACAAAAGCTTCCAATCCACTATCTGATGCAGAGGAACCGATGCCGACCACAAACTGACTTTAGTCAATCACGCAAACAGACATGCACTAATTAATACAGTAAATTAACACATTATGTTACTCTTTTCCGGTCAGCTTATTTCGTATTAGTGCAATTTAACATATTATAAATAGCACTTGATATTGATATATTTCACAGCAAACAAGCACAGCGAAAACAACATAATGAATTTTAAGGGATACACTGATTGCAGTTATTAGATAACAAACCGAAGCCTTATCAACGTTTCTTTTCGAATGAGTCATTGTTTTGCAAAACGTCAACAAGACCTCTTTCTGAACGCATTAAAGTAATAAATTTAAATATACATCCATATATACATGACACATGGCCAACCGCACCATGAATTGGGTTTTTGCTTACTTGATTGAGTTTCCGTAGGGATTTCATAATCTTCACCGTCCTGCACAAAAATGACAGAAACAAATTGTCCCTTAGATACAATCACCTATTTGGACTACCGGTTGGTTGTATATATTCAGGACGCTTTAACCACTTTTGGTCATATCGCGTCAATGGCAGAAGGAAGGAAGAGTGGAGCCATGTCCCCGAAGGTAAGGGCCCCTGAGGGGTGGTAGCCATGTCGCGTGTCGATTTTAAGAAAAGGTCCATGTCGCGTGTCAATTTTAAGAAAAGGTCCATGTCGCGTGTCGATTTTAAGAAAAGTTCTATGTCGCGTGTCGCTAAGTCTTATGTCGCATGTCGATTCTAAGACAGCCCCAATGTCGCGTTGTCGATTTTAAAAATCGCTCGTGTCGCCGTGTCGAAAAAGCCCCTCTGGGGCCCTAAGGTAACCCCCTACTCTTTCCGAAAAAGGACATGGGATCTTTATCCTGCGACCACACAGACATGGCCATAGCGGGGCTCGAACCACCGATCCACGTGCCTGTTCTTCCCTTGAATAGACCGATCCAGGCTGTCAATCATTCACTGACGTCACCGTTGCTTTTATCCAATCATGTGGTGAAAAAAGGACTTCGACGTGCGCAAACTTCCACGTGCGTTATGTCGGACAGACAAATCGGAAAAACAGAGCAGCAACTTTGTTGTCAGTTTCAGAGATGAGTACTTCTCACTTGTACCTACAATCAGCTCTGATTGTCAATTTCACACTCATGAGTAAGGAAAAATTACTCAAGCGGGGGCGGGGCTTAGTGTCGGAGCCTGGATCGGTCTATTACCAAAGGAGGCGGAGTAAGTTCTACGCGGCCCCGCCATTAATGGCACCCACACACATACATTTTAACCGAAGATTATGGCGTTTTTAGGCTGACGTATGCCGCTATAATGTACCAACAGTATATCGTCGGGTCCCTCCAAGGGAACTCTAATATTTCTTATGTCGCATTCGTTAATTCGGAATATTTAAGGAGTTATCGTGCACGGCTGAACTTACCTCTTCTGAAACCGGACGAGCTGCAAGGAACATCATATAGACGTAATTAGTTAAATAAACAAAATAACCCGATTACATGTGGTTTAATGTGCAACTCGACAGGGTTTAACTCAATTACAACGAACAAATTTGCATCGCTGAGACCAGGTTGGTCTATCAGTTCATTTCGTAAGAATGCACAGATAATAGTATGAGAGTTGTGAAGCATTATTAAATGAAACGAACATGAAATGCTGGTTTTATTACATGTGGTTTAATTGCAACTCGACAGGATTTAACTCAATTACAACGAGTTATATTGCATTGCTGGGACCATATGGGTCTACCGGTTGAGTCGGATAAATAGTATGAAACGAACATAAAATGTTGGTTTTTCAGGCCACTTTTGTTCGCACGAAGACTACAATTGGGTGAAGCAACCTCCCAGGGCAATGATATTGGGTTGCATGAATCTTGTCCCAGACGCAGGCGGCAGGGTTCGTAACTACGACCTGTTGATTTGTAGCTCAGCCTCAGTTACCTGCTTTTTGTAGCTTATCAACTGAGCAATCGGGAGGCTTCCCCTGGACGAAGTATTGTTTGAAAAGCTCCGTACGAATGAAAGATTTCCCGGGACGGCATAGAATACAGGCTTTATGCTACGTACATGGTTCGCGTGAAGGTTCTTCGTTAGGGTCTTCATACACATCGCCCGGTGCCTAGAAGGACAAGACGGAGGGAGTGACAGAGAGAGGGAGATATGAAGCAGATAATTGCCATCATTAGACGTCACTGTTGGCATACGTAACTAAACGCGACATTACTGGACGTCAATAGATAGATTCAATCTATATGAGCATGTCTTATGAACGTCTTGCATAAAAAAACATGACTCCAAAGGGATAAGATATAGGTTAAAATTGATCAACAAATCCACATCAAGCACAATAACGTGCCGGAATTTAATGCGTGGTCCGAAACTGTTTTTATTCTATTGCTGTAGCAACGACATTTTTTCCTTAAATTATTGGTATGATTGCCCCTGTTTTGGGAGCCAATAAAAAAACATTTTAGAATATGTGCGAAACTAAGTGAGCGTACGTACATCCTCCTCCGATGGTAACTTCGGTACTGAAAAAAACAAGAGCACATAAATATGTTTGGTTCGTTTTAGTAAGACGGTTTGACATCTGTAGATCATATCGCGACAATGGGAAGAGTCAAGGTCGAGAGGGGCCATGTATCGGGCGTAACATCCTAATCTTTACGTAGAAATACATAGGATTTTATCAAGGACAAACATGCGGTTTGCACAGGTGGGCTTTGAACCGCACGGGCCGCTTGGGCTGACCGAGCATTAAAGCACTCGGCATTAGTTGAACGCGGTACCCACTAGGTTACGGGGCGACCCCACATAAAACAAGGAATGGACCCAAATGCATCCTTTAGTCACCATTGATCAGTGGTGACTAAATGATGCTTGGCGTCTTTTCGATGTTAATGGTAACACAGTCACATATGATAATCTTATACTGTATTTTGTACTTAAAGCTGCCCATACAACCATTTCGAGAAAGGCAGAATATTATTGCCAAACTGGAACATGTGGCTTTCTTATGCACTGTCATCCAAATGTAAGCTACTGATTTAACCTCTTGGCATGACGAAAGTATGATAAAGCTTTAACACAGGTACAACTTATGTGATCAGGCAATGTCAAGTAGATTTGCTTAAAAAAAATTATTTGAAATCATATAAAAAAAACAGCCTTCATATGCATGACCATGAGTTTAGGTTTTGTCTCCTTATAGGAGATTAATTTCTGTGCTATATCCGATGAGGAAAGGGCAAAATTAAAGCACAAATAAAACACTATGTAAGAGTACTCACGTGGTCTGACTGAAGCAGTTCTGGACATATGATTGGGGCCATCGAGTGTCACTGGGTCTTCGTAAGCCTCTTGGACTATTTCACTTTGAATGTTGGGCTACAAAACGACATTGTTGAGGAATATAACAAGAATCGAAAATGTGTGAACGGTTCATATCAACTGTCGCCATAGGACTTAAATACAGTGCAACGTACCCCGCCTTAAAGATAAAAGCGGCTATTCTCAAGCCAAATGCGAATAACCCGTTGTAACGTTAGTTGGTGAGATACCATTTTTATTGCATGATGTACAAGGAAATAGGTACAATAGGAAATAGGTACAAGGAAATAAAAAAAAAAGTTAGTGCATGAAAAGTCAGTCTTCATTTATTTTCAGTGTTCTTTTAATGAGAAAAATGACTAATATTCACAATTTTTATATTTCAATAGCAGTACATAACTAAATCTTCCCTACTGTCTAAATACCAACGGTGACCTGTTGTATACAGTTTTGAATTCATAACTTCAAATGATTTTCAAACATGTGATTGGGAAAATCATAATGACACATTTCAACCATTTTCTATTATCAAAGATATTAGTAATATCTTTGCTATCATAGACAGACGGTATATGTGATGTAACCGTTATTTCGGAATTTTGAATTTACCCCGGGACCGACACCAACCTTCTGACCGAAGGATCGGCGCGCCACCTGGCGAATGGCAACTTAAATATGTATTTCCACACGCATCTTGCAGCTACTTAAAGTGTTCGTGCCACGATTTTGTCTTGCTCATATTTAACTTGGTTTACGGAAGATAAACAAATAACAATTTGTTTTAATGGGAGTTTACAGTTTTTCTTCTACGATATCACTATAAACGGGTACGTTAAAGTAGCAAAAGTGAGGTCCGGCGGGTTTGTTTCTGGGAGCATTGCATCTGAGCGTTATATGAAAATTCCCCAATGATGTCACAAGATTGACAGGTGAGCTTTGATGCAGTGCGTAGACATCTGTGGTCGAGGGCGTGTATTGTTTTCATGGTTGAGTGCGTTTCGTTGAGTTCAAGCCAATGAGCAGACAGAATCTGAGTCTCAATATAAAAGCACGTGCGTTTGTATTCCTCTTTGACGTCACTTTCCTCGCTCGCAGAAGTTAAACTGGTAAGTGCGAAAACAAGTGGAAAAAGTAGGCCCTTCTACTATTTGGGGCCTTACAGCTCGATAATATAAGCGCCGACACACAAAAGATTAATATGAGCTAAAGTTGTTTTGGCGTGGCACGAACACTTTAAAGCTACTATTTCCACAAGAAGTAAACATTGGACGAGCGGGGACGCACAGACTTGTGTAGTGACGTCAGCACGCTGACGTAATGCGCATGAATTAAATTTTCCGACGGAAGGCGCAACAATTTCTAACTTGCTGTACATCCACCGAAGGTAAAAAGCCTCCTTTAGGGGGAGTGTGTAGTGTTTACGGCTGTTCCAACAGCGAAGGCGCTTCCCTCCATCTGACACCGTAGTCCGTAAATATAGAGCCCGTCTGGCTGAGTCGGTAGCGCGGTGGACTTCTGATCGTAAGGGTAATGTACTTATGCAAGGGCGGACCAACGGGGGGGGGGGAAGTTTACAGGGGGACCCCTTTTGAGGAAGAATGCCGTTTTTCAATGCAAAGTTTAGGCCATCTAAGGCGTGCCCCCCCCCCCCTCTTTTTGAGGAAGAACGTTATCTGAGGTGGCGTAGACCCCCACCGGTCGAAAGAAAACTGGTGGATCCGCCGGTCGCAATTTTGTTCAAAGCCCCCTCCCCGCCGCCGTTGCAAGTTTGACCCCCCCCCCCCTTTTTAAATTCCTGGATCCCTGCCTATGCATTGTTTCAACCGGTTCGCAGTTTACATTTTGATAAAATAGTAAATTTAAATACGCAATTTTGTTCAAAGCCCCCCTCCCCCCCGCCTTTGCAAGTTTGACCCCCACCCCCTTTTTAAATTCCTGGATCCCTGCCTATGCATTGTTTCAACCGGTTCGCAGTTTACATTTTGATAAAATAGTAAATTTAAATACGCCAACCCAAACCAAGAAAAAGTTGTTGTTAGTCAAAACTCGGTGCCGAACTTTACCTTTGGGAGCGGTTTAGCTGGAAGAGAAAGAAATGGGTAAATTAGCCTTCACGTTCTACATGGTCTATCCAACATTCTAACCGCGATCTATATTTATCACCCTTTATAAGTGGGTCTGAAATATGAAGTCGTGCAAATACTTTTCTTCACGTGAAGACGGGATATAATGTGTCTGTGATAAGTGACATAAGCATAACTCTGGATGGCCACAGGTAGCAAAATACCGCCTTACAGACTCAAAGGGCCGTTAAATTCCAATCAAACCAAATGTCTAGCAACAACAATAGATCAGTTCTACAGATGACTGTAGAACGAGGCTATATATTTATCTTCTATTTCCCCTAGGGGGCGGGTGGGGGCGTGACCTACTTTTTTTTGGGCCGGGAGGGAGACGACGTGATTCTGGCCGGTGCGCCATCTCATTTGGATCTTCATAGGAATCGCTCTGCAGAGAAAGTAAATCGCTTGTTACCATAATTATAAGGGCCTTTTCGCAATGAAGCTTGGCGCGCCTAGATTTGACAAATCAACTTTTTGCTAGTTTGACAGACCTTATATATCTGTACGAAAGAAACTTCAGCTAAGCACACGGTTATGAAAAAATAGGACAACAGTAGGAAAATAGAAGCATCTAGCGCGATTCCAAACATATATGTAGCAATATTATTCATGGTCATATCGGATAAGATATATTATTGATGAAATACTTTTTTAAAACAGTGCAGAATTGTACCTGTATTTCCGTTATTTAGAACTTGACAGAGGCCAGTGTTGATTTTAAAGATATCTCATGACGCAAAAACAAAACGACTCTTGTAATAAAACAAGAGATACGCAAATTTTTACAGCAATTCACAACATTTTAAAACTCCGACTGGTAAAGCAAGTACCACAAGTAATGCAGTTTGAAGAAAAAAGAGGAAAAGTACGATCACTGAACAATCTGCAACTTATTTACAGAAGAAGGACGATAATAGGGGAATACTAACCGCGATAAGCTTACTCATGTCAAGTAGTGTTACCATATTAATTATACTATAGGCAGCCATATACTTGTCAGCAAGGCCAACGGAAATGAAGTACTTACTTCGACATCTTTGTTACCGGAATGCCGCAGTGAATGAAAATATAAAAAGAAAAGGTAAGTTATAATATAATAGTTTCACTGCAAACAAAGAAATCAATTCAGAAACTAATCCATTAACGTTACAGTTGCTATTCGGGCTATAATTAATAATTCGCAAAATGTCTATTGTTGAAAGTACTTCTTGCCGGAAACTGGATATTCATACGGTATTTGTTCCAGAGCGCGATAGCTTTCTCCCAGCACAACTCTCCGATGCACATTCTTTCCGAGCCTATTGTCGAGGACAGGGTATCAGACTTGTGCTGAGATAAACCCAACTGAAGACGAGGACGCTCGCCTACGTAACTGCCTTTTACGATGCGGACACGTTATTGTGGAACAGTGAATTCATATGCCTTCACAAGCACATCAAATAACCAAGTGTAACACTTCACCTAAAAGATGGTTTCTCGCACTCCACTGTGACATTTCACTAAAATCTCGTAACTTTTGCTGGTAAAAGTTAATTTTTTTTGAAAATATCACAAATATATGGCAAACAAGTTTTTGAGTAATATAAATTGAAAATAAATTGCATGAAGATGGCTGCATGCACCCCAGTAATCGCAGTATAACGCTCTATTTTCGTTGCTCGTAAAATTCCGATCTGTCGTTAAATTAGCTTAGGCCTACATGTAAAGGATAGGGTTACGAGATCGTAATTTTGCGAAAGATCCAGATGTGGGACAAACACATGTTCTCCGCAGTCGCCGACTGGATACTTACGGAAAGGTTCGCATCGTCACCTCTCAGGGTGCCATTTGACCACGAGGAAATGTATATGGCAGTATCTCTCCGATCCGGGGAGGTTATGGGGGACTTGTGCCCAGATAAACCAATCTCGAGCGCACTCGAACCAATGACATATGCATCTCTTCCCTAGGGGCGATTGGTTGGTTGTATATTCAGGACGTTTTAACCAGTTCTTATCATATCGAAAAAAGAAGGGAAGAGCGGAGCCATGTCCCCCGGGGTAACCCCCTATTCTTTGGGAAGAAGGACATGTCATCTTTAACCTACGACCACACAGTCATAACCACAGGCCCGAATCACCCATCCACGTGCCGGTAACCTCTCACACAGGTGGTCTGAGCCCTCTAAGCCACTGAACCAAAGGGGCGCCCGCCACCCCTAGGGGAGAGTGAGTGCACCTGATGGGCCTAACATATTTGGAGCGCCAGGTGCGGCTCTGTTAGCCCTCCAAAACCTGACCATTGGATGAACCTACCTGCATTCGGCTCCTCATAGGTGTCTTGGTCATCCGGTGCCAGTGGAGGCTGAAACACATTGAGACACGTGGGTAAAAAAAAAACATCAGAAAAAAATACCCCCAAAAAAACATGGGCTAAATTACAAAGCTCACAAATCGTTAACATTTCGATGACAAACTGAAGTACAGTCATAAAACGAAAGCACATTCTCCGACCCTTTACAAACAGTCTACCGTCGCATAAGTCTAATTTAATTATATCCAGCCACCCACACAGACTCCCTTTGTTGTTCACCAAAACCAGCAATATCGGGGCCGAATACGCAACTTCGGTTTAGAATTTCAGATGAATATCTTTAAACCCAATGTGATTAATTATACCATATGTCAACATACTAGGCCCTACTATATACTATACTGAACTATACTATATTACAATTTAATAAACCGTGTTAAATTTGGCTTTACAATTATAACCGATACAACGATTACAGGTGATTATAAAATTAAAGCTCGTTTTGACCTTCCAGGATGACAACGACGTACCTTATAACTGATCGGCGGCTAGAAGGGTTTCAGATAAATATCGGTTAATAAATAACGCATTCAGATTGCAATTATGGCACATGGGGACCAAATAATAGTTTATGTCGAAATATGTAGCATCACGCAAACTAAAAAAACATACGATTCTTGTTGTAAACTTGTGCTACATTATTGCTTGTTATTATGTATAATAATAAACGCTACTGATGAGAATTTCTTTCTCGAAACGTGTATAAAAGATAATCAGACGAAATTAAGGTAAAAGATCGAGAAAATATTCCGTTTTGCCACAGCCGTACCGTTTTTACCCAAGTTTCGTTTTATTAAAATGAATTATATTATAGCGTCAGTAACCATAAAAACCTTTTCTTTTTTACAAACATAATCGTTAGCATTATCTGAGAACTTATTGCAAAATTATAAGCGGAAGAAATCGAAAGACAAAAAAGGAAACGCCCTATCAAGACGGGGGAGGGTCGGGGAGTAGTGAATGGTAGATGAGGGAGGTGGAACAAGGCGGGGGGGGGGCAGCGGGGGTATGAGGGTGACACTGACCTGTACAGGACGACGTGGCGCCTTCTCTCCGGGAAACGGTGGCAGCGCCGGCTCCTGCGTAATATTGTGAGTGGTCATATATATATGTGTCTTGTCAGTCCCCAATTATATGGTAATTATAGCGTTAGCTGCATTAATTGCAATTAAAACTGTTAATTAATTATCGCGCGATGTGTATTACACTTCATTACCGAATTCCGTAAACCGCGTAGTAGAATTAATGATGATAATACAAAGTCACACATGCCGTCAGGGCTTTTGGTTGGTTGTATATTCAGGACGCTTAAACCAATTGTGGTCATATCGTGTCAATGGCAGAAGGAAGGGAAAGTGGAGCCATGTCCCTGGGGTGACCTCCTACCCTTTGCGAAGAAGGACATGGGATCTCTATCCTGCGACCACGCAGACATGGCCACAGCGGGGCGCGAACC